>CM019151.1:51581139-51730887 GCA_009733165.1 Naja naja
AGAAAGAAGAAAAACTTAATTTGTATTTTATGTCTACATTGTTTCAAAAGGAAGATAAAACCCTCTCATGTCTTCACAGTACCATTAGTGAAAGAAGGAAGTTGCAGTGTAAGATAGATAAGGACAGAGTAAAAGAAGATGAATTTCATCCTAGCACAGTGATGGTAAACCTATAACGTATGTGTCAAAACTGACATGCCAGAATATTTTGGGTAACATGTCAGCATTTACCAATACCCAACAAATATTCTGAAAAGTGTGCCACATTCTCAAATGATGTTTGAAGGCTGCGGAGCAAGTACCAGAATGTGGTATGAACTTACACAGCCTCTAGAAGTCACAGGGAAGTACATTCACATTCCTGCATGACTTTCAGAAAATAAGGAGGCCACATGAACTCCAGAGAGTCTTGCACAATCTCTTCAGCCTCTGAAAATTGTGCAAGAATGGAGTCTGTTTTCACATGATTTTTGGAGGCTGAGGAAGCCCTGCAAGAATGGGGCATGCTCAACACTGCCTCCAGACCCTGCAGAAGTTGCATGAGAGAGCTGTGCTCTCAAACAGCCCCTAGGGTCTCCAAAAGAATGAAGCATGCTTTTGTGCAGTTTTCAGAAGCTGCCAAAACCATGTAAAAACATTCTCCAAAGCAGTTTTTAGAAATAAGACCTTGTGTGACCTAGAGCAGTCTTGGGTAGGTTTCAGGACCTGTTAAGATACAAAGAATGCTACCTGAAGGTTAGTGGCATATAGTAGATCTTAGAAAGCAGCACTGAGCTGCAGATCAAACTTTGGGAAAAGCACAAAGTGCCTTTTTTTTGAAAAGCAACAGTGGTGTTAGGGCTGAAGTCAACAATCAGGCCTCAACTTCAGGCCCAATCTCAATGATGCCACTGAATGTCATCATTCAGAATAGTCCAGAAGGGTAGGAAGATAAAAACAATGGATTCTTGTTTGTTTGTTTGTTTGTTTGTTTGATGTGTGTGTGTGTGTGTGTGTGTGTGAGAGAGAGAGAGAGAGAGAGAGGGAGGGAGAGGGAGGGAGGGAGAGGGAGACTGATTGAGAGATTAGCAGAAACAAGTTAAACATATTCCAAATTTTTAACACACCAACCCAAAAGTTTTGCTATCACTGTCCTAGCATATTTAAGAAACTGTGGAGGTGTCAATTATTGAGTGCAGTCTTTGACAGCTCACAGAAAATTCATGAAGTCAAAGAAGTTTGGATGAAATGTTGTTCCTATGTTCAAAAATAGAAAGATCTTCATTAATAAAATGGTAGAACATATGCTGGATAAATTATATGATAACTGACTGAATGTATTCCCTCAAAATATTAATAGAAGTAGTACTTCTATTTCTACTTCTTCTATTTCATGTAAGCATAGAAATGAAATATAGTATGCTTGGATCATATGCTGGCTCTTTTCTTACGTTTTTTGAAACCAACAATTTCACATATTAGCTAGAAGGACTAGATTAGAATCTTCTATTAGAAATATTTTAGAGTGAAAAAATAGTTTTATATTCATTGAGGCAATGATTATATACAACTGTAAAGATTTTTGAAGGATAAAATTCCAGCAGAGTGGATTAGAGTAATGCAATGATAGCTAAAATTCTAGAAAAAAATAAGTAGGAACAGAAAAAAAATGACACCACATGAGCACCATAAGTAAATATGCTTAGGTAGACAGCATGATGCCCATGAACATCAGTATTCCTGCAGATATCTCCCATGATGCCAGGTTTAATTTTCTTTTACTCTTTTAATTAAAAACAATGTGAAGCTGGCATGCTGCAAACAGAGTTTCAGCCTCTAGCATCTGCTTTATTTCAAAGAATCCCATAAATCCTCATACTAATTTTTAGGAAATAAAAATGGTAGGTAGGTCTAGCAGTGTGCACATAAAAAAGACAGATTCACTTGAAATCCTATGAACCATTTTATGAAGCTAGACATGTGGTAGGAAGAAAATCTTCCCAGTTTCCTTCTAAAAAGTATTTTAAAGTTGTAGATCTCATTCACATCAGTCATTTTGTAAGAAGTTTTTTTCCCCTCAAAATTTCAAATATTCCCATTAGGCTATGGAAGGAAAATCTTTAAGGGCAACATTACTTTCTTTTTTTCCCTGGGAATGAAGAAATCTGAAGAGTGCTGGGTGGTTTTCAATTACCAGAGGCAAGCTCTGAGAGCACCAGAGTGTGGGTTTCTAGGTATACTGGAGGAAGATTTGAAAACAAAAAGGAAGAATTTCAGCTGGGGGAGTGGAGCAGAAGTCAGCTTAGGAGACAACTGGTGGGAAGAAAGAACAGGCTTGTATTTCAGCAAACAACAGGTGAAAAGGGAAGCAGCCCAGCAGTTTCACTCTCCCCTCCCATCACAGCCCATTCTTAGAAAGGGCAAAACCAACATGTTAGCAGCAGTTCCAAGTAACAACTGATAGTACTGTAGCTCAGTGGTTCTTAACCTGGGTGATATTGCCCCCCAAGGGGTGATTTGTTTTCAGGGGCGATGGAATGAAAAGGGGCGATGTGGGAGCGAAGGAATGGAAGGGGGGCGATATAGGGGCGATGGAATGAGATATATTGGGGAGAGAGAGAGAGAGAGAGATCTATATTGGTAGATAGGTAGGTAGGTAGGTAGACAAAAAGACAGACAGGTAGGTAGATAAATAGAAAGGCAGGAAGGCAGGCAGGCAAACAGACAGACCTTTTGGATGGATGGATAGATGGACAAACGGATAGACAGACAGAAAGAATGCGAGAGCGGCAGCACTTTGGGAAAGCGGTGGTGGCGGCTTTTACCTACATGCTGCTGCATTCAAGGCGTGGGTTCAGGTGCGGTACAACAGTCAATGGGGTGAGCCTGCAGGGCCGGCGCCTCGAACGCCCCCCTGCTGCCTCTTAGCATCCCCAAGGGGGCCAGCAGAGGGGCGCTAAGAGGCAACAGGGGGGTGTTCGAGGTGCCAGCTGGCCCTGCAGTTTCACCCATTGACTAGCACTGCTCTGGAGCCAGCGCCTCCAATGCGGAAGCAGTGGCACGTTACATGCCACCGCGGCCGCGTTCGATGCGCCGCCCCCCTGCCGCATCTTAGCACCCCTCTGCTGGCCCCCTTGGCCTTGGGGACACTAAGAGGTGGCAGGGGGTGGCATGTCAAATGCAGCCACGGTGGCACATAACGCGCCACCGCCTCCACATTGGAGGTGCCGGCTCCAAAGCGTTACTACAGTCAGTGGGTGAACCTGCAGGGCCGGTGCCTTGAACGCCCCCCTGCCGCCTCTTAGCGCCCCTCTGCCAGCCTCCTTGGGGATGCTAAGAGGCGGCAGGGGGCGGTTATGTTGGGGGAGGGGGGCGATGACAACTTCCTCAATGGCTCAAGGGGGTGATTCTTTCAAAAAGGTTAAGAACCACTGCTGTAGCTGACCAGAACAGTACTTATTGATTTATTTAAAACATTTAACTCGTTTCTCATCTTTCAGACAATTCTGCCAACTCTTCTTTATAGATGGAGGAGGTGTGCTTCCTAGCTCCTATTAGATGACAATATTTGGGAGAGAGGAACCAGGAGTGTTAGCCTATCTAACCCGATAGTTTTTGTTAAGTTTGCATGAAGAGTCAGACGCGAAGAGCTTCAGTGAAGAGTTTATTAAGTGACTACAGCTCGAATGGACCCGACTTGGCTGGGCTACGGCTGCTACTTATAGCCAGCAGCCGTAGTTGCCAGCCAATCAGAGTGCAGGGTTTTCCTGCACTTTTTAAACCAATCTTATTTGACATTTTACAAGAACAATTCAAACTAAACCAATGACATTCAAACCTACATACATAACAGTTTTCCTTAGGGAAAGTGGTCCTGCAGATGTGTGTGCAGATGCCTGTGCCTGTATTATGCAGCAGGGCTTTAAAGGGAATAACCAGCACTTTGAATTGCACTCAGATGGAAACAGTGGCTCATACAACAAAGGAGTTACATGGTAAACCTAAGAGCCCAAATACTGTGTGCATTGTCGTGTTCTGACCAGTTGAAGTCTCTGGGTTCAACTGGTCTCCAAGGGCTGTCACATGTAAAGTGCTTTGCAGTAATTCGCCTTTTGATTGGTTAAATGGTTGTTAAAGGTTTTGTTACAGGTTTAGATAACAAAGAACAGAATATTCATAAGACTGCTTAGAAATTAGCCAGCCAGCTTCCCACAAGCAAGGTCAATGGAGGAAGCTGGATTTGCTTAATATGATATATTAAACTGAAGTGATTCTCTTAGCAACCATGGCAAAAAAAAGGTTATAAAATAATATACATTTCACTTAACAATTTTTCTTAACAACAGATATTCTGATCACAATTGTGGTAGTAAATTTTCAAAATTAGGCAGACTTGTCCACTGATGAGCCACAATCAATTGTAATACTTTATCTTTTATTTTTACTTTATTTTAATTTTAATATGTTTCTGTCTTTAATTCTGATCAATGACCATAAATAAAAAATATATATTCTTCTAATTTCAGGTGAATTGAGTCACTGTTGTGGATAAAATAGGAAGAGGAAAGAGTATTAGGTATGCCACATTTATTAGATAGATAGATAGATAGATAGATAGATAGATAGATAGATAGATAGATAGGGGAGGTGGATGGATGGATGGATTTTTGGATAGGTAGATAGATAGACGGATTGACAAATTGACAGACAGATGGACAGACAGATGGACAAACAGAGGTTGCTGCCTGCCAAAACTCCTCTTATCTTTGGAGGCTGGCCAAAAGAGCTGCATGGCACGAAGAGCTGAAGAGATCCTTTTGTGAGATGAAGAAATGGGCCTCAGATCCTGAAAATCTGAACTTTGTTTCTTCACATCATCACAGAAATTTCCTTCAATGCACAGATAGCTGACATTCTTCCAAGAGGTTCACAAAGAAAGCTTAGATCTTGATTATTTAAGGTCAATTCCTGCATCCAGTGGAAGGAGTTCCCTTCTGTTCACAGAGAAATGACATCCCCCTGCAGGGTGCAAAACATCAGGATTTGAGCTCCATTGTTTGAATCCCGTACAAGAAGTTCCATTTCACCCATGGAAAGGAGCTGATATCCTTTGGCAGGTAGTTCTTTCAACCAGTCTTTGGACGGAGATGAAATCCAAGCAGGATTTCCAGGTTTTGAGCAAAGAGGTAATGTAGTAAGATAAGGAACAGAGGCATCTCAGAGTGGTGGAGAGGTCCTTGGAGGCCTGGTGCAGTCTGAACTTGGATTTTGGCAGGGAGGATTTTCAGCCCCCAAAGGGGGCACCCCAGGATTCCCCCACCCTTCTGGCCCAGAGGCACTGCATCTTACCTGGCACTCAAGTTGCTTAATTACTGCAACTAGGAATGCTGGAATTGTTGAGTGAAGCAGTCACATGGGTAGTTGTGTGACATCTCTAAAAATCACTTCACTCAATGACCAAGGCTCCAGCGCCATTTGTGGTCATTAAGCAAGGATTACCCATTTGAAAGAAATTGCTTAGAGCAGAGAAGACACCAATGTATCAAATAAGTAAAAAAGAAAATAAACTGATAAAATTTTGCAAAATGTCCTAACATAAAAATAATTGGTGCTTTAAAAATGTATGGATAATTTATCTTAGTCCTTTTTCTTTTTTCAGTTGGAAGAGAAGGCTGGAAAAAGCCTTATTTTATGGATGTAAATTACCATATAATACCTTGAGGAAGAGTATATGAAAACACTGTATATAAAACATATATGTTAGAATAAAAATATTGGAACAACGATAGAACAAGATTAAAGTTTTAAAACATAATTTTAATTCAGTTTATATATGAGGTAGAAAACTTAAATTTTCAAATCAATGGTACACATTCCAAACCAGAGATTTTTTTAAAAAAAATAATGCTTAGAACTTTTCCCTTTTCTTGTCCTCCAAGCCATAATAAAACCTGTAATTTCTGCTCTCCACTAATATAATTAATGAACACAATATAATGCCACAAAAAAGGGAACTTGAGAACAGGAATATTTCCAAACTTAAGCCATATAATTAGCTATATAATAAAAGCAATGCACCTTTCTAAGAAAAAAGCTGTTGACATGGGATTCATGTGCAGAGATATGGTTTTAAAGGAAATTATATTAGGAGTCATTTATCTATATGCAGGCAAGTTATCAAATTTCCACCTGTAATTCTATATAATTTCCACAAAATGAAAGTATAAGATAATACATGAGAGTAAAGGTGGCATTGAAATAAAACTTTGCCATGTGTCTGTGTACATACTGTTTTTATAATTATCTTCATTATTAATTACATTATACTTGCTGGAAACACTGTTAATCCATTTCCATTTATTGTCTAAAGGACCAATACGGAAGGGGGGGAAATAATAAAAATTTGATTAATCAGCAGGTTTTTTGTACTGCCTGAAGCAGCATGCTTAGTAATTGGACAATTTGTCTTTCCTTTCGTAACCCTAGCAGATGGAATCAGGGGACAGAACAGCTCATTTTATCAGAACCCTATGTATTTATTCAGAAGTTTACATTACAAAATGAAGTGTGAAAATTTGACCCTAGTACTCAGTTTCATTGTACTGTTTTATATACTATAATCATACTAGAAACAATAATATACAGCATATGAAACAAATTAGGCCAATTTTAGAAGAAAGCTTTGATGTCAACTGATTTTTTTCTATTGTAATTTATGCTTGTCTTATCAAAATAGCCTGCCTTGTACCTCAGAAGAACATAGTTCTTCAGCTGTTCTTGTGATTATCATTTGTTCTAGAAAGCAACTTTTTCAATCATAAAATCATCCAGAAATGTTATCAATATATATTTGAAATGATTAGTGGGCATGTTACATGCATATTACAAACAGAATCACATTTAATACAAAAACTACATTCAAGGAAGGCTTCTACATACATATAGAAATTTGTGACATATAAAAATGCAGTGATTAATATTTTTGTTCCTTTTTCATATGTATTTGAATATTTACAAAGTTAAAGGAAGAGACATTGTCTCTCTGGAGATATCATATTACAAATACAATAATTTCATAACATTAACAACCAACAGTTACTGAATAACATTTCTATAATTTGAAATGGCTTAAATTTGACAAATCTCTAAAATATAAGTAACTATCACAGATGTATGAAATGTTTGAAAGAATACAGAGAAATACACATTTTTTCCTGCATGGTAACAAGTACAGTATTTGATTTTTTCCAAAACAAGAACAGGCAAGCTACAGCATTGTAGGTGTTGATTAATTCTTACACTATCTCACTATTATGTTGAGTTCAGAACTATCTAAATTGGTGCAGGAGACAATAAACCATTTTTGATATTCAAAACTATACACATATTGAACCCAAATCAGTACATTTGGCTTCACCCTTGAATATCCAAGTTAAGTAGAATTTTCAGACAATTATCTATGTAAGAATTATATGGCTGAAACTGAATGTCTAATAATATTTTTTTCACATAATAAGCATTTCCAAGATCACATTTTAAATTATAAATACATATCATTATAGGGAAATTGTTCTATAATTTAAGTAGAATTATTATTTTATCTTGCCAATGATTATTTTGATTGAGCATACATGCATTTGAAGAACCACAGGTTTCACAAATCTTATATTTTAAAAGTAAAATGATGTAAGAGTTGTGGCTTCTTCCCAATAAAAATATTTAATACTATAACTGTGCTAAATGTTCTATTTCAGGGGTATCAAACTCAAGGCCCAGGGGCCAGATCCAGCACACAGGATGTATAGATCCAGCCCGCAGGGCCACCCTGGAAACAGCAAAGGACCAGCCCGTGGTACTTCTGCCAGTGAAAACAGAGCTAAAGGGGGCCATGTGTAGCCTTCCCAAACTCCGCTTTCATTGGCAGAGGGTTGCAGGAGTCCATCGTAGCTGAAAACGGAGCTCATGGGCCCGTTTTGCTGACACAACACTTGGCCACAACAGGTGACCCTGACACAAGTGACATCAAGCTGGCACTGGCCACCCTGGCCATACCCACCCCAGCCCCACACAACCATGATGCAGCCCTCAATGAAATCGAGTTTGACACCCCTGTTCTATTTGAAGCAGTTAATAGTACAATTATATATTTACTTTAAAAAATTTAAACACCTGTTTATAAAAGCTACTTATTGCAAGAAAGAAACAATAAAGAACAATCTAGCATTTTCATTGGCCTAAAATTGTCTAATTTTTGGTCTATAAAACCTGCTGTGGGGGCTGGTCTGATATAATTTTTTGGGTTTTTTAAATTAAGAAAAGATGAGGTTTTTGTTAATGACACTATATGGTATTACATCAAAGATTTTTAGAAATTCTGGCTGAATTAAAACTATAAAATGACAATCCTTTCATTGGATAGATTGTAATGACATTGAAACCACAGGAAATTAATGCCAAAATAACATCTTGTTTCTAAAGTACTGTAACAATATTTCATCTTATCAGGGAAATTTACTTTCTTTTCAGTTCAGTCATTCTATAGCTTCCATTTTTCGGCATTTTGACTTATATCAGTTCACAGAATTGTCTCCCGGTTTCACATTTAGTATTGAATTGGTAGCTTTTCTGGTGGCCCAAATTAGTCTTAGCAATTTTCTCTAGCACTATAATTCAACTGTATCATTTTTTCTTTTATTCAGCCTTTTGGATGTTTCAACTTTCAAAGCTATATATTACAAGTAGGAAAAATATGGTCTTGACAATATATAGTTTTCTTATCAGTATGGTATCCCTGTACATTAATATTTTGTCTAGATCTATTATAAGCTTTATTTCCAATAACAATGTATTTTTATTTTAGGACTAAGATCATCATCTCCTTGAACTTTTGAGCTTAGGAAGATAAAATACATTGCTACTTCTACTTTTCTAATTATTCATATTGGATTTTCATTAATTGGTGGTATAATCTTAGTTTTTAAAATACTAGTCAGATTTGCTCTTCTTTCACCTGAAAAACATTCTTAACTTCTAGATATGTGAGCTTATTTATCCCAGAAATTTTAATTCTAATTTATATGTTTATAATCCATTATTTTGCATAATATATTATGTAGACAATAATATATATAAATAAATAAGGAGACATTTTACCACTTTGGCTTAATCCTGTCAAAGTTTGAGCTTTTTTCTTACTCCATATTTCATTTTAACTCATGCTTTCTGGTAATCTCAGTATTTTTTCAATAGTAGATTAATGGATCTAGTTTTAAAGGTCATCCCCAATTTGTAGTGATCTACAGAGTTTGAATAGTTTTAAAACTCCCTTGGCTTTTCCATTATCATTAGATATTAGCAATGTGATTTTGAGTGTCTTTTGTGTCTTCTGAATCCTACTTCTTGCAGTTATCAGTTCATGATATTGATGAAGTTTAATTATGATTTTTAGCATTATTTTACTAAAAGTTGCTGTAAATGTAAACAATAATTTTTGGTATGGGTGATACTGGGAACATAATTAGTATCTTTTCTCATTCTTTGGTGTCTTCCATGTTTTTAATAGCAGCTCAAAAACCACAAGTGTCACTTTAACTGCATCATTTTTTAAGTTTTGAAGTATTTCTGATTTTTTTCAGCTTTATTCTTAACAATATTTTCTAGTATCAATTTAAAATCATTTTCCAAAGTATCTATTTTCATAATCAAAACTCACAAGTATCATTGATTTAGGACTTTATACATATTTTAGGAGTATGAAAATTATACATACGAGTCTTTTACATATATTCATTCCACATTTCCACATTTTATGTCTCTATTATGTCTTTCTATTCAGTTGCACTTGTGGGAAGCCCCCCATCCAACCCGCAGAAAATAAAATATTTTGGGAAATATTAAAAGGGGCAGAATATTGTATTTCCCCAGAGGAGAAATGGAGAAAAATCTTAACAAAGGCAGAAAGCATCCTCAGTCTTCCTGCCATAGGAAAACATCTTCAAACTAGGAAGCCTGAAGAGGCTGACCTGCAGGAATGCAGATTTTATATCTATTCAGAAAGACCAATCTATTCAACAAACAAAGCACCTTCAGCCATGGCTCCCACCGAAGGCTGAAGCTGATCATATTAAGAATTTACATTCCCCCGCACAAATTCTAAGGATAGGACATGACCTTTAGGACATAATATTTTCTGCGCATGCCTGACTAACATGGCTGGCTCCTGCTGAGTCTCGGAGCAAGGCGGAAGGTTCGAGCGGTCCGAGAGGGTGGTTAGAGGGGTTTTTGTAAACCCCTGTACCGGGCGTCGTCGCCAGTGGGCTCAGGGAGTTGAATAAGACCTTCGGCGGGGGATTCGCTGGGCTCTGGGGCGAGTTGGGGATCGGCGACATCTCCCCCCCCCCGGTTTTTGTACTTAGAGCTTGCGGAGGTGCCGGCATGACACAGCAGCAGCTCTGGGTGCAGCGATGAGCCCGACGATGTTCTTCCCCCCCCCGGGCCTCCGAGTCAGCTGGAGCGGTTCTGAGGCTACAGCTGATTCGGGAGAGGGAGCTCTGACGGCTCTGACGGCGCAAGATCGGGAGTGATAGCGGCGTTCGGAGCGATGGCGACAATGACAGCGCTGCTTGTGGCTAGCCCCTGGCCTTCAGTTTGGTCAGAAGGCCGATGTGATACTGCGGCTGTCCCGGGCGTGGGCTTGAGAGCAGCGAGGAACGTGGCCAGCCCTTGGTTAGCTGTCACGGGCGGAGGCTTTGGCTCCGTCCAAAGGCTGTTAAGGGCTGTGCCGATTCCATCTATGGCGCTGGGGGCGATGGCGGTGACGATAGCGGCCCTGCTGGTGGAGTGGATGGAAGGCCAACGGACGATGGTACGGGACCCAAGGTTGGTTAGTGGTAGTGGTCCTGGGGCCACCGTTGACTCTAGTCCTTTCCTGGGGCAGCCTTCACCGAGACACCATCTATTTACTGCCCTGCCGCCCTTCCCCTGTGGCTCCCTATGGCTTGACTCTGGACTTTTCCATCGACCACTATGTTTGGTCATTCTGCCTTATTTGTGTTACCTTCTCCAACCTTACCATCTGTTCCATCTGCGCCAGTCACAAGGTACTTTAGCTACTGGGACAGATCCATCTATACCATATCACAGGCCACGGAAGGGTGGGTTTGGACACCCTAGTGACCTGGGCCTGGATTCCCAGTGCCGACTGTACACCCTTGAACTTGGTTTGTGGCTATTGGATTCTGTTGTATCCCTCGCCGTGGTGAGAGAATGGCAAGGGGGACACACTTTTCTCCGTGATAGCCATTTAACATCTTTTAGTCATCTGTCCGACTGGTGCTCACTGGGGACACCCACAGTGAGAGTGCGTGGCTTGACCCTGATGAAGGTCTCAAACATCGACCACAGGACTGCTGTGAGAGGGCAGCCTGGTTCCTGGATCCCCCAATGGGTAGCACCTAGGACTCAACCAAGTTCTTATATTCCGGACTTTATTATTTCCATCTGTAGACCCTTGTGCCTGTTCCTTGACATTCTCATATCAGTAACATTCGAACTTTTACGGCAGCAGAGCTGCAGGCCTTTAGGAGGCTCCCTCCTTCCTGGATATGGCCTGCTACACTATCACCGGCCTACCTCGAGGATGGGTTATGGAACCCGGAGAGATGGCATGGCGGGGAGTTGGGTTGGGGTTGCGGCTCTAAAAAAACAAAAAAGAGGGTCACTAGGGCCCCTTTAATCAAATTTTTAAGCAAATTTTTAAGTAGGTTAGGGAGGAGGGTGGGAAATGATGCCGGGAGGGTGGATTGCAGCCCGGTTCGCAGCGAGGGGGCGGGGGTTGGGGGCCGGTGGGGGCCTGGAGTGTGGGCCAGGGATTGCGATCCCCAGGGTGGTTGGGATCGACAGGAGACGACGAGGCATAGGGCCAGATCATGTGTTGGGAGTGCGTTCTCACTACCTTCGAGCGGTGGCGCGCTCCGACCCTATGACCTCCTCCCCTGGGGGCAGGGGAATGGGGACCCCTGGGCTCAGGCTGGTGTATTTTAATGCCAGGTCTGTGGCTAATAAGTCTGCCCTCCTCCGTGAGGTGATCAAGGAGGAGGCTGCGGACCTGGCCTGCATCACTGAGACCTGGTTGGGGCCAGAGGGAGGAATCCCTCTGGTTGACCTATGCCCCCCAGGTTTTTGGATTTTGCACCGACTACGGGCTCAGGGGAGGGGTGGTGGAGTGGCTGTGGTTATTTGGGAGACCCTGATTCCAAGGGAGGTCACTGTTCTTGAGATAGGCGGAAGTGAAACCCTTCTCCTGAGGTGGGGGCCTGGTGGTCGGGTGGGTTTGCTGCTGACATACCTTTCCCCCAGCTGTGTGGCAGCAATCCTGCCTGGGTTTCTCGACATCCTCTCGGGGGTGGCGGTGGATCTCCCAGGGCTTATGGTCCTGGGTGATTTCAATCTGCCTTCCCTGGGGGGGGCATCGGGTTTGGCCCAGGAATTCATGGCCTCCATGGGGGCCATGGGCCTGACCCAGTTGATTCAAGGCCTGACTCACGAGGGGGGAAACACCCTCGACCTAGTTTTTGTCTCAGAACAGTGGTGTAGTGATAGAGGACAGGCCAGTTGTACGACACTGCCTGTCCCATGGTCTGATCACTATCTCCTACGGCTGGTCTTCCAACAGCCACTTATATGGCTCCACCCCAGACGCCTGATGGACCCTGAGAGGTTCCAGGCGGAACTGGGGTCTTTTCCCACTTCCCTTGCCCACAACTCTGCCGAGGACCTGGCGGCTGCTTGACAACAGGCTGCCGGGGCTGCCCTCGACAGGTTGTCCCCATGTGTCCCCTCACACGCCGTGGATCCCAGGTGGCTCCTTGGTACACTGAGGAGCTCTGGGAGATGAAGTGCCGTCGGAGGGGTTTAGAGAGCAGGCGGAGGGCCACCCGCTCCCAATCCAATCGAGCCCAGCTAAGAGTCCATATTAGGACTTACCTGGTAGCTATGAGGGTGGCGAGAAGGTCTTATCTCTCCACCCTCGTAGCATCCCCAGATAACCGCCCAGCTGCCCTGTTTAGGGCCACCCGCTCCCTCCTACATCCGGGGGAGGTGGTGGATCCTCTTCGGGGAAGGGCTGAGGAATTTGGTCAATATCTGTCGGATAAGATCGCGCGGATTTGGGGCGGGTTGTGTTCCACCTTGCAGTGGTCTGAGGATCGGGGTGCAAGTAGTCTGGCCAATGTGATCTGGGCTGAGTTCGATCCTGTTTCTGAGGATGAAGTGGACAGGATTATGTGGCATCTGAGTTCCACCACATGTTTGTTGGACCTGTGCCCTTCCTGGTTGGCTTATGCGTCCAGGGAGGTCACCTGTGGTTGGCTCCGGGCAGTGGTCAATGCTTCATTAAGGGAAGGTGTCTTTCCCTCCGCCTTGAAAGAGGCGGTGGTGAGGCCCCCCCTGAAGAAGCCTGCCCTAGACCTGACCGTGTTAGACAACTTTCGTTCAGTCTCCAACCTTCGTTTTTTGGCGAAGGTTGTCGAGAGTGTGGTGGCTCAGCAGTTTCCACTCTTCCTGGATGAAGCGGACTACCTAGATACATACCAATAGGGCTTCTGGCCTGGTTTCAGCATGGAGACGGCATTGGTCGCACTGATGGATTATCTCTGGAGGGCCTGGGACAGGGGTTTTTCCTCTGCCCTGGTCCTATTAGACCTCTCAGCAGCTTTCGATACCATCGACCATGGTATCCTTTTGCGATGCCTCGAGGGGCTGGGAGTGGGGGCACTGTTCTTGGTGGCTCTCCTCCTACCTCTCAGAGGCGTGCATGTCGGTGTTGACAGGGGACAGAGGTGGCCCGAGGCTCACTTGTGGGGTCCCTTAGGGATCGGTTCTCTCCCCCCTTTTATTTAATATCTACATGAAACCACTGGGTGAGGTCATTCGTGGTTTTGGGGTGAGGTATCATCAGTATGCTGATGATACCCAGTTATACATCTCCACCCCAAACCAGATCAATGATGCCCTCTCCGTGATGACTCACTGTCTGGATGCGGTACGGATCTGGATGGACGGAAACATGCTTCAGATCAACCCGGCCAAGACTGAGTGGCTGTATATACTGGCATCTCGGTCCAGTCAGGAATGTCCATCGTTGACCATAGGGGAGTGTTGCCCCTGTGGATAGGGCGAGGAATCTGGGGGTCCTCCTGGACGCACGGCTCCAGTTGGAGTAGCAGGTGGGGGCCGTCACCAGGGGGGCCTTTGCCCAGGTCCGGCTTGTTCGCCAGCTTTGCCCATTTCTGGACCGAGATGCCCTGTGTACAGTCACTCATGCCCTTGTTGCCAGCGACTTCGACTACTGCAACGCTCTCTATTTAGGACTGCCCTTGCATACCATCCGGAGATTGCAGCTGGTGCAGAATGCGGCCGAGCGGGTGGTGATGGGAGTTACCTGATTCTCCCATATTACCATATTGCATTGGTTATTTATTTATTTATTTATTAATTCGACTTATATGCCGGCCCCTCTCCCAAAGGACTCGGGGCGGCTTACAAAATAAAAACAACACAACAATAAATTAAATAAAACCAGATTAAACAAATCAAGCCGAATTAATACTAAAATCCCAGCATTAAAACTCTAAAAACCACCCCACCCCAGGGTCACAGCCCGGATTGATTAAACAACCAGGTCTTCAAGTCGCGAGGAAAGTGCGGGTCAGGGGCCAGGCGGAGCTCCAGGGGAAGTTGGTTCCAGAGGTCAGGGGCCAGAATAGGCTCGTCGTCGGGAGCCGCCAGCCGGCACTGCCCGGCCGGACCCCAAGGAGCCCCTGTCTATGAGTTCGCACAGGGCGGTTAATGTTCGATGTCGGCAGCAGTGCTCCCTTAAATAATAAGGACCCATGTCATGAAGGACTTTGTATGTTAAGGTTAGAACCTTGAATCTCACCGGGCGCAACCGGCAGCCAATGCAAGCAGCGCAGGAGGGGGCAACATGGGAGAACGGGAACTCCCATCACCACCAGCGCCGCCGCATTTTGTACCAGCTGCAATTTCGGATGGTATGCAAGGGCAGTCCTAGATAGAGAGCGTTGCAGTAGTCGAGTCGGCGAAATAACAAGGTGAGTGACCGTCGCAGGGCATCGCGGTCCAGAAGCGGGCGAAGCTGGCGAACCAGCCGGACCTGTGCAAAAGCCCCCTGGTGGCGGCTCCCACCTGCTCCTCCAGCCGGAGCCGTGCATCCAGGAGGACCCCAGGTTCCTTGCCCTATCCACAGGGGCAGCACCACTCCCCTATGGTCAACAATGGACATTCCAAACTGGACGCGATGCGGTATGTACAGCCACTCAGTCTTGGCCGGGTTGAGTCGAAGCATGTTTCCGTCCATCCAGATCCGTACCGCATCCAGACAGCGAGTCATCACGGAGAGGGCATCACTGATCTGGTTGCTGGTTGCACTCCAGGTGAGATTCAAGGTTTTGGCTTTAACATTCAAAGTCCTACACGACATGGGTCCACAATATTTAAGGGAGTGTCTCCTGCCGATATCGAGTGCCAACCACCCTGTACGGGCACATAGGCAGGGGCTCCTTGGGGTCCCGTCGGCAAGCCAATGTCGGCTGGCGGTCCCCCAGTGGTGAGCCTACTCTGTGGCAGTTCCTGACTTATGGAACCAGCTGCCTCTAGACCTCCATCTGGCCCCTGACCTCCGCACCTTCTGCCGCGATTTGAAGACCTGGCTATTTGACCAAACCGGGCTGTGACTACCTCATGGGGGATATGGGATAGTTTTAAATTATTTTAATTTGGCCTTATTGGACTTTATATTTGTTTAATTCTGTTTTTAATTATTCATTGTATTTGTATGTTTTAGCTGTGAGCCCCGAGTCTTTGGAGATGGGGCATATAAGTCCAATAAAATAAATAAATAAATAAATAAATAAATAAATAAATAAATAAATAAATAAATAAATAATAGGATTAACCAACCACCTTTGAAATAATAAAAGACACAAGGCTCATTACAATGCACAATCCCTGGAGAATTTCAATCACCAAACTCCAGAACCCTATAAAAATCTATCTCCTCACACAATCATTTTGTCAGCAACCCCAAAAAAACATGCTGCTGTCACTGAGGTTTCTGGAAACCAAACCAATAGAGACCTTATTTCCTTATAGCCAGCCTCCATTTTATTTCTAGTGTTTTTCTTATAGCTTGGAACCAGACTGGATTGTTCTTCCAACATACCATTCAATTTCTTGCTTTCCTCTGGCAATCAGAATTTTAGTTGCCAAATCTGGCCTCTCTACTGCTTTCACTTTCCACATTTCTTCAGCTATTTCCAGTATAACAATAACTAAAGTAAAGCATAGTCTATATTCTGTGTATATTTTATCTTTAATTTTTGTTTATGGTATTATTGTTTTTTCATGATTAATATGCCACAAATTTCAATCCAGATATTTGTAAGGACTCTTATAGAAATTAATCTATTACAGTTATTATTTATGTTCATTGCATAATTATGTGAAATATTGCTGAGATCCTATTGTGTTAAATTTATGACTTTATTGGGGGATTAAGTTATAAATTTGCAAGGAGTTTGTGATCTGACTTCTAAAACATTCTATACTTAGTCTGATTCTATTTCTATCAACTACCTGTTATACCTGATTCCTATAAAAATGAATATTCTCAATAGTTTATTATCAACATCTGTGGGATTCACTTTTCCTGCTACTGTTATAAGATAATGATTCATAAATGACAGAATATAGACTGAGCTTTAAGTTTTATATCCCCTATAATATGAGTGAGCTCAACCTATAAATGCAACAATTTAAAAGTCATTTTAATTTGAAAAACGTAAGTTATTATGTTTTTATATACAACTACAGTTAGCAATTTGAGGCTTTATGGCTATATGCACAATTGATAGACATTCACTGTATTGCTTTCCATTGTTTGAAACTGCTAAAAGTATGAATGGGTGCAATCTTGCTTTATTGATACCTTAACTCAAACATTGTTTTATTGGGAGGAAAAATCCTTCCATAAAGATTTCAATTTTCTACCTATAGAAGACCCTAAACAAATTTCCCTTTTACAAAAATGTAGAGGCTGTTACACCCAAAAATGTGGTAAAGTTTTTTGCACACCATTGCAGTAAATAAAAAATCAGTTTTAACAGGAAAAAAATTCACACAAATATGGATAGAAAACAAATCTGTGTAAAATCTGCATGCAACAATGTATTGCCATATGTTAAACACATTTAGACACACATTGTAACAATTAACACTTACTTAAAACCTGTTCCTAAATTAAGCAAGAAATAGATCTCTATTGTGGGGGACTAAAAATAGCATATGGCAGGCTAAAGGCTATAAAGACTAATAACACTGTCATTACCAAACAATTTAAAATAACAATATAAATGCATACATAAATTAATCTGGAAACATTGCCAGAATGTCAGCATTTCAACTAGAAAAACAGATACCTCGGTATACATATATTTTTTGTGATAAAATAATAATGTAAAATGAACAAGACCAGTAATCTTTAATTTGTATATGGATTAGCACTGGAAGATTATGCTGTATAATTAAATTATGACAAGCAGTAATAACTAAATTTCATTAATTTAAAAATATCAGACTTTGCTGGTTTACAATCACTATTTTTAGCTACTTATTCTTCTTTCTATTGTAGTATACTTTTCAAAATTATTATGTTCTTACAAAACTCTGCTGGATGACAAGAAGCAAACCTGACTGAACATGGGATAGAATTGCTATTAGAATCTAATTCATGAGAGTACGGATAGGAAAAAATAATTATTTCTTTCCTTTTATTGTATCCATAGAGAATCATCTAAGTGCCCTATTTTGGGTAACCCAAACTGTCCTTGGGAGGGAGGGATATTTCTACGGTTTACCTATAGGATTGCTGTGAGGAATATGCTAGATACATGACAGCAAAGTCACTTGGGTTCAATCTTCATTGGACACCAGCCTTGAAACAGAGCCAGTAGATTTATCTTCAAAGTTATCTAGCAGGCATGTTTGATTCTGTTGAGCCCAAGGAAGTGGATAGGTTTCTTACTGTTATTATGTGGTCATTTCTATATTAGATCCATGCCAGTCCTGGCTGGTCATGCTGCCTGACAGGGGATATGTGATTGAGTTCATGCAAAATCAAGGCAGTGGTGGTTCTGCCAGCTTTTAAGGAGGTGGTGACTTCCTTCTCATGGGGTCATTGTTCAACTCTACCAGCCTGGATAATTTTTATGCAGTTTCCAAGCTTTCCTTTCTAAAATTTGAACAGTGGTTACACTGCAGCTTTAAAAATTATGCATAAAACACATTATAGAAACCCTTTCAGTCAGGATTCAGGCTAAGAGTAAGTGGCAGCTATAGTTAGGAGAGAATATGCACATCTTTGAGTTGCGTGTCAATTGTAACATAGTTCAATTAGTAGAATACAAATGGAAGGGACCTTGGAGGTCTTCTAGTCCAGTTCCCTGCTCAAGCAGGAGACCCTATACCATTTCAGACAAGTCACTGTCCAGTCTCTTCTTAAAAACTTCCGGTGATGAAACACCTACAACTTCTGAAAGCAAGCTGTTGCCTTCATGGGTTAATTGTCCTCACTGTTAGGAAGTTTCTCTTTAATTTCAGATTGCTTATCTTCTTGATTAGTTTCCATCCATTTCTTGTCCTGCCTCTGGTATTTTTGGGGGGAAAATTGAACCCCTCCTCTTTGTGGCAACCTCTCAAATACTGGAATTACTGTTATGTTTTCCCAGTCTTTCTTTTCTCTAGACTAGCCAAACCCAAATCCTGCAACCGTTTTTCGTATGTTTTCATCTCCAGAACTTTAATCAATTTAGTTCCTCTTCTTTGCACTTTTTCCAAAGTCTCAACATTTTTGTAATGTGGTGATCAAAACTAGATACAGTATTCCAGATGTGGCCTTACTAAGGCTTTACAAAGCTGTACTAATTCTTCATGTGATTTTGATTCTATGGTTCTGTTTATGCAACTAAGGATTGTATTAGCTTTTTCGGCCACACACTGCTGACTCATGTTTGAGGACTCCAAGGTCTCTCCAAAAAGTTACTGATTTTTAGCCAGGTTTTGCCTAATCTGTACTTGTATTTTTGGTTATTCCTGCTCAGGTGTAAAACCTTGCTTTTCTCCACATTAAAATTTCATTTTGTTGGATAGAGCCCATTGTTCAAGTCTGTCAAGATCTTTTTGGATCCTGAATTTGTCTTCTGGGATGTTGGCTATTCTGGCCAACTTAGTGTCACCTGCAAATTTGATGAGTTCCCCTTCTATTCCTTCATCTAAGTCATTTATGAAGATATTGAAGAGTATTGGGTCTAAGACAAGACCTTGTGTACCCATTGGTGTATTCAAATGGTCCACACCAGTTCAGACACACTGGTTGTTAAATTACAGACCACTTGCTATCAAAGTGGGTCCTGAGCACTGCACTGCAATGAAGAAATGGGCAATGGAGCAGCTGGCGCGAGGAAGGAGAAGGCTGCTTTCTTTCTTTCTTTCTTCTCCCTGCCCCTCGTCCTTCCCTTGTGCTGGCCCCCCCATTGCCCGTTTCTTCATTACAGCATAGCACCAGGATCCACTTTGCTAGCAGGAGGGGTAATTTAACAACCGGTTTGCCTAGGGTCAGGTTGGCCATCATCGGAGGCTTGTCCCACATGTGAAGCAGAGTTGGAGGATGGAGATAGGCCACAACTCCCATGACAGCCAACCTGACCCTGGGCAAACTGATTGTTGCATTATTTGAACCCCACCACTGATGGTACCCCACTGCTTACTTTCCTCCATGTAGATGTAGTACCATTAAGGTTTACTCATTGAATACAGTTTGTCAGCCAGTTACAAATTCATCTGGTGATGATGCTGTCCATATTTTTCTAGCTTACCAAGAAGTAGGTTGTGTTCTACTTTGTCAAATATCTTACTGAAGTCTAAATATACTATGTCCACAGCATTTTTTTTGGTCTACTAATTTAGTCATTTTGTCAAAGAATGAAATAAGATTGGTTTGGCATGATCTGTTTTTAACAAACCCACGCTGGCTACTAGTTATAACTTTATTTGTTTCTAGATGTTCACAGATCAGTTTTTTAATTATTTTTTCTGGTTATCATCCCAGGTATTGATGTTAGACTAATTGGTTTGTAGATTCCTGGGTCTGATTTTTTCTCTCCTTTTTTTTGAAGATGGGAACCACATCTGTTCCAATCCTCTGGTAGTTCCCTAATGCTCCAGTATTTTTTAAAGATGTGATACAATGTTTCTGAGATAACATCTGAAAGGTCCTTCAGAACTCTTGGATGTAGTCCATCAGGTCCTGATGATTTATATACATTAAGGCACGACAAGTGTTCTCTTACCATTTTCTTGCTTGTTTTAATTTTCTAGTCTATCTTTTACAGTTATGTTTTTGGAAGGTTGGGCTATAGTTTCTTTTTGTGTGAAGACTGATGAGAAGAATAAGTTAAGCAGCTCTGCTTTATCTCTACTGCCTATTACTTCCTTGCCATTTTCTCTCTTAAGTAGACCGACTTTTTCCTTGACTTTTTCCTTCTTATTTATATGTTGAAAGAAACTTTATTATTATTGTTGTTGACTTTTGTTGAAAGTCTTTGTTCATTCTGAACCTTTTCTTTCCTGACTTCATATTTACAGATTTGAGCTATCTGCTAATATTCTGCCTTAGTTATGTGTCCCTCTTTCCATTTTTTGTACTTATTCTTTTTCCCCTTTCTGTTTATCAGAGAGATTGTTGTGCAGTCATGCTGGTTTCTTATTGGATTTCTTGATTTTCTTTTTCAGTGGTATTGTGCTAGACTGGGCTTTTATGATCATATTTTTCAGTGTTTCCTATGCTTCTTGACTTAGTTTCCCTTTTAGGATTTTTATCTATCAAATATTGCTTAGGCACTCTCTGAGCTTGTTAAAATCAGCTTTTTTAAATTGTTCCTATTCCTGGAGCATGGAACCCTACTCATTGTCACTCATACCAGAAATTGGGGATAATCTCAAGTCAGTCACTTCTAGTTGAAGTCTTATCTGAAATAATAACTAGAAATCAAAAAGTATGCATATTCAAGACAAGGATTCTGAGGGTTA
The DNA here is from genome assembly GCA_009733165.1 of Naja naja. NCBI lineage: Eukaryota > Metazoa > Chordata > Lepidosauria > Squamata > Elapidae > Naja > Naja naja. The sequence continues at coordinate 51,602,281 of CM019151.1, forward strand.
AAAAACACACATTCATAATATACCATCTTTTTCACAATAACCCATCTGTATGGCCCACTGTGCAACAGTTCAACCATGGCACATAAACAGCTACCAAGTGTGTTTTCTAATGCAGTTCTATAGAGCCTTGCAATCTGCTTGATGTGCCATCTATTATGTTTTATATTCTAGAATGTTAATGAGGAATCTGAAAAGTATTCAGCATAGGGTTTGTATTTTAATAAGCATTTACAATTTAATCCCATTCACATTGATTAATAGTTGGATGTTTTCACCTACTTGCCACAATTAAGAAGATTAGATTACTTGTATTAGGAATCCATTTTGTGCTCCCACTGAGCAAAACAGTTTACCTAAATCAAAAAACAAGCTTTACTTATCAGAGATTTCCATGCATGAAAAAAAATTTTCTTACACCAATATAAAATCAAGGAGCTCTACAAAATGTCAATAATCTGTGAAACCAGTCACTTAACATTATAACTACAAAAAGCACAAATTTCCTGTCTTGCATTTCTAAACAAATCTGAAAGTAAGAAAGGAATCAGCAATAGGATACCCATGGAAGACAATAAATTTCTGTGTACTTGCTTTATCCTGGCATGTGAGCAGCAATATGTGGCTGTTTACACAATCCTTTTATATATGCCTTTGGTTCTTTTCTTAACAAATATTTTCCTTTCAGGAGAGCTTGTATATTAATTTAATCTCTTCACATTAGCTACCATACAGAATTTTGAAAAAGAGGCTGATAAATGAATCAGAACAGGAGGAAACTGCACCGCCATGCTTGGTAAGAAAATAGTTAAACATATAGTTAAAAATGCAGCCAACATTGGTAGTTTAGGTGAAAAAAAGTGGGGAAAATGCTTCCTTATCTGGCCAAGGAATTAATATACTGTTCTCTGCATGTGGGAGAAACATAGGAAAAAAGAAAAAACTGATAATTTTTCTCAACAGCTGCACATGACAGGAAAGTAGAATAGGTAGAAAAAAGACAGTGATGCCTTGGTGGATATTTTTCCAAGATAATAAAATGTGCATGGTGACAGCACAAATCAAGCCTTGATGTATGTGAGACATCATAAGTACAGAGCACAGCTTATATCTTGAAATACATTTTATAATTCTCCCTGTTCTCCTGTAAAGATTTTCCAGGTTACATATGAACAAATAGGGAAATATAGGTTGTAGGGAAAGTGGAAAAATAAATCACTTATTTCAAATAGAAAAATAGTAATAGATTTATGAAAAGAATTTTTTATTTTTCTTCTGTCTTAATATCTGGAAGGAATGATAATATGAGTCACACCGGTGAAGGAAATGGTAAAAGATATTTAACCTAACCCCAAGGCCTTCAAGTTCCCAGGATCTTAAAATATGCTGTAAAATACTGAAGGAATTACTGAAGATCTGATGAGATTTATACCAATACTCTGTGGAAGCCATGGGGAACTGGAGAAATGCCAGAGAATAAACATAAAATTTTGTCTCTTCAAGAATAGAAAAGAGAATATTCTAATAAGGATAAACCATAAATCTATCACAAATATTAGAAGTTCTTAAAGAAAATAATAAAACAAGCTATTTGTAAGTATTTGAATACAATTGTGAGAGCTGAGATTCAGCTCAGCTTCGTCAAAAGCAAACCTGTTTGATCAGATAACTTCTTTAGTGTATCAAAAATACTATGAACATAATCTAACTCAATATCAGAATTCTTTCCCCACAAGATTGTGTATTAAATTCTCATTGAGAAGTTGTCACAGTGTTGTTTGGATGGCATTTCATTACAGTGGATCCACAATGGCTGGTTAACTGTATGCAGACAATCAGTATTAATCAATAGAACTGAAGAATAGTAATGGGGTCATTTAGTAGCAAGTAACTAATAGGAATCTTCAAGGATCACCTTTGGGACTAATGGCATTCAAAATTTGTGTTAATGATATGGATGGTATTGATGGTGTGCTTATATAAAAACCTGTGAACAACAAATATTGGGAGATCTGGCTAGCTTGAGAAAGTGGGCTCAGAAGAACTTGTTTTTTGACAGGGAGAAATTTAAGGTGTTGCAGGCAATCTGGTCATACAGTTTAGACTATACATACAGACTAGAAACCAGGAGACTGTGAATTCTATGTGTCCCTCACCTTATGGCTGTCCCTAATGGCTACCTCTCTCCTATTCAAACTTCATGAGGTGACAGCCTGACATTAGCAATGGTGGGAGGAAAGACTGGAATATAGGGAAGAAGTAAGGGGGGAATGGAAGCCCAGCTAAGCTGGGGGAAAAACTTCAGTGAAAAGTTTCAACCAAACAAGGTCAATCATCAGTATATAGAACTGTGAACTAAGAACTTATTTCCTAAACAATATACAAGCACCTAATTGGACATTTCAGATAATGGAAATTCCCCAAGGTTGCTCTCAGACCCACAATGGACCAACTGATGGAGAAATTCCAAGAACTGGAAATGTGCAATCATCTGGCCCAGGGGGCAGCAGCCTCAGCACTAGATCCTGCTGCTATGGATGCTGCAGCACATGGTCTTCCACCAATGGCTCAACCGGGTCCTGCAATTACTCCAGTGCTGGATGCTTTGCCAGCACCAGCTCTACTCTTGGTTTATTTATCACCCTCCCTGACAATCAAGTTTGATGAGGACCCAAAGAGATAGGTGTACTTCTTGGCCCAGATCTACATGAAGAGATATGGGTAATATATCCAGCTGATGTAGTCTGCATTTACTGTGTGGCTCTAACTTTGGATGGGGATGCAGGCTAGTGGCCCTCCATGATTATAATGCCATTGAACTATGTAGTTTTGATGCCTTTAGAAAGCAGTTTGAGAACCCCATCACTCACAGGCACAGACTCACCTCTGCATCATTTTTTTATTGAAAAGTTTTACAAAAAAGACATTTTTAAAACAATAGGGCCCCCCCCCCCTCCCTCCCTCGCCCTTCCCCCCCCAGACTTCCCAGAGTAAAATACAGGGTGTTATATCTGGCAATCTTATTCAAACATACACTAACAAACTATAAACACTTATACCCCCTTCAGCACTTTAACTCCCTTAATACAGACTAAAATAATAATAATAACATATCTCTTAACATATCTTCTTAACTTCTGATCTTCATTCATAGGCTATTTGAAACTTTTTAGTCCCATATCTATTTTGGATATAATCGATCCATTTTCTCCAGTCCCGAATGTATCTTTCTTGTGAATGTTCTTTCAAGTAAGCTGATATCTTTGCCATTTCTGCTAAATTCCATACTTTTAATATCCAATCTTCTATAGTAGGTACATCTTCTTTCTTCCAATGTTGCGCCACTAACAATCTTGCTGCTGTTATTAAGTGTAACATTAATTTAGTTTCCAAAACAGTACAATCTGTAATAATACCCAACAAAAACAGCTGCGGCTTAAAACTTATCTTTTTCTTAAAAATCTTCTGGGTAGTCCACCATATTTTTATCCAAAAGCCTTAATTTTTTTGCATGTCCACCACATATGAAAATATGTTGCATCATCACTACCGCATCTCCAGCATTTGGGTTTTGATTCGGTACATACATGCTAATTTTTAGGATCTAAATGCCATCTATAAACCATTTTATAAAAATTCTCTCTTAAATTTTGTGCTTGAGTAAATTTCACATTTCTCACCCAAATTTTTTCCCACATATCCATTGTTATTGGCTCCTGAATATTCTGTGCCCATTTTATCATACAGTCTTTAACTAATTCTGTTTCCGAGTCAATTTCAATCAATGCATTGTATAACCTTTTAATATGTGCTTGACCTTGATCCTTAATTTGCTTTACTAAATTTTCATCGGTTCTCATAATACCAATTTTCTGATCTTCTTTCCACCTCTCTTGTAACTGTCCATACTGGAACCATGTCTGAACTATCTGTTCCTCTTTTAATAAATTAATAGATTTTAGTCGCAGTATACCCCCTTCCATTACTAAAAGTTCTTTATAGGTAATTACATCTTGCTTCTGTTCCACATTTATGTTTTCTATTGCATGTCTGGGTATTGCCCATATTGGTATTTTATAATTTAATTTATACTGATATTTTTTCCAGACACGCAGCAGAGCATTCCTTAGTATATGAGTTTTAAAAGCATTGTCTACCTTTTTATCATACAATAAATACGCATGCCATCCATATAATAAATCATATATATTCAATATTCTGTCATGTTAAACCAATCACTGATCGTTGATAACACAGCTGCGTCATAGTATAATCTCAGATTGGGCATTTTAAGGCCTCCTCTTTCCCGTACATCTTGCATTATCTTAAGCTTAACCCTTGGTCTTTTCCCTGCCCAAATAAACTTATTAATACCTTTCTGCCACTCATTCAAATTTGTGTCTTTCTTGAGTATTGGTATCATTTGGAACAAAAAGAAACTTTGGCAAAACATTCATTTTAACTGCTGCAATTCTTCCCAGCAAAGATAACTGTAGCTTTTTCCAACTTTCCATTTCTTTTTGAATTTTTGCCATAGTGATTCGTAATTATTTTTATATAATTTCGTATTTGAAGCTGTAATATGTATTCCTAAATATTTAACCTTCTTAGCTATTTCAAATCCCGTTACTTTTTCTAAGATCTCCTTTTGCTTTATAGTCATATTTTTTGTTATAATTTTCATTTTATGCTTATTTATCTTAAATCCTGAGACTTGTCCATACTGTGTGATTATCTCCATCAGTTCTATCACTGATTGATTTGGTTGACTTAAATGTAATAACCAAGTCATCTGCGAACACTCTTAGTCTGTAATCATGATGTCTTATTTTAATCCACTTTATTCTCTTCAATTCCCGTACTTTAATCAACAATATTTCCAATGTTAGAATAAACAATAATGGTGACAGGGGACATCCCTGTCGTGTTCCTTTTTCTATTTTGCATGCTTCTGTTAGACTACCATTAACAATAATCTGAGCTGTTTGCTTCTGATATATTGCTCTAATAGGTTGTAGAAAAAAATTCCCAAATTCCATCTTTTCCATCACTTTAAACAAAACTGCCAATTCAGTTGATCAAATGCTTTCTCTGCATCCAAAAAAATCAGCGCTGCAGGGACTTGGTTATTTCTTTCCAAATATTCCAGTAAATTAACTACCTGTCTTGCATTGTTTTTCATTTGCCTTCCCATTATAAATCCTGACTGATCATTGTGGATTATCTGTTGCATAACCTGCATTAATCTGTTCGCTAATATCTTTGCAAATATCTTATAATCTGTATTCAACAGAGATATTGGCCTATAGTTCTTCGGTTGACTAAGGTCTTGATCTTCCTTTGGAATCAGTGTTATGAAGGCTGTCCTCCATGATGGAGGCATCTCTCCTCCTGTCTGAATTATTCTAAATACCTCCTTCAAAGGTTCTACCATTTCGAGCTGCAAAGTCTTATAATAGATAGCTGTCAAGCCATCTGTCCCTGGAGCCTTACCAACTTTTAATTGCTTAATTGCTGAGATAATTTCCTCAGATGTTACTAATTGGTTCAGTCCTTCCCTTTGTTCCTGTGTCAGTAAAGGAGCATTCATCCCCTGTAAATATCTATCTATATCCGACCCTGAATTGTATCACTGGCATATAATTTGGAATAAAATTCTGAGAAAGCCTTTTAATAATATCTTGCTGATATACCTCTTTTCCTTTATATTCTATTTTCTCTATAGTATGCAATTTTTGTTTTTCCTTAGCAGGTAGGCTAGCCATCTACCTGGTTTATTAGCATTACAAAGGTGTTGTGTTTGGCATACTGTAGATTGGTTGCCACCTGGTCTGCCATCAACATATTAAACTGCCCTTTAAGTAGCTTTATTGCTTCCTTCACCTTTCTATCATTTGGGTTCAATAAGTTCCTTTTCTTTTTCCCTATCTCCTCCTCTAACTTCTTTCTTTTTGTTCTTTTCTGCATCTATATTTATTATTTAAATATATTAAAACTCCTCTCATATAGGCTTTACTCGTCCCACACTATTTCCATTGGGGAACCTTTATGCATATTCATAACAAAAATTCCTTCATTTGTTTTTACATTCTTTTACATTTTCTTCATATCGGAAGAAGTTTTCATTTAATCTCCAAGATCTCCTCCCCCCTTTCTCCTGGACCAACTCCATCCACACCAGACTATGATCCGATAAGGTTCTTGGAAAAATCTTGATCTTCTTTACCCTGGAAATAAAATCATTGGTAATTAGTATAAAATCAATCCTAGAAAAGGATGTCTATCGGGGAAAAAAGTAAAATCCTTTTCTTCAGCGTTTCGTTCTCTCCAAATATCTCTCAGCTCCAAATCATCTTTCATCTCAAAAAAGGATTTGGGTAATCTAAGACGGCTTTGGGTACCTTGATTAGGGCCTTTTTTATCCTTTTGTGGTTCCAAAACTCCATTCCAATCTCCCATTAGGATGTAAGATTTATAGTCCCATTGAATAATTTTATTATGCAGAAATTTATAAAAATTTTCTTGTTGCTGATTTGGTGCATATACTCCAATTAGTAACGTCTTTTTCCCCTCTATTAAAAGTTCAATTATGATATATCTTCCTTGTATGTCAGCTTCAATCAATTTAGCAATTAAGTCCTTCTTTAAATATATCACTACCCCATTTTTCTTCTCTGGGGCAGATGCAACAAAGTGTTCTCCCAATCTAGAATTTATCAAATATTTCTGATCTTTGGCTCTAATATGTGTCTCTTGTAAACAAATAACGTCATTTTTATATTGCTTCAGGTAATGAAATATTTTCCTTCTCTTTTGTGGTGAGTTCAGACCATTGACATTCCAAGTTAGAAACTTAGTTCCCATGTTTAGTAACATGAAGCTTTTGAAGCATCTCTTGGAAATCCAGTTCGGACTGCCTCTTTGGCCTTGCTCCTCCCACTGCTTCAGATACCCCAGTCTCTTGGACTTTGTGCTGTCGCTCTTGCAGCTCTTCCTGTTTACGTCTGGTTGTAGCTCTGGTCACTCTTTGTTCCCTCACTTCCGCTATTGTTACCGATGGCTGCTTGAAATCCAATAGTTGCTGTATTTCTTTTTCTGCCGGCGGTGTCACTCCAATGGCTATTTGCTTCTGACTTGCTTCTTCCCCATTTCTTTTTTTTAACTTCTGGCACATTGATATAAAAATCTCTCGCCTTCAAAACTGTTGTCAAACAGTGTCTTGTACCCAGATAGTTCACCACCAAACCAACCGGTATTTCCCACCTAAATGGGAGCTGGCGTTTTTTTAACTCCTCTGCCAGAAAAGCAAACTCCCTTCTGCCTCTCAAAATCTTGGGTGGAATTTCTTTCAGTATTAACACCTCCTGATTTTCCACCTTAAATCTATTATTGTAGAAAGCTTGTATGATATCATTTCAAATCCCCCTCTTTGTAAAGTAGATCACCACATCTCTTGGCAGATTTTTTTGCCTTGCCAGCCAAGAATTCACACGAAATATTTTGTCTATTTCCTCTATAAAATCATCAACCTGCCAGTCCAATATTGTTGCAAAAGCCCTTGCAAAAATCTCTTTCAGATTTTCTTGCTGATTCTCTCTCAAGCCCCTTACTCTCAAGGCAAACTCCATATCTCTGTATTGAGTCAGCAAAACTTCTTCTTCAATTTTTCCCAATTTGTTTTGAACCTCATTCATTTCTTCTTCCAGCTTCAAATTGCTCTGATTAATCTCTTCCACAATTTCATCCAGTCTTAACATATGTTTGGCCACCCCCTGGAATGCAAATAGGATGTCCTCTCTTATTTCTTTATTTTTAGTATTGATAGTCTCTCTAATTTCTTCCATCTCCTCTTTCAATCCTCTAGATATTTGCTCACCCATTGCCTCCACCTTTTTATTCATTTGTTCCATATTAGATTCCAATTTAACTTGTATTTCTTTAATTTGTGATTTCAGAGCCCCCATCAGTGCCTCTTGTAACTCCACTAATGTTAAAGTTTGTGGGCAATTGGCAGCGGACTTTGTAATATAGACTGCTGTGCTGGTACAGATTTAGAGATAGAGGTAGGAGTTTTTAGTGATTTAGCAGCCATTGTTTATTCAGTAGAGCCAGTCCTTTATAATGTATTTAAATCCAGTTAATCTCCTTGAATCCCAATACTAAATAGATTTAAACAATGTCTTTAACAATCCACTTTCACTTTTTACTTTCTCCTCCTCCCCTTGAGACTCATTCAGGCACCATTTTCACTCTGCATTACAATAGTCTTTTCAAAACTTTAGCTTTTGTTGCCGAGTTAAAGTCCAATACTTGCAATTTCAGCTGCTCCTGCTTCCACTCCGCCTGCTGTTAAAAGCCTTCAGATGTTAATCCTTACTCTCAGGGATGGGTGCAGTGCCTGGTTCTACAATAACACAGAAGAGTCCCGGATCCAGAGTTAATCAGACTCCAAGGGAGCTCACACCCTTCGGACCCCGGCTTAAAAATCTGGGGCTCAAGGGGAGCTCTACCTCCGTCCGATCACTCGCTTCCCCCTCTTTGCCTGAGGGAAAAGTTTCTGAACCGCTAAACAGCTGATTGATGCTGTTTTCATGGTTTTACAGATCAACGGGGCTGGCGGTCTAAGAAGACCGTCCTCGACAGCTGCCTTGCCACCGGAAGTCCCCACCTCTGCATCATTAAACAGCATCAATAGCCAGTGGTGGAATATATCCAAGAATTCTGGAGTTTGGTCAGCCAAAAGGGGAAAGGTCCCAATGTCTGCTGATGACCCACTTTCAAGAATAAATGATTGAAGAGATATACTACACCAGCTTGTCCAGGGGAGCTAGGTGGTAATCTTAGACAGTGAAGTGAAAATCAACCTGGCTGAATTCCACAAGCATACGGGTTGAGAAAGCCAAAACCACCATGCTCCAGTCTTACAAAGCACCCAAAAAGTGGTAAAGAGAAGCACTCCTAATCCATGATGGGGCCCTATTATGTGCTTCTTATGCAACAAAGAGGGACACTTAATAGCACAGTGCTCTGGTCCTCATCTGGACATTGCTGAGGTCCACCAAAGAGAGAGAAAATCTGGCCAAGACAAAGGAAGGAATCAAAAAAAGAGTGGAGGTCATAAACCTTACCCTCCCTACCAGCGAGGGGAAGGGAACTCTGACCCGGAAGAGGAAGGGGGAAGATGATCAGATGGTAAGTGGCACCATTATCCCCATGACTGTTAAGAGTAGAAATAATGGTGGTTTTCTCAGGGCACAAGGAACCACCTTGCTAGATCCCAGGTGCACCAGGTGCCTGGTAAGCTGTGGTGTGGTGGGAGAACTGAGCATGCAGTTGAGGGAACTGAAAAGCCCCATAGTGTTCTCCGAGCTGAATCACTTGGACTAAAGATAGGGAGCCATAAGAGACTATCCAGTTCATTGTGGGATAGTCAAGGGATGATCAAGGCCATGGTCCTGGGACTTGCTTGGTTCAAGATGTGGAATCCCTCCATAGTTTGGGAGTGGAACTGGTTGAAAGTGTGGAAAAACTTTCCAGCCCAGAAGCAGTGATGACAGTGGTAATGAGTTGCCATAAGCCACAAATTACTATAGAAAAGCAAACGTAGAAGTCACAGGGAAAGCTTGGGTGAGGGGAGGAGCTGAATCCCCAAAGAGTATTGGGACCTGGCCGAAGTGTTCAGTTGAAGAGAGTTTGATGGAGTCCCGTCCCATTGCCCTATAAACTATGCAATTGAGATCATCCTGGGAGCTAAGTTGCCAAAACCTAAATTGTACTTGATGCCCTGGAAAATGAAAGAACTCTTTTGTCATTCATCCACAAGAACTTAACCAGGGGCTTCATTCAGCTGAGAAAGTCCTGCACGGCTGTCCCTATGATCTTCCAAGAAAAAATAAATGGCTAGCTTAGATTGTACATAGACTACCATGCCATCTGCATGGAACGTGTATTCCCTTCTGTTGATGAACCTAAGGGACCTTATTACCAAGTGCAGATTAAGAAGTGGGGTGAATGGAAACAGCATTCAACTCACTGCTGGGCTGTTTCCAATTCTGAGTACTACAGGAAAACCCCACAGATTTTATGCAGTTGATAAATGAAGTGCTACAATTTATATAAACGAGTGCTGGTGTATTTGGATGGTATCTTAATCTACACTAAGACCATAGAAGAGAATGTGAAACTAGTCAGGGCTGTTCTTGAAAAACTTCGGGAGTGGGTGAAGAGCAATTCTATGCGAAATTCTCCAAGTTTGAGTTTCACAAGACTAAACTGGACTATTTGAGGTACCAGATTTCCCAGGAGGGAGTAGAAATGGACGTGGAGAAAGTGTGTGACATCCTAGATTAGGAACCCCTCAAACAAGGAGGCAGTTAGAGCTTTTTGGTTTCACTAACTTTTCCCAACGGTTTATCCCCTATTAGCTTTTGCCCCAACCACAAATTTGTGAAAGATCAAAGAATGCACTAAACCTAAGCCAAGCCAACAGCTGAAATGGACAATGGAATGCCAAGCCACTTTCAAGAAATTAAAACACCTTTTTGCAGTCGAGCTGGTGCTGAAGCACACTGACCTAGATAAGCCATGCATTATTCAGGCACTGCTAGAGAGGTGGCAGTGGGGGCAATATTCCTCAAAAAAAATGGAAGAGGAAGAACTACGACCCTGCATGGACTCTAGCGAAGTTCATGTTATGTGTGTATATTGGTTGCATGGAGTGCATGAGAGCATAATCTCAGTGTCAGGATTCCGGTAGTTACCCCAATTAAATCATGAGTCTTGAGCCAAACTTTCAAAACTTCAAAAGGATTTATTGGGAGTTAACATGTCTGGCACTACCTGGGTGTAGCTGTTTTTGAGACACGTAATTCATTGTCACCCTTCACACTGGTTTTCCCCCAGCCGCTGGGTGTATCATAATTCATATTCTCCAATGAGACACATCCATGGCCAAGAGTCATCAATCATGTTCTCCAGTTAAAATTTGCATGGCAGAAACTTCAGTCACCTAATTACTATCTTTGAAAACTATTTATGGAATGCACTTTCAATTTCCAAGCTGCCACTTTTCCCCCTCCCTTTCTGTTGGCAACTCTAAAAAGACCATAGAAATATTTTATGAGTTGACATTCCCCTCATTTCTTGACCTGTACAACATAAAAAGAAAACAAATTTATTGCAGGTATAGGACTTAGGGTTGTGAAACCCTCCCCCGGCTTGGTTGGATTTTCTGCATGGAACCTTGTCACAAGGCAATTGGCTTGGACGTTCCTACTCTTTATCCAAGATATGAGTTGACTGTTGGATCACGGTGTTCAAATTACTTTGAGCTTTTGGCAAGAGTTCCTGAAATTATTAGGCACATCCCAGGGCCTAAGCTCTACCCACCATCCCTGGACAAATGGAGACTATGATGTGCTAATGGCATGTTGGATCAAACTGTTCCACTGTTTTGTTATGTGAACTACCAGCAAAATAACTGGGCTGAACTTTTACCCTTCGTTTGCCTACAATAATTCAGTACATAGTAATATTCGATTTGCACCATTCTGAGTAGCACTGCCTGAACTTTTTCCATATGCCAGAACTTCCTCAACACACTTCTCACCTGGCAACTTTAACTGATTGGATTAGAACCCTGCAGAACACCTGGCCCACGGTCTGCAAAGCACTGAATGAGCCGTGGGATGCATGCAAGAGGCAAACTGATAAGAAAAGAGCTCCACAGAAAGAATTCAAGTAGGGATATCTATCAAATTTATGCAGTCATGACCACCCTGCAAAAAACTTGGTCCCAAATACGTAGTGCTACTACCCACAACTGGAGTAATAAACCCAGTGACAGTTGAATTTAAATTACCTAAAAATCTTAATTGTATCCACCAAGTTTTTCCCTGTAGTCTTTTGAAACCTGTCACTGACTCCCCTTGTGTCCTGCCACAAAGCCACCAGCCCCTCCCATCCTAATAAAAGAACTTTTTGAGATCAAGGAAATCCTTGATTCTCACTGCTATAAAGGAAAGTTGCAATACCTAATTTTACGAAAGGACTTTCTCCCTTCTGATACTCATCCCATGTGCACTGCTCCCAACTCATCCACCAATTCCCTGCTAACTACCCTAACAAACCCAAATGATCCATCTATATATGATGTGCTACTATTATTGTACTTTGTTTTGTAGGACTACACCTGTTTCCAGAAAGACAGCAAGCCATGGCTGCCTCTCTCCTATCCAAGCTTCATGAGCTGACAGCCTGGCATAAGCACTGGAGGAAGAGAAAGGCTGGAGGAGGAAGTGGGGGTGATGGAAGCCCAGCTGAGGTGGCCATATTATGAGAAGTTTCAGCCAGCCAAGGTCAGCCATTGGTATACAGAGCTGGGAAGTGAAAGCTTGTTTTCTAAACAATATACAAGCACCTAATAGGAAATTTATAGATAACAGGAGATGGCTGGGCGGGGGGGAAGAAGTTTTGTATTGTTTGCACAGAAAAACCTCAGATTCAGCTTTACTACTTCTGTAATCACTTAAGCTTCAGTAAAATATACCCTTGGAAAAAACAAAAGGTCAGGAGTCTTTCCTTGCTAGATGAGAGGGACAGTTGACAAATTGAGAGATCTAGATAGCTTGAAAGAGTGGGCTCAGAAGAAGAAGTTTTTTGATGAAGAGAAATATAAGATATTGCAAGCAATTTGATCATCTGGTTAAGGCATCAGGCTAAAAACCAGGAGATCCTGAATTCTAGTCTCCCCCTTACTTTAGACATGAAAACCAGCTGAAAGACTTTAGACCAGTGTCTCTCAGTCAATTCACCTCACAGGATTATTGCTATGGAGAAAATAGAAGACACATAAGGTATGTTTGCCACCTTGAGTTATTTATAAAAATAATAAAGGCACATAAAACCTAAAATAAAACAGAATAGAATTAGTGGAAGATAATAAAGACAATACAGACCATGAATATAGGCTGGGAGAAAACTAGAAGCTTTAGTCTGAGAAAAAAGATTGAGAGATAACAAAATCAACATAACAGGATCCACTGGGAAATGACCCAGAACCATTTTTAACCGCAATTGAAAACACAGAAATGTTTGTAAGTTGCAGATGCCTAGAATTTATTAAAATATATATAAGCAATTCCTGACAGTAAGATCTATGCAAAACTGAAATAGTTTACCCTGAGGTGGGATCAGGGGTGGGATTCAAAATTCTTAACTGGTTCTGTGGGTGTGGCCTAATTTGTGGGTGTGGCTTGGTGGTCATGTGACTGGGTGGGCATGGCTTGCTGACTGGGCATGGCTTGGTGGTCATGTGACTGGATGGCCATGGCTTGTATGTAAATATTATAAATATTTATGTAAACTCCAAGGATTTTCTGCTTTCTACCTAATCTAAATCTCTCTCCAGAGAACAGATGATGGTCGGGGGGGGGGGGAAGTAAAAATAGCAACTTACCAAACCAGGCAAGTTGGATGGCTCGCATGCCAGGTAAGGAGTGAGTGGGCAGGGAGGGGAGGGACCAGCCAGTGAAGCAATTTGTCAGTTCTCCTAACTGCGGACAATCATAACACGCGTGTGTGCAGCATTTGCAAGAAATCATCAGCTGTGTCGCCTGGGCAGCTGACAAGCGCTGCGTGCGGGTGCTCAGCATTTAAAAATCCTCGTTTCCTGCTCCTCAACCTCAGCTGTGCCTCACAAAGCAGCTGAGGAGGGAAAAGCAGGGAATAAAGGACAGCCTAGAGCCTGGACAGGCAGGTTCTAACCAAACACCGAACCGGTTCGGTATCAGCTGCTCTTCGCAGCTACCAGTTCTATAGAACCAGGCTGAACCAGTAGCATCCCGCTCCTGGGTGGGATTCAGATGGTTTTCACTAGTTTGGGTGACTAGTTGTTAGCTTTTTGCCCAGTTTGGAGAACCAGCTAATCGCATCTCTGGCTGGCCCCACCCCACCTTGCCCCTCCACTCCTTACCTGGCATGCAAGCCATCCAAACCAGCCATTGCCTGGTTTGGTAAGTTGCTATTTTTACTCTCACACACTGTTTTGGCTTCCAAAGTACGCAAGAGGCCTTTCAGGCCCAAAGCAGGGCATGGGGGTTGTCACATGGCCCCCTGCATCCCATTTTGGCTTCCAGGGTGGTGCAGGCCTTCCAGGCCCAAAATGGGGCATGGGGGGGCATTGTGCAGCCCCCCCATAACCCATTTTACTTCCAGGGTGTAGAAGGAGGCCTTTCAGACCCAAAATGTGGTTCAGGGGTCATCCTCTGACCTTGATGGTTTTCTTGCAGATGTTTCATTACCAAACTAGGTAACATCATCAGTACTAGAAGGGAATGGAGTTTGCTTTTATTTTCATATACTAGTGGTTTACCCTGTCAGTGTTGATCGGTTGCTTCACAAAAAGTGTTCAGATTGGTCCAGGTCTCTACAGCCCTGGGCAGAGAAAGGCTATTCTGCACCCCTCCCTCAAATGTTTGTTTGTTTGTTTATTTATTTATTTATTTATTTATTTATTTATTTATTTATTGTTTAGACTTGTATGCCGCCCTATCTCCCGAAGGACTCAGGGCGGCTCACATCATAAAAACACACAATACAAAAGTTTAAAATGATTTAAAAGTTATTAAACCCAAGCCAAACAATATCTAAAACCCACAAAAGGCACTAACATTTAAAACAACTAAAAGCCACCCCCGCTCAGTCCAGGCCGGCTTGTTCGAATAGCCACATCTTCAGGCCACGGCAGAAGGAGTGGAGGTCAGGGGCCAATCATAGCTCCAGGGGCAGCTGATTTCACAGGGTGGGCGCTCCCACAGAAGGCTCTACCCCTGGGGCTCGCGAGCTGACATTGTCTAGCCGATGGCACCCCAAGGAGGCTCTGTCTGTGGGAGCACACAGGGCGATGGGCACTCGATGCTGGCAAGAGACATTCCCGCAAGTACCCCAGCCCCCAGCCATGTAGGGCTTTACAGGTAAGTACTAAATGTTCTTTAAAATACAGAATTTCCCAGCATTCCTTTAGGAACCTCCAACATGCAAACTGTGGTTAGTCATCCTAAAATCAATCCTCTTTATCTGGGGCTTCAAAATTTGCTGTTTGCTGGTGGGGGGGAGGGCAGTGTAGCTAAAAGTCAGTCTACATTTAGTGTACATCTGACTTTGACTTTGGGGATATTTCTTCATAACCAAACAAAAGTATTTTCTGTGCAGTTCACACCCGTTGCTTGCTGGATCTGGATGTCACAAAGCAAAGCCCAAATTTTGTAATTAACCCCCACAGCCCATTTGGCTGGCAGAGTGTTCCAGAAGGCTGAGTGCTATCACGCCCCTTGGCCATGCCCACCCTGACAACGCCCACCCAGCCATGCCCACCTAGCCAGTCATTATGGTAGAGAACTGGTTCTTAAATTATTTGAATCCCACCGAGTTTACCTGTAGTGAGTTCCCTATCTTTAAAGGGTGGTTGTTGTTGTGCTAAAGAAATTGAATAGGACAGCCAGCTCTCAAGGGTTGCTTAACTGGTTTTACTGCATACTTAAAAAGGTTTATATGATACTTGGGGTCCTTTCCAACTGCAGAATTCTATATTTGTCTGGCCACTTCTGTATGGAGGGACAGGTGAATACAGTTGCAGTCAGGCAATCCTAGCAAGGTAGCATAAGTATATGTACTGAAATAGTATTTGAGGTGCTTTTTCATAAGATTATGTAACATATGACTAAGCATGGAGGAGTTAGTCTGATTTTTCTGTCTAAATAAACCAGTTATACTAACCTTTCGATGCTAAGTTTTGTGCAGCACTAATGTAGTTCAGAACATAAAAAATAAAACACATATGCCATCTCTGGAGTCCATCAACTCAACAAACCAAAGATTAGAAAATAATCAGGGGGAAAAAGGCCCTTTTACTGCAGAGTGAATTAGGACATTATGATTTAGAACACATCAATATTGTCTGTGACAGATTAGCTCAAATTTAAAAAGTCAGATACAAAAATGGAGTCAATTAGTCTGAAGAAAAAAATGCTTGTTCAATTATCTATGCTAATTGGAATAATTGGAATAAATAGATCCCAAGCTGTTAGAGACAGACAGAGAGAGAGAGAGAGAGAAAGAGAGAATGAAAATTATGTTTAAGTCTCTTCTGCCACCCTTTCACTTGGAGAATTGACAAAACTGAGAATATTACCATAAATACTAAACAAGTCCAGACAATTATTGAATGATGAAAATATTACATAGAGATTATATATTATTTGCCTTTACTTTGATGTGATTTGTCTGCAAAGCTCAATGTTCAAATAGTAACATTTCCTTGAATTGCATTTTTAATATAAAAGATAGAAAGACTGTGATTTTCAAATTGCCAAAGATCATCTATTTTAGCCTAATATAGACATGGCCAAAATAATATAGACATGTAAGTTCTCTTTTTTCTCTTGAAACTCCCAACTTGTCATGAAATAAATTGAAACTTACACAAGTAAAGGGATCCAACATTATTTACTCCACAGTCCATAGGGCAGGCACAGTGCTTTTGATGTATGACTTAACATATTCTTGTAATATGTTATTTCATATTACAGGGATTTATTGGATGCACAATCCATTTTAAATCTTGATGGAGTTTAGAGCCATTGGCCAGTATTTTCATTTCTTTTTTTCACCTATTCTTTAGTAGATATACTGTACTGGAATATTGAGGGTCATTGTCATGTTGCAAGCTCTGCTCTTTGTTGACCTTCAATCTTCTAACAGATAATTTTACATTATCTTGAAACAATCTCTAATACAATGAAGAATGTCTGGTGAATTCTGTGACAATGAACTGCCCAGGCCCTAGCATAGTAAGTTTCCACCATCATGCTTTAGAGTGGATTCTTTAGGTAAAATTCTGACTTTGCTTTTTGCCAAACATGTCTTCTACTGTGACCAAATAATTGTTCTAGCTATACAGAGCAGATTGTTTTTGTAATGGAATGGTTGGAAGACCTTGTGGGAATCAGAGACAGAGATCTTGTCGAGGGAACAATCAGACTCTGAGGAAGGAGATTGTAATTGCTTAACAATCAGTGAAAGAAATTAGGAGGGAACCCTCCCTAATTGATCAGACAATTGAGAGGGAAACGTGTATCTTCAGATTTGCAAGATTCCATTAATGTAGTCTTACAATTAAACATTTAGCTAATCTAGTTATGGACTTTGCCTAGGTATTTATGAACAAACTTTAGACTTGCTATGATGTTCCTTCTGGGTGGCAAAAGTTTTCTCCTTGCATATGTCCCATGTAGGTTAAATTTGTGCAGCTTTTTCTAATGACAGACTCATATATTTTAGCATCAATGGTAGTGACAGCTAGGTGGTGTAGGTCACTTTTAAGTTGAAACCTCTTTCATTATCTTAAGCAGATGTTGTTGGGATGGCCTGGCTTGGATAAATCAGCAGTTGCTTAACATCTTTTCCACTTGTATATGATCTTCCAGACAGTGGAATGACTAATGTCCAATTACATGGACATTTTTTAAAAATCCCTTCCCAGATTCATGACATATTTAATTTTTTACAACCATGTTCTAACCATTTGCATCTAACCTGGTGCACCTGTTTCTAATTTCAGGTAATTGAGGTAGTGATAAATGCAATGGTGTACTTACTTTTTCCACCTGCAAAATGTGCATGTATTTTTATAAATTACACAATGGAATACAATATGGAAATCAGAGGTGGGATTCTACCGGTTCAGACCGGTTCCATAGAACTGGTTGTTATGATTCTGTGCAGTTCGGAGAACCAAGAAATCATGCCCCTGGTTGGCCCCACCCTCTCCTCCCCACCCAGTCAGTCCTTATCACGTATGCGCAACTGCATGCCCGACATCGCTGACTGTGTTCTTCCCCATCCAGTCACTCCTTAAGGTATTTCTTTCCCCCCTTCCAATGATCAGATGTTCCTATGATCAGTTGTGCCGGGATTCCCCTCGCTTACTTACTGCTTTGCCCAGGAGGCTTCCCTGAGGCCCAGGAAGGCAAAAAATGGAGGGAGGGGCCTCTGTTTCTTTTCTTCCTGAGCCCCAGAAAAGCCTTCTGAGAGCCAAAACACCCCCAGGAGGCTTCTCTGAGGCCCAGAAGGCCCCAAAAGAGAGCATGGGAGGGTGCTGCACCCCCCCCATGTTCTGTTTTTTTCCTTCCTGGGCCCCAGAGAAGCCTTCTGCGAGCAAAAATGCCCCCCCAGGAGGCTTCCCTGAGGCCCAGAAGGCCCCAAAAGGGGGGATGCTGCCAAAACAAGCCATGCCCACCCAGTCACATGATCATGCCCACCTAGCCATGCCTACCTAGTGCCCACAGAACCAGTTGTTACAAAATTTGAATCCCACCCCTGATGTAAATGATTCATAATGTGTGTTGTATTATATCCCCTTTATCTACCAGTATTTTGAAATGAAGATCAAAATTTTGGGGGAAATATGTTGACAAAATCAAAAATTTCAGTGTGATGTACTTAAATTCAATTTAGTTTTTAAATGCAACAGTTAAATTTGTTTCCATAACTTTGATGTGATCAACAAAAATTCAGACTTTTGATTGTGAACAATGAAGTTACTTTTAAATTTTAATTTAGTTTGTTGGAATTAAAAAACTTGGGATAATCCAAAACCTTTTTCTGCACTAAAATTCTATCATTAAAAACAAATACCTATTTTAGATTGCTTCCTGGGCAAACATGGTCTTTAAATTCAAATATACTTTTACAAAACACATAAGCCTTATCACACTTTTGCTGGTGAGAAACAGTATATGCCAGATTGTGGCCATGGTAGAGTATTAACTACAATCCATAGTTATGGTTAACTAAATTATCTTACCATAAAGATCATTTAGATTCTTATCTGAATGCAGATATGAAATTATTAACTCCTTCATGCCTCTTAAAACTGATTGCTAGTATGAATTAGTGCAGAAGCAATCCAAAAGTGCATAACAGACTTAGCTTTCTCTAGAGATTCACATAGTGAATCGGGTAGTCATTTTTGCTATTATGAAAAATATGTCTTAGATATTGATTAAAAAGGAATGGGGGAGTTGAAACCCCCCTGGTCATATATCCACTAGGTAAGTCTTAGGGCTATGGAAAGTATATGAAGATTAGTGATTTCACTAGGTAATAAGGCACCCTGCTAAGCCCAAGAGGTTGCCACCACTTCAGTGTACAAAGGATTGAAGCTTTCATCCTGGCAATATTTCTTCAAAAAAATTTTATAGATCTAGTAAGCACATTTATGATAATTAACATTAAGCTATGTTTAATGTGTCACAAGAATGTATCCAATATCTTCTGTGCTTTGCTGTCATTATTGGATATTAAAATATCAGAAAATAATACTTTACATTTATAGCTATATAAATATTATAGCAATAGCAATAGCACTTAGACTTACATACCGCTTTATGGTGCTCTACAGCCTCTCTAAGTGGTTTACAGAGTCAGCATATTGCCCCCAACAATTTGAGTCCTCATTTTACCCACCTCGGAAGGAAGCTGAATCAACCTTGAGCCTGGTGGGATTCAATTTGCCAAATTGCAGTAGGAATAGCTTGCAGTACTGCACTCTAACCACTGCGCCACTGAAGCTCATAATTATGCTAAAAATAATAAATAGGTGAATGAAAGAGGAGTTTGAAAGGCACGGTCTACATGTAAAACATTTGTTTATATAGACAGTTAAATAGAAATTTAGTTAATGAATATAATATTGTTCAGCTTCCAAATGAAAACTGATTTGTTAACCTAAAGAATGGGTTTCAAACCCAGATTTGCAAACCCATGTTTAATTTTTACATGTGTCTTCAGACAGTCAATCCATTCATACAATAAAAAGCCTTTGTTTTTAAATAATTTAGTTGACTGAATCAAACAATTTTAATTAAGTTTTAGTTAGTCCTTTAAATGAGCAGGGAAAAGGAGCTATGAATAATATGTGCATGGGTGTTTGTGAAAGAGTGACCTAATAAATAAGTTTATTACAGAAATAATAGCAAAATAAAGATAAGATATATGTAACAAATATCAATATAAGATAAAATACAATAAAATTAGGTAAGAAAATATACTCTTATACCCAGAAATCAATACCAAATTAATTTGTCATTAAGATGTTCTGTAAGATAAATGTAAAGATCCCAACAGTCTCTGTGATTTTAAATCCTTTATCTGACAGAAAGAATTTTACATAAAATTCATTTGCTTGTCTAAGAAATGCCCTGGTAGAAGATGTTCAGAGCTTATTATGAGAGGTTACAATAAAGTAAGACATTGACCAGTGAATCAACATTCCTATGACAGGACAA
Source organism: Naja naja (assembly GCA_009733165.1). Classification (NCBI taxonomy): domain Eukaryota; kingdom Metazoa; phylum Chordata; class Lepidosauria; order Squamata; family Elapidae; genus Naja; species Naja naja. The sequence goes on from CM019151.1 coordinate 51,622,623, forward strand.
GTATTTTCTGCATAGATGTTTTTCTGAAAATTGCCCTTCAGTATAACTGATGGCAAGATATCAAAAAATAGTGGTGTAATGAAAATACAGAATTTATTAATGACCTGATCAAGATACCAGGCTAGTTTAAAACAGATATCACCGTCATGTGATTGTATTTCAGTTGATGTTAAAATATTGGTATTGGTAACTTGCAATATCTTTGGTTTGATGTAACTGAGTATTGAGGATCCTTGGTTTAAGAGCCACCACAATATGTTCTGTCCCAGTCTTACAACTGTCTCTGTTGCAAAACCCAAATTCTAAAGTTTGTCTTCAATTTGTTGTTTCCAAGACAATTTGAATTTCTTTAGCAAGGTAGAAACAGTCAAACTTGGGTAAGGGAGTTGAAATTCTGCTAATATTTTAAAACAACAATGCCTTGTCTCAGCCCTCAATGGCTCTGCCTCCAGCCTTAGATCTGCATTTTTCTAAATTTTTTTTCTAAAAAATAATTTAATTATTTTCAGTGAGATAAAATTTATACTTGTATAAAAGTTGAACCAATTACTTAGCCTCACATAGTCATAAAGCATAATTCAATTCAGAGGTGAGCTGTATTTACGTTAACAACCAGGCAGCAACACATCAACTGATTCAATTATAGGAATAAAAAAATGAATGCACTGTTATGAAGATTCTCTTGGAATTCATCAGTATCTGGGCAACAAGGGCATTTCATTTTCCCATGCTTGGTAGTAACAAATCCCAAACACACAAAAAGTCACCTCTTTGTTGAGTTCCCTATTAGTTATCTAGGAGAGGTATTTATAATCTCACATAAAGCACATAGTATTATTTTTTAATTACTATTTGCAATAAATAATACTTGCAAAAGTGTAACTTCATTACATTATCTGTACAAAGCAGAATAGATTGGGGCCTCTTTGCAGATTTTGGGGGATTGCATTGATCTAATATTTGAATAACCGTGTTTTCTCCATAACTGTGTTTGTGTGTGTGTGCCTCAGCCTGGATTTAATATGAAGTCTATGTAAGAAAACATAAAGGCATCTAGTAATAGTAAACGATCTGTGTTTGTGCTACAAGACTTTCCTGGAAATCAAAACAAAGGCATACATGACATTTACAAACAAAGTATACGAAGTTGATTTAAGATACCGAGTATATTTTTCAGGCAAAATAGTATCAAACTTTGGTTAGCATGGAATAACCCATTCTAAACATTTCTTTTCATTGGCTAAAAAATGTATGTCTTTCAGTCAATCCAAATGTTTCCAGGGCTACTTTGGGCACAGACATTCCTAATTATTCCCTAGATTCAAATAATAATTAGATAATTAACTGATTTTTTTTATTTCTTAATCAAAATGATAGTTAAAGCTAAGTCATCAGCAGTAATGAAAGACTGATTTTTCAATGTAAGTAAAAAGAGAAGCAAGAGATACATAATATATATATATATATATATATATATATATATATATATATATATATAATATATTTGTTTTCGTAGATTTTCACGGGTAAAGGTATGTAGGTCTTGGTGTATTCGGGTCTTGTCCGAAGATTGAGAATACCTTGGCAACGTCTCCCAGGAGAACGAAGCTGAAGACACCAGCCTGAAGATGACGGATGAGATTTCGTCAAACGCTGCCAAGGTATTCTCAATCTTACACGGACAAGACCAATACACCAAGACTATATATAATATATATATATATAATATATATATATTATGTATATCATCATCATCATCATCATCATCATCATCATCATCATCATCATCATTTTAGCCATTATCTATCCACTGGATGATGAAGGCCTCTTCCACGTTTCCAACCAATCCAGTCCTCAGTTTTAACATGGTGACTTTTAGCACCCTTTACCTTTGCACAGGTCTTTCCGCTGTTGTGGGTAATTGCCTGAGGGCCTGCAGGGAATGAGGACTGTTTTTGACAGTTGTATTGGCATGTGGAAGGAACAGACCATTTGCCAGACTGGTCCAATGCAGGTATGTGTGTGTATATATATGTGTGTGTGTACAGATATAACGATATATAGAGATATAGAGATAAAACATGTTTTACAGGTAGTCTTTGTTTAACAGTTTATGTTAAATAATTCATTTAAAAATAGCTTGAAGTTACAACTGCACTGAAAAAAGTAATTTACAATCCATCCCATCACGCCATCCCTACAGTCATGTGTTTGTGATTCAGGAAGTTGGCAACTGGCTTGCACTTACAATGCTTACCAAATCCTGCAGTTATGTTATCATGATTTGTGATCTTCCCAGCCAACTTCTGACAGGAAAAGCCAATTGAGATGCCATCAAAGCAAGTCACAAATTGCAATTACATGATCTCTTTAACAACCATAGTGATTTACTTAAGAGCTGTGGCAAAAAAGCTCATAAAATCAAGTACTGTCACATGATCCCTCACTTAATGATTACATTTTTCTGATCCCAAATGTGATTATAATTTGAGGACTATATGTATAGGCCTATATTTTTAAATGGGATACTCAAGAAATCACAAAATTATGTTGTATATACTATGTTGTGAAGATCATGTATAGATTCATAAATATTTCCTTGGTAGGTGACATAATCAACCTGAGCTCCTGGGGTTAAGAGCAAGATAGATATACTTTGCTATCAGCATCTTATGTGCTGCTGGTCAGATTTCAAATGAAATACATTTTGCTATTGTACCTCTCAGCATATTTCAAATATAGACATTGTACCTCTGAATAATGTACGAATAATTTTCACTTGAATATACTGAATATGATACGCTACTTTCAGGTATATCTCCTTAATGAAAGGACTCCTTACCAGAACACAGAATATGAAGATATTATATGTCTGTATGCTTGCTTTTCAGAGACTGTGTATGTGACAAACAAGATACATTTTTCAGAATTTGATGACTTTACTTTTATTTTGAAAACATAGAGAAATCTTGTTTTTAAAAAGTAAGGTAAAATCCTCTAAGTATCATAAGATGCATATGGAATGGATAATTATAGAATATGATATATTATTTAAAGCAGAACCCTATGTATTTTAATTAGAAGAATAAACAGTAAAGAACACAAGTTTAAATGCCTTAATCAATTCACTTATAGGTAGGATATTAAACAAGTATAAAATGTATATTTTTGCAGGGTCAGAGTCTTCCACTTTGCTTATGTATCATACAACTGATTTGGATAATTCAATTTTAGTGAAAGCCTTCAAATGTTAAAGGTATCTTCCGAATGGCTAACAGACTGATATTTTGAAATATTTCCAATGCAGTCCAAGTACCTAAGAAGCAAAAAGACTGAAAGTGCATCTCTATCTGATCATGGATGTATAGTTTGTAAAGACTTGGGAATGATCAAGTATTTGAATAGAATACAGAATAGAAGTATAGTCCATCCAGAACAATCTTAACTGCCTCATTTTGCAGAAGGAAATCAATTTATTCTGGAAGTACCAAAAGGGTTATCTGACCTGATGTTAAATCAGAAGTTAATGGGGAAATCTTGAGCTGTAATAAACAGCCCCATGGGCAATTTAGTCATGGTGGTCACATAATCTTGAATGTTAACCAAGCAATACCCCTTGTTAACACCTGAAAGGAAAAGGGAATTGACAATAAAACTATTAGTCTGCTAGGTACATTATGATAGACAACAGGATAAGACCTAGCTGTTGAATTTCCATCTTTCAACTATCTTTCAACTGAAGGAAAAAGTGGTCCAAAATGTCAAAAATGCACCACGCATGGCCAAAGAAAATGCACATGAAAAGGAAAGAAAGTTATGAGAGATCTGATCTGAGTTCACAGCTGCTTTGAGCTGAAATGAATTATACTGACCTGATATCAATATCTGGGAAAATATTAGGAAAGACACACAAGAATTAGTGGAATACAACATGGGCTGTAAAAAATAGGTTGTCCTAGTGCAGTGTTTGCTTCCTTTTTAATGACCATATTATTAGAATAAGAGAATGCTATAGAAGTAGTGCATGAAGATATGTCCACATCTTACATACAGTACATGCATACATATACACACACACATTCTGACACTTTATTTAAACTAAATTTGTGTAACAGTGATTGCATGACCTCTATAGATGTCATATGCTAATAAAGTGCATGAATACATCAGTAAGGCACTGATAAATTCACCATGTTCTGCTTCTTGATAAAATGGAACAATGCATAATGAATTATTCCCATTTCCACCTTTCTATTCATATGCTTATTCAACTGGCTTCAGCCAGACGTCAACATTTTTTATAAATGGTTTAAACAAGGGGGAAAATATTGCTGACAATAGGAACCCAACTGAGATTCCTCAACTATAATGGAATTGGGAGTTTTAAATAATATCAGCATCTTTCTTCTTTCATTATGTAAAAATGTTCCATTTAATGAGAAGAATATAGCAAAATGGTATACTATAGCTAAATCTGAGTTCCACTCTTTAAGACTAAAACAATGGGAATTAGGATTGGAGAAACACTAGTGCCTTGCACAACTAGTAAATTCTGTCTTCTGTAGTTTTAGATGTTGTTGAACTACTTTGCTAAAATATTGACCATTAAAAAATTATTATAAAAATGGAACCTTTCTGAAAGATTAGGAAACTTGAATGAAAGATTAAATACACAGAAAATCAAACTAGAGTAAGAATAATCAGTGATAAAGATACTTGCTTCCAAAAGATTGGCTTCATCATTTGTATATGTTGAATAAGTCATATCTCTGGAATCAATAGTAACTGTAATATCTATATCTATATGCTATCTATCTATATGGAACCTCTGTCAGCAGACTGGTTTTGAATGAGGTATCAGGTACAGCCAGAGGTCAAATGTGATGTTTGTCACCATGGAGCATCATGAAGAACAGAAAAGTCCTGCAGATACAAAATCAAAACCATCAATATTAACTACTTATTATTCTAAAAACAAGAAAAAGAGAGTCCATTTGTCCTATTCAAAATTAAGTAGGTTAAAACTTTTAAAAGTATTTAACATCCACTGAACAATTTTAATAATGCTAAAATATGGGGAAAAGATAAGAAAATCCCATGGAACCTCTAAAATATGTTAGAAACTTTAGGAAAATAAAGTTAACATTTGGAGTTTGCTTGAAAGTTCTGCTTCTAAAAGTGCCCTAGCAAATGGTACCAGTAGGAATAATTAACAAATCTGTACAATGAATGCATGACAGTACCTATAATGCTCTATATTGTGTTCCTCCCCAAAACATTAGAAGTCAATATTTTGAAAGTAAACATCCTTTCTCAGATTAGATCCTTTCTCAACTCCTGCATATTTGGCTTAATGCTTTACATTAAAACAATGTAAAACACAGAACACAAAGAAAAGCAATAATCTTGTGTAAAATTCTTCAGATAAGGATATGTATGTTAAAAGATAAAAATAAATAAAACATTAAAATTATTTAAAGGAAAAAAGAAAAAGGGAAAATGACATTTTGACATTCTATTTCAAAAAATAAACATACTTACTACTTTAACCAAAACATAATGAAAAATTAGTAAAGGTCCTGTGTGGTACCAAGTGAAAGATTTTTCCTAGAAATTTGTAAGCTATAGAAGATTCCAATTAAATGAATGAGTCTACAATGAAAAACTTAAACATTTAGGAAAAGAGGAATCAAATTTTTATGTATAGTATAACAACAAATACATATATATGAAGAATGAGGAATACAAGGAATAATATGCATGAAAAAGATCATGAAGTAATAGTTGATTGCAAAGTGGATATGAATCAATAATGTGAATTTCCTGAAAAACAATGCAAATATTTTTATTATTTATTTTATGCTAGTATTTTTATATAAACAACTCAATGTGACAACATATCCAATAATCCTTCCTCCTATTTTCCTGACCTCTAAATGCATTGTGGTCAGGGGTGGTGGTGGCAGACCACCAGCCGAGCACAGGAGTTCTTTTCCACACACAGAGGGCAGGAGAACTCCTGTAGCAGGATAGGGAAAGGAAGCTTGGATCCTAAAGATTTGAGCTTCATTTCTGCAGCTCAGTGCAAGAGTTCTGTTTTGTGCATGAACAGTAACGGAACTCATGCACTGGACGAAATGAAGCTTGGATCTTCGAAATCCAAAGAATTTGAAGACTGCTAACATCTGATCTTCATTTCTACAACTCAATGCAGTAGTTTTCTTATGCCCACAAGAAAAAGGAAATCTTGTGGTAGGCCCCAGAAGTGAAGCTCTGATACTACAGAACTGAACTCCATTCCTATACTCTGCTCACATTCTCTTCCATGCACAGGGGAGAGTGTCTGTCCTCCTTTGGCAGGCAGGTCTTTGGCTCTCTCCACATAACAACTGCACCTGGGAAATCTGTAATCATTGAGCAACATAATTACATAGGCATCTCACTTAATGATTACTACACACAAGAACTGACATTCTAGTCCAAGTTGGGGTTGCAAGTCAAAGACTACCTATGTCACTCACTGTTGAAAAATATAGTATCTGTGTTTGTATAAATACCTGTATTTAAAAGAATTTTAAATGAAGAATAAGAAGTACAATTATGTGGTATTTTCAAATAGTGATAAAGTTGTTAGTATGCATTTTTCTTTTAAGTATGAATTACATATTTCCTATGTAGAATCATCATATATTCCCATCTGAAGTAGCATTGTATTGGATCAGACTATTCATAGTTTATATGTGTGTGTGTACACACACACATATATGCATATACACAGAGGTGGGCTGCTGGGGGTTTGCAGGGGTTGAGAGCTCCTAAGATTTTGTGCAGTCTGAAGAACTCCCAAATTCCACTCCTGGCTGGCCCTGCCCACCCCAGGAGTCCCCACCCAGCCCGTTTTGGATGCAGGTAAGTTCAGGGCACACATGAAGGATCGGGGAGGGTGAAAAACTGGCCTCCCGGAAGTTTGGGAAGGCTGGAAATGGGCCCATTTCTGGCTTCCAGAGATCCTTTGGAGCCTGAGGAGGCAGCTTTTGCCCTCCCAGAGGCTCAAGGAAAGCCTCCAGAGCCCAGGGAGGGCAACCCTCACACCATGGTAGAGGAGACTGACTAAGCCACGTCCAACATGGCCATGTCCACCCAGCAACTGGGAAGAGAACCCATTGCTAAATTTTTTGAAGCCCACCACTGCATATACACAGATTTAAATATATGTCATATTACCAGTAGTTCCTTTTCCAAGCATGTGGGAATAGTGGGAAAAATGATAACAAGGGCTGATCTACTACAATTTAATCTTCAGGATGTCTAAGTATGTTTACTTTCACTCATAGAAAATATGACCTAAAATATGGTATGCAGCAAAAAATAAAACATCTGAATTTTAAAATGGCTTATGTGAAACAGTGTAATTTCTGATGTAGAATTTGGGAAGGCCATCTGGCAGCTTACAGTTTGTAAGCATACTTGACTTAGTTTATTTATGCTCTCAGGGATAGGAATCTGTTCAATCAGATGGCATGAAATTTTCTAGTTTGTAGGCACGCATAAAAAGATACACAAACAAGATGGTTCATCTGACACTATCACAGGGAAAAGATTTCAGCTACCACATAATACAAATACTTTAAAAACATCATTTTTGGGTGCTATGGATAATTTGCTTCTTATATACATCATTTTTATTTTTGTTTTTGACATTAGCTTTGAGTTCTGGGACAGCTTAGTCATATAAAAGATTACCAAAAGCTGTAATTGTACATATCATGTCTATGACACATTCTGTATTTCTGGGGAAAAAACTCCAATGACAATTACATTTTTTAAATGAGCAAAGAATGAATATTTTGCAGCAATGTTAAATAAATCTAGAATATATTGACTGTGAAGTATACCCACTGAATCTCTGAATCAGGTTTACTGTTTACTCTTAAGGAAAACATACACAGTTGCTAGTTGTGATTTTAAAATAATGCACAATTTAATCTGATCATATAGTTTATTTCACCTGCTATTAACACACACAACTGGGTTTCACACTGTAGAGGATTGGACAATTCAGATAAAGGGTAATAATGATTTGTTAGAAGAGGTAAAACATTTATATAATCCAATCTTGTATTATTACAATACAATTAGACTGAAATATACATGCTTTTCAAAATGATTTTGGTATAATTACTGAATTAAAATAAAATTTGTTAATCAGTAAAGATTCAGTTTGTCAAGTATTAATATGTCTTCCAGGCTATATAGTTAATATATTTCACTTTCACTATTTAAAATTTCCATTTAAAAAAGGTATCACAATTTTAAAATAATACTGTCATATTGAAAAAGTTGACATTGAAATGTAGCATACTTAGAAAGGGGTGACTGTCATTCTCCCTGTAACACTATTAATTTTTTCTCATATTTTCATACATATTTTAAGTAATCATTATTCAATTATACTGACAGCTTTTCCATAATATATATGCATAATATCTTCTAATGAGCTTCAAGGAATACAATATTATTTCAGTTCATGACAAACTAATCTCTCTCTGAACTATTAACTGCTATGTAAACTCAGCTATAAATTAAAAACTAAGAAACAAAAAAAAGATATAGGGTAGTCCTGAACTTATAAGTGCAATTGAGACCAGAATTTCCATCACTAAGGTGATGTGATCATAAAGTGAGTATGTGCAAGAAGTACGGTTGGAAAGGGAATTCCAAAGACAAGGTCATACCCACCATTCAGTGCTATCATAACTTCAAACAGTTGATGAATAATTGGTTGTAAGTCATGGGCTGTTTACCACAATGTATAAATTTAATTTCCCTAGTATCAATATAGAATATAGATACTAACAAACTTTTGAGTTGTGAACCCTTGCCAATATGAATAAACTTTTGTAGCACCTGGAATTTGGGGAAAGGTTAGCTTCCATGGCTTTTATTCATATATGGTGCAGCAGAAACCAGCTCCCTCTCCCTATCACAGCACTAAACTATTCTAAAAATACAAGGTAAAACTGAAAAAAGAGACAGAAATCCTGATTTCTGGAACTAAAAATGTATATTGTTCACTAAGCTTTCATTAGCCTCTGCTAATATTGTCAGAGTGTAAAACTACCATTAAGGAGATATGTGCCTTTATATAACATTAACCACTGGTTGTTGTATGCATGACTTTTGACAGTATTCTCTCTTGTTACCTCCCTCATCCCAATGGACTTCTGTCTTAAAGGCCCCTTTGTTTTTTTACCAGATTCATTTGTTGCTTTGCTCAAATGGGCTTTGATGGGAAGCAGTCTCTGCTCTTCTTGCAGGATCTTTCTTGGTGCTTCAATGCTTGGTAGACAATAGATATGTCTATTGATGGAGTTGTTGGAAAACCAGGCTTCTTTCAGTAAGCATCCTCCTTTGGTTGCATCACAGGCAACAACTTTGGCCTCTTGATGGATGTGGATGAAGAGGATCTAAAAATGATTTGACCAAAAGACTCAGCCATGGTATGATTCTATGGATTACCAAAGATCCACAAGACAGAGGTATCCCTGTGCCCCACTGTCTCCCTTTGTGGCACTCCCACATTTGGTTTAGCCAAATGGTTATATGGATAGCTACATCTGATTGAAGGCGCCACTACCAGCGTGAAATCTTCTACTGACTTTCTACAACAGTTGGAGAGAGTGGAGTTGGGGAGGATGAAACAGTGATGTCATTTTGATATCATATTACTGTTTACGTCCATCTCCCAGGAGTTAGCACCCCTAACCATAAAAGAACTATTATTGGAAAAGGAGTCATGAAACCCCAAATCCCCTAGCACGAATGATCTTCTGCCTTAGAAGCTATTTTACATTTAACGGCCATACATATGAACAGATAAAAGGTACCCCTATGGCATCTCCGATTTCAGGACTGTTCGCAGAGGCAGTCTTCCAGAAATTAGATTATGAGGCAATGAAATATACAAATCCAGGTTTTGGGCACATTATGCGATGACAAGTTTGTCATTATTAAACAGCAAGACTAGATTTATGAACCTCAATTCAATATACAAGACATTCAATTCACAATGGAAGAAGAGGCTAATAACACGCTGGCCTTCCTGGATGTACTAGTCAGCTATAACCCAGACGGGAGCCTTTTACACAGGTATACATGAAAAATCATGAGCACGGACCATATTTTGCACAATGACAGCAATCACCCTACCGCACACAAAGTCAGTTGTATTCAGGCACTGTTCAATAGGATACCCATTGTAGCACACTGACAGTCAAAGCCAAAGAGCAGGGATACCTCTATCAAACCTGTAAGCTCAATGGTTTTTCTATGGACTTTATCTAAAGATGTATTACATCCGGAGCTCGACAACCTATTGAAGGTGCTAGTGGAACATCTTTGTGGAGGGTGCTCCCATATATACGGGGGTATCTTAAACTCCTGCATGCATTCTCTTGATGCATGGGGTCAAGGTGGACCACAAACTGGATCAAACGTTGAGAATGGGCGTTGGTATAATTAGCTGAGAACCCTTTCTATCTATGCTGCAAGATAGTCCAGGATGGGTATGACTCCTCCCTCTGGCATCATAGAGCTGAGTCTGCCACTATATAAAAAGCAAGCCCCTAGCTGGCTCCCCAGCTTTTAGGCAAAGATGCTTGACAGACATAACGTGCCTTTGGAAGATAAACCATGAAAATTAATTCAGTGATCACCACCATGACCAGACGCCTAAAGATTCTCTCTCTTGCAGCATAGAAAGGGTGTTCTCAGGTAATTATACCAACACCCATTCTCATCCACGCTGTGACGAGAGTTCAGGATGGGATATACCAAAGCCTGCATGTCCACGGGAAGGCCATCGTCTGGTCCACTCACTCCGACTGTGGGAAAACCTTCTGTAGTACCTTTCATCCAAATGCCACTTCAGCAGAAGCAAAGGAGTCCAGGCAGCAGTGCCATATAAACGGTGAAGGAGATGCCCAGGTAGCCTCCCTGCAGATTTCCTCAAGTGACGCCTGGTTATTCCAGACTGCGGAAGTAGCAGCACTTCTAGTAGAGTGGACCATAATGTTCTTGGGCACCAGCAGGGACAAAGTCTGGTAGGCCTCAGAGATACATGTTCTAATCCATCCACCAATAGTAGATGAAGAAGCCTTGCTCCCCAAGGACATAGGTTGGAAAGAGACGAACATGGCTTCAGATTTCCTAAAGGCTGTAGTATGTTTGATGTAGATACGGAGGGCTCGCCTTACATCCAACATATGCCACTTGTGCTCCAAGCCATGGAGTGGCTTGGGGCAGAAATCTGGTAGCACAATGTCTGGCACCCAATGAAACAAAGAATTTACTTTAGGAACAAATGTAGGGTCTAGCCTTAGAACCACCCTGTTCTCATGGAATATGCACAGGTCCTGTCTAACTGAAAGTGCCACTAGTTCTGACACTCTTCTGGCTGAAATAATGGCCACTAGAAAAACCACCTTGATGGTCATAAATTGAAGTGACACAGATCTGAGGGGTTCAAATGGATTTCCTGTAACCTGTAAGGGCCTGCAACACTTTAGGGTGGTCCCATGTGGGATACCTATAAACCACCAGGAGAAAGAGATTAGAAGCCCTCTTCAAAAACCTGCGAACTGTAGGATGGTAAGGTAAGGTCGAGTAATTTTCCCAGGACAACACTGATGATAGAGTCACCACCTGATGGTAAAGGGTGTTAGGTGCTAACCCCTGATCTAGCCCATCTTGAAGAAACATTAACACATCTGCAACAGATGCAGAAGAGGGATCTCAGGCTGACTTTGAACACCAAGTGCAGAAGACCTTCCAGGTAACATCATAGATGCGAGTAGTGGAAGGCTTACAGGAAGCCTGGATAGTCTCTATTACCCTGTCAGGGAGGTTAGAGTCCCTCGGAGATTGCTGCTCAAGCACCAAATGGCTAAGTGAAACCACTGAGGGTCCAGGTGGAGTAATGCTCCTTGATGGAGGAAGATCCTGTTGGCCGGAATCCTCCACAGCTGGGCTACAGACAGATTCAGATGGGCAAACCAGAATCTCCTGGACCAATGGGGTGCCAGAAATAGTAGCTCTGCCTTCTGAATGACTGCCGGAATGATGGGAAGAGGGGGAAATGCATAGAGCAGAACTGGAGGCCATTTGCTCCTAAAAATGTTGGTCCCATCCACTCCCTGGGTTGGAAACCTGGTGAAGAATCTGCTTACTTGAGAGTTTTGAGTTTTGAGAAGAGGTGAAGAGATCTACTGCTGGTGTTCTGAACCTGTGGGACAGATCCAGGAACAAGGACAGATGGAGACTCCACTCCGACTGATCTACGCTGGACCGACTCAACCAGTCGGCCTGGATGTTGTTGACCTCTGAAATGTGGTCCGCCCTGATGGAAAGAAGGTGACTCTCTGCCCACTACCCGAGGTGTTTTGCTTCCCTCATCAAAGCCCCCCACATCTGTTGACATGTGCCTTTGCGGCCACATTGTCAGTCATGACCAGTACGTAACAACCTGCCACCCTGTTCCGGAAATGTTTCAAGGCTAGGAAGATGGCCCTGAGCTCTAGCCAATTTATGGGACAGGCCCTGTCTACCTGAGACCAAGTCCCCTGGGCTACCTCACTGGCTAGAAGGGCCTCCCAGCCCTGGCATCTGTGGTGAGCAGGATTTTGTCTGGTTCCTTGAATGGATGTCCTTTCCAGACTGCCAGAGATTGCCACCACCTGAGGGAGCAAAGGATCCGTGGTGGAACCTGAACCCTGGTGGAAGTGTGGCTGGTTCCTCCCCATTGAAAAGGCAGCAGGAACCATTGAAGAACCCGGGCATGGGGACGGGCCCATGGAATGATGCCAATGCAGGAAATCGTTTTCCCTTGAATAGGTGGGACAAGGGAACTGTGCGTAGCCATTGAATCTGAATGATGAAGTCATTGAGGCTCTCCCCACTCTCCGGGGAGAGAAAGACCTCACAGAGCGATGTATCAATGATCGCACAGAGATGAAGCAATCTGGTCATTGGAAAGAGATGGCTTTTCTTGAAATCGATAGAAAAACCGTGGTCTTGCCGGAACTGTAGCGCGATGTGGAGGTCGCAACGGGCGGACTGAACCAATGTCGACTGGATCAGGATGTTGTCCAGGTAACACTGGACCCTCACCAGAATCGCTTGAAGTGAAGCCACCAATGCTGCCAAGATCTTGATGAAGACCCTGGGGGCCGATGAAAGCCCAAAAGGCAGGGCCCAGTATTGGAAATGCTTGTTCTGGTAACAGAAACGAAGAAACTGGTGGTGATGAGGCTAGATAAGAATATGAAGGTATGCCTCTGTAAGGTCTATGGAAGACAGGAGATTGCCCTATCGAATGCTCTCTAGAATTGAATGCAAGGTCTGCATCTTAAAATGCCTGTAAGTGATGAATCTGTTCAAAAACTTGAAGTGAAGAATGGCTCGCCACTCCCCTAAGGCATTTGGGATCATAAAGAGGTGAGAGTAGAAACCTAGCCTTTGTTGAACCACTGGAATCACCTGAATGGCTCTGATGTCCATGGGGTATTGAATGGCTGATTCCATCAGGACCCGTTTAGAACTGTCCCTAGATATCGGGCAGCAGAAAAAAAACCCTTGGGGATGGGGAGAGGAACTCCAGTCAGAGACCCGACCTCACCGTCCTGAGCACCCAGGCATCCAATGCTGACTCCTCCCATCTTGAGGCAAAGAAGGCCAAACCATCTCCAATGGGCAGGGAGAAAGAACATTCACTTTGAGCATTGGGAAGAATGACCTCCTCCTCTTCGAAAAGGCCATTTACCAGTAGTCTGCTGCTGCCTGCCTGCAACCTCAGGTCATTGTTCCTGATGAGGAGGGAACTTTCTCTGGCCCCAAGAGAAATGAGTGGAGGACTTGGGATGGAAGGAAGAAGGTTGGTAGTACAGTGCAGGACGATACTCTGACTTCTTCCCCACCCAGGAGAGAACCTTTCTCTTGTCCCTGGTTTCCACCAAGTATGGCTTCAGGGCATTGCTAAACAGCTTTTCTCCAGCACATGGAGCGGAGGCCAACTTCCACTTTCAGCGAGAATCAGACTGCCAATTTCACAGCCAGAGGAGCCTCCTAGCCGCCACTGATGAGGCCATGGCCCTTGATGCAAATTTGGCTGAATTTAGTGTAGCGTCCACCATAAATTCTGCCACTGCAATGATTTCATTTAGATCTTGATGAGACCTAAAATTGGTGGAAGGTAGCCAATCTTGCAGTTGGCGCAACCAGTGCAGAGATGCCCTAGTAAAAAATGAAGCTGCTGTGGAAGCCCGACCGTCCAAGCCTCTGCCTGATGGGTGTGCTTGAGAGTTTGCTCTGACCTCTTGTCCTCCACCTTGAGCACATCCTCTGGCTCAGTGGGGGTGCCTGATGTTAAAAATGAGGCGACCACTTGAGCATCCACAGCTGGAACCAGAAGAGTGTTGGCCAAGGAAGGGCCCACTTGTAAAACTACCTGTCATGTGATGAAGGCTGATGCCTTGCCCCAAGGAAGGCACACTGCTCTTTAACCAAATCCAGAAATAACAGAGAGAATGGAAGAACCTCTGTATGGACCACTGGCTTTGAGAACAGAGGGTCACTGTGGCTAGAGAAAGCCACTTGGGGTTCTGGAGCCACCTCCTCAGGACTTAATTGGGCAGTGACTAGGGCCTTGTGCAGGAGCAGTTTGAACAGGGAAGGTTTAAAAACTGCTGCTGAGGGGGGTTGATCAGATCTAAGCCCCTCCTCATCAGATAAATTAGGATCCAATAAATTAGGATCTCCCCTTCCTCCCTCTCTGACATGGAAGAGTGACTGTGTTCAGAGGGGTTTGTGCAATCCCCCTCCTCATCCTGGCCCCAATCCGATTGGGTAGATGGGTAACTGAACAGTTGTTGTCTGGGAAAGCCTCTCTCAGATGGAGGGACCCCTTGGGAGTAACCAGGGTACAGACTGACTGCCCTAAGGGGCAGAGGAGTTGCTGAAACCCCTCAGTGAGGCCCTGCCTGACGGCCACTAAGACCATATCCCTGATATCAGGCCTGTTCCCAGTGGTGGTGGGGGTCCACTGGATGCAGGCCTGCAGCAGTGGGAGTGTAAGTTGCCTCAGGCCTAGGCCTATGGCCTCCTTGAATAACCTGCCCTATGGGGTAAGAGGGACCTGGGCCTCAGGCAGCCTGTCTGAAGTTGGGCCAAGACCTGCCTAAATCCTGGGGTAAAAACTCTTCCTCCACCCTCTCAGGAGACCAAGCTAGAAGATGGCTGGCAGAGCTAGATTCAGCCTCCCCCACCCTGGCCATAACTTCTGGGCAAACCTGCACTTCCCCTGTCTGAGAAGTCTGCTGGATCCTGTTTCTCATCTGTTCCAGTGTCCTAGCAAACTGTTTTTCCGAAGAAGCATGCCTTCTCTCCTCAGCCCTGAGCTCGGATTTGGATGTCTTTTTGGGGGGGCAGGGTCTTGGCCCTGATCTTTGCTGCAGACTCTCTTTTTGCTGAATGACCTCTTTGTCTTCTTCTCTTCCTCATTGGGGCTTGAGAACTTTGAGCTTCTTCCAGGCCAGTGAAGTCTGACTAGGCCACTTTGCTCTCCATTTTGCTAACAGGGCAGACACAAGAGTTTCCCCTGTGAAAGTGCTGCCTGCTGCATGGGCCAGGTGAGCAGTGGTAGCTGTGAGGCCCTGGTAATGGCTGCTCCTCAAAACAAAATGGCCGACTGCCCTTCAAAATGGCCACCCGCCATGTGCACTAGCCCTGGGATGGCCTAGTCATCTCACTTGCTCCTTAAGCTCTTACCAGGCCCTAAGTGATTCAACAGACAAATTCAGAACAGCTGTGAAGTGGTGAAAATGGTGCTCCAAAAATCAGCTGTGGAGTGGTCCAAAATTCGGCTAGGGAGCCGCAGCTCATCACACTCAAGAAAACTGCATGGGAGGCTCAGCCAAATGCTCCCTGTGGATGCAGCTTCTCAGACGGGCAGCACTGAAGCCTCGATGCTGCCAGAGAGCAGTCCCCGCTCTCCTCATAGCACAGTTCAAACGGAGGCCCAGGAGCTGTGTAGAAGTTGCTTTTCTGCTTCTGAAGATCTTTAAACTTCTTCCAGAGGCACTAGCTCATAGACAAGAAGCTGAGTCAAAAGCTGGGGAGACAGCTAAGGGCTAGCTTTTTATATAGTGGCAGACTCAGCTCTATGATGTCGAAGGGAGGAGTCATACCCACCCTGGACTCTTGTCGCAGCGTGGATGAAAATGAGAGTGATGCGCCCAAAAGAAACATTACCCAAAGAACAGGCATCTTTGGTGGTTTACTGTATCAACTGTAATAACTATTATAGGAGAAATGGCCAAGTGGTTACAGACCAGAGAACATGAACATGAATTGGCTGTCTGACGCAAACAGCAGCGCTCCCAGATCTGGACACATATGAAGGAACACAATCACATATTTAATTTTCAAGAGGCCGAAGTTGTTCCCCCTGATGCAACCAATGGGGGATGCTTACTGAAAGAAGCCTTGTTTTCCAAGAACAACTCCATCAATAGACATATCGAACTGTTAACGGCCTACCAAGCATTGAGGCACCAAGAAAGATCCTGCAAGAAGAGCAGAGACTGCTTCCCATCAAAGCCAATTTGAGCAAAGCAACAAATGAATCTGGTAAAAAAACAAAGGGGCCTTTAAGACAGAAGTCCATTGGGATGAGGGAGGTAACAAGAGAGAATACTGTCAAAAGTCATGCATACAACAACCAGTGGTTAATGTTATATAAAGGCACATATCTCCTTAATGGTAGTTTTACACTCTGACAATATTAGCAGAGGCTAATGAAAGCTTAGTGAACAATATACATTTTTAGTTCCAGAAATCAGGATTTCTGTCTCTTTTTTCAGTTTTACCTTGTATTTTTAGAATAGTTTAGTGCTGTGATAGGGAGAGGGAGCTGGTTTCTGCTGCACCATATATGAATAAAAGCCATGGAAGCTAACCTTTCCCCAAATTCCAGGTGCTACAAAAGTTTATTCATATTGGCAAGGGTTCACAACTCAAAAGTTTGTTAGTATCTATATTCTATATTGATACTAGGGAAATTAAATTTATACATTGTGGTAAACAGCCCATGACTTACAACCAATTATTCATCAACTGTTTGAAGTTATGATAGCACTGAATGGTGGGTATGACCTTGTCTTTGGAATTCCCTTTCCAACCGTACTTCTTGCACATACTCACTTTATGATCACATCACCTTAGTGATGGAAATTCTGGTCTCAATTGCACTTATAAGTTCAGGACTACCCTATATCTTTTTTTTGTTTCTTAGTTTTTAATTTATAGCTGAGTTTACATAGCAGTTAATAGTTCAGAGAGAGATTAGTTTGTCATGAACTGAAATAATATTGTATTCCTTGAAGCTCATTAGAAGATATTATGCATATATATTATGGAAAAGCTGTCAGTATAATTGAATAATGATTACTTAAAATATGTATGAAAATATGAGAAAAAATTAATAGTGTTACAGGGAGAATGACAGTCACCCCTTTCTAAGTATGCTACATTTCAATGTCAACTTTTTCAATATGACAGTATTATTTTAAAATTGTGATACCTTTTTTAAATGGAAATTTTAAATAGTGAAAGTGAAATATATTAACTATATAGCCTGGAAGACATATTAATACTTGTCAAACTGAATCTTTACTGATTAACAAATTTTATTTTAATTCAGTAATTATACCAAAATCATTTTGAAAAGCATGTATATTTCAGTCTAATTGTATTGTAATAATACAAGATTGGATTATATAAATGTTTTACCTCTTCTAACAAATCATTATTACCCTTTATCTGAATTGTCCAATCCTCTACAGTGTGAAACCCAGTTGTGTGTGTTAATAGCAGGTGAAATAAACTATATGATCAGATTAAATTGTGCATTATTTTAAAATCACAACTAGCAACTGTGTATGTTTTCCTTAAGAGTAAACAGTAAACCTGATTCAGAGATTCAGTGGGTATACTTCACAGTCAATATATTCTAGATTTATTTAACATTGCTGCAAAATATTCATTCTTTGCTCATTTAAAAAATGTAATTGTCATTGGAGTTTTTTCCCCAGAAATACAGAATGTGTCATAGACATGATATGTACAATTACAGCTTTTGGTAATCTTTTATATGACTAAGCTGTCCCAGAACTCAAAGCTAATGTCAAAAACAAAAATAAAAATGATGTATATAAGAAGCAAATTATCCATAGCACCCAAAAATGATGTTTTTAAAGTATTTGTATTATGTGGTAGCTGAAATCTTTTCCCTGTGATAGTGTCAGATGAACCATCTTGTTTGTGTATCTTTTTATGCGTGCCTACAAACTAGAAAATTTCATGCCATCTGATTGAACAGATTCCTATCCCTGAGAGCATAAATAAACTAAGTCAAGTATGCTTACAAACTGTAAGCTGCCAGATGGCCTTCCCAAATTCTACATCAGAAATTACACTGTTTCACATAAGCCATTTTAAAATTCAGATGTTTTATTTTTTGCTGCATACCATATTTTAGGTCATATTTTCTATGAGTGAAAGTAAACATACTTAGACATCCTGAAGATTAAATTGTAGTAGATCAGCCCTTGTTATCATTTTTCCCACTATTCCCACATGCTTGGAAAAGGAACTACTGGTAATATGACATATATTTAAATCTGTGTATATGCAGTGGTGGGCTTCAAAAAATTTAGCAATGGGTTCTCTTCCCAGTTGCTGGGTGGACATGGCCATGTTGGACGTGGCTTAGTCAGTCTCCTCTACCATGGTGTGAGGGTTGCCCTCCCTGGGCTCTGGAGGCTTTCCTTGAGCCTCTGGGAGGGCAAAAGCTGCCTCCTCAGGCTCCAAAGGATCTCTGGAAGCCAGAAATGGGCCCATTTCCAGCCTTCCCAAACTTCCGGGAGGCCAGTTTTTCACCCTCCCCGATCCTTCATGTGTGCCCTGAACTTACCTGCATCCAAAACGGGCTGGGTGGGGACTCCTGGGGTGGGCAGGGCCAGCCAGGAGTGGAATTTGGGAGTTCTTCAGACTGCACAAAATCTTAGGAGCTCTCAACCCCTGCAAACCCCCAGCAGCCCACCTCTGTGTATATGCATATATGTGTGTGTGTACACACACACATATAAACTATGAATAGTCTGATCCAATACAATGCTACTTCAGATGGGAATATATGATGATTCTACATAGGAAATATGTAATTCATACTTAAAAGAAAAATGCATACTAACAACTTTATCACTATTTGAAAATACCACATAATTGTACTTCTTATTCTTCATTTAAAATTCTTTTAAATACAGGTATTTATACAAACACAGATACTATATTTTTCAACAGTGAGTGACATAGGTAGTCTTTGACTTGCAACCCCAACTTGGACTAGAATGTCAGTTCTTGTGTGTAGTAATCATTAAGTGAGATGCCTATGTAATTATGTTGCTCAATGATTACAGATTTCCCAGGTGCAGTTGTTATGTGGAGAGAGCCAAAGACCTGCCTGCCAAAGGAGGACAGACACTCTCCCCTGTGCATGGAAGAGAATGTGAGCAGAGTATAGGAATGGAGTTCAGTTCTGTAGTATCAGAGCTTCACTTCTGGGGCCTACCACAAGATTTCCTTTTTCTTGTGGGCATAAGAAAACTACTGCATTGAGTTGTAGAAATGAAGATCAGATGTTAGCAGTCTTCAAATTCTTTGGATTTCGAAGATCCAAGCTTCATTTCGTCCAGTGCATGAGTTCCGTTACTGTTCATGCACAAAACAGAACTCTTGCACTGAGCTGCAGAAATGAAGCTCAAATCTTTAGGATCCAAGCTTCCTTTCCCTATCCTGCTACAGGAGTTCTCCTGCCCTCTGTGTGTGGAAAAGAACTCCTGTGCTCGGCTGGTGGTCTGCCACCACCACCCCTGACCACAATGCATTTAGAGGTCAGGAAAATAGGAGGAAGGATTATTGGATATGTTGTCACATTGAGTTGTTTATATAAAAATACTAGCATAAAATAAATAATAAAAATATTTGCATTGTTTTTCAGGAAATTCACATTATTGATTCATATCCACTTTGCAATCAACTATTACTTCATGATCTTTTTCATGCATATTATTCCTTGTATTCCTCATTCTTCATATATATGTATTTGTTGTTATACTATACATAAAAATTTGATTCCTCTTTTCCTAAATGTTTAAGTTTTTCATTGTAGACTCATTCATTTAATTGGAATCTTCTATAGCTTACAAATTTCTAGGAAAAATCTTTCACTTGGTACCACACAGGACCTTTACTAATTTTTCATTATGTTTTGGTTAAAGTAGTAAGTATGTTTATTTTTTGAAATAGAATGTCAAAATGTCATTTTCCCTTTTTCTTTTTTCCTTTAAATAATTTTAATGTTTTATTTATTTTTATCTTTTAACATACATATCCTTATCTGAAGAATTTTACACAAGATTATTGCTTTTCTTTGTGTTCTGTGTTTTACATTGTTTTAATGTAAAGCATTAAGCCAAATATGCAGGAGTTGAGAAAGGATCTAATCTGAGAAAGGATGTTTACTTTCAAAATATTGACTTCTAATGTTTTGGGGAGGAACACAATATAGAGCATTATAGGTACTGTCATGCATTCATTGTACAGATTTGTTAATTATTCCTACTGGTACCATTTGCTAGGGCACTTTTAGAAGCAGAACTTTCAAGCAAACTCCAAATGTTAACTTTATTTTCCTAAAGTTTCTAACATATTTTAGAGGTTCCATGGGATTTTCTTATCTTTTCCCCATATTTTAGCATTATTAAAATTGTTCAGTGGATGTTAAATACTTTTAAAAGTTTTAACCTACTTAATTTTGAATAGGACAAATGGACTCTCTTTTTCTTGTTTTTAGAATAATAAGTAGTTAATATTGATGGTTTTGATTTTGTATCTGCAGGACTTTTCTGTTCTTCATGATGCTCCATGGTGACAAACATCACATTTGACCTCTGGCTGTACCTGATACCTCATTCAAAACCAGTCTGCTGACAGAGGTTCCATATAGATAGATAGCATATAGATATAGATATTACAGTTACTATTGATTCCAGAGATATGACTTATTCAACATATACAAATGATGAAGCCAATCTTTTGGAAGCAAGTATCTTTATCACTGATTATTCTTACTCTAGTTTGATTTTCTGTGTATTTAATCTTTCATTCAAGTTTCCTAATCTTTCAGAAAGGTTCCATTTTTATAATAATTTTTTAATGGTCAATATTTTAGCAAAGTAGTTCAACAACATCTAAAACTACAGAAGACAGAATTTACTAGTTGTGCAAGGCACTAGTGTTTCTCCAATCCTAATTCCCATTGTTTTAGTCTTAAAGAGTGGAACTCAGATTTAGCTATAGTATACCATTTTGCTATATTCTTCTCATTAAATGGAACATTTTTACATAATGAAAGAAGAAAGATGCTGATATTATTTAAAACTCCCAATTCCATTATAGTTGAGGAATCTCAGTTGGGTTCCTATTGTCAGCAATATTTTCCCCCTTGTTTAAACCATTTATAAAAAATGTTGACGTCTGGCTGAAGCCAGTTGAATAAGCATATGAATAGAAAGGTGGAAATGGGAATAATTCATTATGCATTGTTCCATTTTATCAAGAAGCAGAACATGGTGAATTTATCAGTGCCTTACTGATGTATTCATGCACTTTATTAGCATATGACATCTATAGAGGTCATGCAATCACTGTTACACAAATTTAGTTTAAATAAAGTGTCAGAATGTGTGTGTGTATATGTATGCATGTACTGTATGTAAGATGTGGACATATCTTCATGCACTACTTCTATAGCATTCTCTTATTCTAATAATATGGTCATTAAAAAGGAAGCAAACACTGCACTAGGACAACCTATTTTTTACAGCCCATGTTGTATTCCACTAATTCTTGTGTGTCTTTCCTAATATTTTCCCAGATATTGATATCAGGTCAGTATAATTCATTTCAGCTCAAAGCAGCTGTGAACTCAGATCAGATCTCTCATAACTTTCTTTCCTTTTCATGTGCATTTTCTTTGGCCATGCGTGGTGCATTTTTGACATTTTGGACCACTTTTTCCTTCAGTTGAAAGATAGTTGAAAGATGGAAATTCAACAGCTAGGTCTTATCCTGTTGTCTATCATAATGTACCTAGCAGACTAATAGTTTTATTGTCAATTCCCTTTTCCTTTCAGGTGTTAACAAGGGGTATTGCTTGGTTAACATTCAAGATTATGTGACCACCATGACTAAATTGCCCATGGGGCTGTTTATTACAGCTCAAGATTTCCCCATTAACTTCTGATTTAACATCAGGTCAGATAACCCTTTTGGTACTTCCAGAATAAATTGATTTCCTTCTGCAAAATGAGGCAGTTAAGATTGTTCTGGATGGACTATACTTCTATTCTGTATTCTATTCAAATACTTGATCATTCCCAAGTCTTTACAAACTATACATCCATGATCAGATAGAGATGCACTTTCAGTCTTTTTGCTTCTTAGGTACTTGGACTGCATTGGAAATATTTCAAAATATCAGTCTGTTAGCCATTCGGAAGATACCTTTAACATTTGAAGGCTTTCACTAAAATTGAATTATCCAAATCAGTTGTATGATACATAAGCAAAGTGGAAGACTCTGACCCTGCAAAAATATACATTTTATACTTGTTTAATATCCTACCTATAAGTGAATTGATTAAGGCATTTAAACTTGTGTTCTTTACTGTTTATTCTTCTAATTAAAATACATAGGGTTCTGCTT
This sequence comes from Naja naja, assembly GCA_009733165.1. Classification (NCBI taxonomy): domain Eukaryota; kingdom Metazoa; phylum Chordata; class Lepidosauria; order Squamata; family Elapidae; genus Naja; species Naja naja. The sequence goes on from CM019151.1 coordinate 51,645,505, forward strand.
TAAATAATATATCATATTCTATAATTATCCATTCCATATGCATCTTATGATACTTAGAGGATTTTACCTTACTTTTTAAAAACAAGATTTCTCTATGTTTTCAAAATAAAAGTAAAGTCATCAAATTCTGAAAAATGTATCTTGTTTGTCACATACACAGTCTCTGAAAAGCAAGCATACAGACATATAATATCTTCATATTCTGTGTTCTGGTAAGGAGTCCTTTCATTAAGGAGATATACCTGAAAGTAGCGTATCATATTCAGTATATTCAAGTGAAAATTATTCGTACATTATTCAGAGGTACAATGTCTATATTTGAAATATGCTGAGAGGTACAATAGCAAAATGTATTTCATTTGAAATCTGACCAGCAGCACATAAGATGCTGATAGCAAAGTATATCTATCTTGCTCTTAACCCCAGGAGCTCAGGTTGATTATGTCACCTACCAAGGAAATATTTATGAATCTATACATGATCTTCACAACATAGTATATACAACATAATTTTGTGATTTCTTGAGTATCCCATTTAAAAATATAGGCCTATACATATAGTCCTCAAATTATAATCACATTTGGGATCAGAAAAATGTAATCATTAAGTGAGGGATCATGTGACAGTACTTGATTTTATGAGCTTTTTTGCCACAGCTCTTAAGTAAATCACTATGGTTGTTAAAGAGATCATGTAATTGCAATTTGTGACTTGCTTTGATGGCATCTCAATTGGCTTTTCCTGTCAGAAGTTGGCTGGGAAGATCACAAATCATGATAACATAACTGCAGGATTTGGTAAGCATTGTAAGTGCAAGCCAGTTGCCAACTTCCTGAATCACAAACACATGACTGTAGGGATGGCGTGATGGGATGGATTGTAAATTACTTTTTTCAGTGCAGTTGTAACTTCAAGCTATTTTTAAATGAATTATTTAACATAAACTGTTAAACAAAGACTACCTGTAAAACATGTTTTATCTCTATATCTCTATATATCGTTATATCTGTACACACACACATATATATACACACACATACCTGCATTGGACCAGTCTGGCAAATGGTCTGTTCCTTCCACATGCCAATACAACTGTCAAAAACAGTCCTCATTCCCTGCAGGCCCTCAGGCAATTACCCACAACAGCGGAAAGACCTGTGCAAAGGTAAAGGGTGCTAAAAGTCACCATGTTAAAACTGAGGACTGGATTGGTTGGAAACGTGGAAGAGGCCTTCATCATCCAGTGGATAGATAATGGCTAAAATGATGATGATGATGATGATGATGATGATGATGATGATGATGATGATATACATAATATATATATATTATATATATATATCTTATATATGTAGGTCTTGGTGTATTCGGGTCTTGTCCCGTGTAAGATTGAGAATACCTTGGCAACGTCTCCCAGGAGAACGAAGCTGAAGACACCAGCCTGAAGATGACGGATGAGATTTCGTCGAAACGTTGCCAAGGTATTCTCAATCTTACACGGGACAAGACCCGAATACACCAAGACCTACATATATAATATATATATATATAATATATATATATTATGTATATCATCATCATCATCATCATCATCATCATCATCATCATCATCATCATTTTAGCCATTATCTATCCACTGGATGATGAAGGCCTCTTCCACGTTTCCAACCAATCCAGTCCTCAGTTTTAACATGGTGACTTTTAGCACCCTTTACCTTTGCACAGGTCTTTCCGCTGTTGTGGGTAATTGCCTGAGGGCCTGCAGGGAATGAGGACTGTTTTTGACAGTTGTATTGGCATGTGGAAGGAACAGACCATTTGCCAGACTGGTCCAATGCAGGTATGTGTGTGTATATATATGTGTGTGTGTACAGATATAACGATATATAGAGATATAGAGATAAAACATGTTTTACAGGTAGTCTTTGTTTAACAGTTTATGTTAAATAATTCATTTAAAAATAGCTTGAAGTTACAACTGCACTGAAAAAAGTAATTTACAATCCATCCCATCACGCCATCCCTACAGTCATGTGTTTGTGATTCAGGAAGTTGGCAACTGGCTTGCACTTACAATGCTTACCAAATCCTGCAGTTATGTTATCATGATTTGTGATCTTCCCAGCCAACTTCTGACAGGAAAAGCCAATTGAGATGCCATCAAAGCAAGTCACAAATTGCAATTACATGATCTCTTTAACAACCATAGTGATTTACTTAAGAGCTGTGGCAAAAAAGCTCATAAAATCAAGTACTGTCACATGATCCCTCACTTAATGATTACATTTTTCTGATCCCAAATGTGATTATAATTTGAGGACTATATGTATAGGCCTATATTTTTAAATGGGATACTCAAGAAATCACAAAATTATGTTGTATATACTATGTTGTGAAGATCATGTATAGATTCATAAATATTTCCTTGGTAGGTGACATAATCAACCTGAGCTCCTGGGGTTAAGAGCAAGATAGATATACTTTGCTATCAGCATCTTATGTGCTGCTGGTCAGATTTCAAATGAAATACATTTTGCTATTGTACCTCTCAGCATATTTCAAATATAGACATTGTACCTCTGAATAATGTACGAATAATTTTCACTTGAATATACTGAATATGATACGCTACTTTCAGGTATATCTCCTTAATGAAAGGACTCCTTACCAGAACACAGAATATGAAGATATTATATGTCTGTATGCTTGCTTTTCAGAGACTGTGTATGTGACAAACAAGATACATTTTTCAGAATTTGATGACTTTACTTTTATTTTGAAAACATAGAGAAATCTTGTTTTTAAAAAGTAAGGTAAAATCCTCTAAGTATCATAAGATGCATATGGAATGGATAATTATAGAATATGATATATTATTTAAAGCAGAACCCTATGTATTTTAATTAGAAGAATAAACAGTAAAGAACACAAGTTTAAATGCCTTAATCAATTCACTTATAGGTAGGATATTAAACAAGTATAAAATGTATATTTTTGCAGGGTCAGAGTCTTCCACTTTGCTTATGTATCATACAACTGATTTGGATAATTCAATTTTAGTGAAAGCCTTCAAATGTTAAAGGTATCTTCCGAATGGCTAACAGACTGATATTTTGAAATATTTCCAATGCAGTCCAAGTACCTAAGAAGCAAAAAGACTGAAAGTGCATCTCTATCTGATCATGGATGTATAGTTTGTAAAGACTTGGGAATGATCAAGTATTTGAATAGAATACAGAATAGAAGTATAGTCCATCCAGAACAATCTTAACTGCCTCATTTTGCAGAAGGAAATCAATTTATTCTGGAAGTACCAAAAGGGTTATCTGACCTGATGTTAAATCAGAAGTTAATGGGGAAATCTTGAGCTGTAATAAACAGCCCCATGGGCAATTTAGTCATGGTGGTCACATAATCTTGAATGTTAACCAAGCAATACCCCTTGTTAACACCTGAAAGGAAAAGGGAATTGACAATAAAACTATTAGTCTGCTAGGTACATTATGATAGACAACAGGATAAGACCTAGCTGTTGAATTTCCATCTTTCAACTATCTTTCAACTGAAGGAAAAAGTGGTCCAAAATGTCAAAAATGCACCACGCATGGCCAAAGAAAATGCACATGAAAAGGAAAGAAAGTTATGAGAGATCTGATCTGAGTTCACAGCTGCTTTGAGCTGAAATGAATTATACTGACCTGATATCAATATCTGGGAAAATATTAGGAAAGACACACAAGAATTAGTGGAATACAACATGGGCTGTAAAAAATAGGTTGTCCTAGTGCAGTGTTTGCTTCCTTTTTAATGACCATATTATTAGAATAAGAGAATGCTATAGAAGTAGTGCATGAAGATATGTCCACATCTTACATACAGTACATGCATACATATACACACACACATTCTGACACTTTATTTAAACTAAATTTGTGTAACAGTGATTGCATGACCTCTATAGATGTCATATGCTAATAAAGTGCATGAATACATCAGTAAGGCACTGATAAATTCACCATGTTCTGCTTCTTGATAAAATGGAACAATGCATAATGAATTATTCCCATTTCCACCTTTCTATTCATATGCTTATTCAACTGGCTTCAGCCAGACGTCAACATTTTTTATAAATGGTTTAAACAAGGGGGAAAATATTGCTGACAATAGGAACCCAACTGAGATTCCTCAACTATAATGGAATTGGGAGTTTTAAATAATATCAGCATCTTTCTTCTTTCATTATGTAAAAATGTTCCATTTAATGAGAAGAATATAGCAAAATGGTATACTATAGCTAAATCTGAGTTCCACTCTTTAAGACTAAAACAATGGGAATTAGGATTGGAGAAACACTAGTGCCTTGCACAACTAGTAAATTCTGTCTTCTGTAGTTTTAGATGTTGTTGAACTACTTTGCTAAAATATTGACCATTAAAAAATTATTATAAAAATGGAACCTTTCTGAAAGATTAGGAAACTTGAATGAAAGATTAAATACACAGAAAATCAAACTAGAGTAAGAATAATCAGTGATAAAGATACTTGCTTCCAAAAGATTGGCTTCATCATTTGTATATGTTGAATAAGTCATATCTCTGGAATCAATAGTAACTGTAATATCTATATCTATATGCTATCTATCTATATGGAACCTCTGTCAGCAGACTGGTTTTGAATGAGGTATCAGGTACAGCCAGAGGTCAAATGTGATGTTTGTCACCATGGAGCATCATGAAGAACAGAAAAGTCCTGCAGATACAAAATCAAAACCATCAATATTAACTACTTATTATTCTAAAAACAAGAAAAAGAGAGTCCATTTGTCCTATTCAAAATTAAGTAGGTTAAAACTTTTAAAAGTATTTAACATCCACTGAACAATTTTAATAATGCTAAAATATGGGGAAAAGATAAGAAAATCCCATGGAACCTCTAAAATATGTTAGAAACTTTAGGAAAATAAAGTTAACATTTGGAGTTTGCTTGAAAGTTCTGCTTCTAAAAGTGCCCTAGCAAATGGTACCAGTAGGAATAATTAACAAATCTGTACAATGAATGCATGACAGTACCTATAATGCTCTATATTGTGTTCCTCCCCAAAACATTAGAAGTCAATATTTTGAAAGTAAACATCCTTTCTCAGATTAGATCCTTTCTCAACTCCTGCATATTTGGCTTAATGCTTTACATTAAAACAATGTAAAACACAGAACACAAAGAAAAGCAATAATCTTGTGTAAAATTCTTCAGATAAGGATATGTATGTTAAAAGATAAAAATAAATAAAACATTAAAATTATTTAAAGGAAAAAAGAAAAAGGGAAAATGACATTTTGACATTCTATTTCAAAAAATAAACATACTTACTACTTTAACCAAAACATAATGAAAAATTAGTAAAGGTCCTGTGTGGTACCAAGTGAAAGATTTTTCCTAGAAATTTGTAAGCTATAGAAGATTCCAATTAAATGAATGAGTCTACAATGAAAAACTTAAACATTTAGGAAAAGAGGAATCAAATTTTTATGTATAGTATAACAACAAATACATATATATGAAGAATGAGGAATACAAGGAATAATATGCATGAAAAAGATCATGAAGTAATAGTTGATTGCAAAGTGGATATGAATCAATAATGTGAATTTCCTGAAAAACAATGCAAATATTTTTATTATTTATTTTATGCTAGTATTTTTATATAAACAACTCAATGTGACAACATATCCAATAATCCTTCCTCCTATTTTCCTGACCTCTAAATGCATTGTGGTCAGGGGTGGTGGTGGCAGACCACCAGCCGAGCACAGGAGTTCTTTTCCACACACAGAGGGCAGGAGAACTCCTGTAGCAGGATAGGGAAAGGAAGCTTGGATCCTAAAGATTTGAGCTTCATTTCTGCAGCTCAGTGCAAGAGTTCTGTTTTGTGCATGAACAGTAACGGAACTCATGCACTGGACGAAATGAAGCTTGGATCTTCGAAATCCAAAGAATTTGAAGACTGCTAACATCTGATCTTCATTTCTACAACTCAATGCAGTAGTTTTCTTATGCCCACAAGAAAAAGGAAATCTTGTGGTAGGCCCCAGAAGTGAAGCTCTGATACTACAGAACTGAACTCCATTCCTATACTCTGCTCACATTCTCTTCCATGCACAGGGGAGAGTGTCTGTCCTCCTTTGGCAGGCAGGTCTTTGGCTCTCTCCACATAACAACTGCACCTGGGAAATCTGTAATCATTGAGCAACATAATTACATAGGCATCTCACTTAATGATTACTACACACAAGAACTGACATTCTAGTCCAAGTTGGGGTTGCAAGTCAAAGACTACCTATGTCACTCACTGTTGAAAAATATAGTATCTGTGTTTGTATAAATACCTGTATTTAAAAGAATTTTAAATGAAGAATAAGAAGTACAATTATGTGGTATTTTCAAATAGTGATAAAGTTGTTAGTATGCATTTTTCTTTTAAGTATGAATTACATATTTCCTATGTAGAATCATCATATATTCCCATCTGAAGTAGCATTGTATTGGATCAGACTATTCATAGTTTATATGTGTGTGTGTACACACACACATATATGCATATACACAGAGGTGGGCTGCTGGGGGTTTGCAGGGGTTGAGAGCTCCTAAGATTTTGTGCAGTCTGAAGAACTCCCAAATTCCACTCCTGGCTGGCCCTGCCCACCCCAGGAGTCCCCACCCAGCCCGTTTTGGATGCAGGTAAGTTCAGGGCACACATGAAGGATCGGGGAGGGTGAAAAACTGGCCTCCCGGAAGTTTGGGAAGGCTGGAAATGGGCCCATTTCTGGCTTCCAGAGATCCTTTGGAGCCTGAGGAGGCAGCTTTTGCCCTCCCAGAGGCTCAAGGAAAGCCTCCAGAGCCCAGGGAGGGCAACCCTCACACCATGGTAGAGGAGACTGACTAAGCCACGTCCAACATGGCCATGTCCACCCAGCAACTGGGAAGAGAACCCATTGCTAAATTTTTTGAAGCCCACCACTGCATATACACAGATTTAAATATATGTCATATTACCAGTAGTTCCTTTTCCAAGCATGTGGGAATAGTGGGAAAAATGATAACAAGGGCTGATCTACTACAATTTAATCTTCAGGATGTCTAAGTATGTTTACTTTCACTCATAGAAAATATGACCTAAAATATGGTATGCAGCAAAAAATAAAACATCTGAATTTTAAAATGGCTTATGTGAAACAGTGTAATTTCTGATGTAGAATTTGGGAAGGCCATCTGGCAGCTTACAGTTTGTAAGCATACTTGACTTAGTTTATTTATGCTCTCAGGGATAGGAATCTGTTCAATCAGATGGCATGAAATTTTCTAGTTTGTAGGCACGCATAAAAAGATACACAAACAAGATGGTTCATCTGACACTATCACAGGGAAAAGATTTCAGCTACCACATAATACAAATACTTTAAAAACATCATTTTTGGGTGCTATGGATAATTTGCTTCTTATATACATCATTTTTATTTTTGTTTTTGACATTAGCTTTGAGTTCTGGGACAGCTTAGTCATATAAAAGATTACCAAAAGCTGTAATTGTACATATCATGTCTATGACACATTCTGTATTTCTGGGGAAAAAACTCCAATGACAATTACATTTTTTAAATGAGCAAAGAATGAATATTTTGCAGCAATGTTAAATAAATCTAGAATATATTGACTGTGAAGTATACCCACTGAATCTCTGAATCAGGTTTACTGTTTACTCTTAAGGAAAACATACACAGTTGCTAGTTGTGATTTTAAAATAATGCACAATTTAATCTGATCATATAGTTTATTTCACCTGCTATTAACACACACAACTGGGTTTCACACTGTAGAGGATTGGACAATTCAGATAAAGGGTAATAATGATTTGTTAGAAGAGGTAAAACATTTATATAATCCAATCTTGTATTATTACAATACAATTAGACTGAAATATACATGCTTTTCAAAATGATTTTGGTATAATTACTGAATTAAAATAAAATTTGTTAATCAGTAAAGATTCAGTTTGACAAGTATTAATATGTCTTCCAGGCTATATAGTTAATATATTTCACTTTCACTATTTAAAATTTCCATTTAAAAAAGGTATCACAATTTTAAAATAATACTGTCATATTGAAAAAGTTGACATTGAAATGTAGCATACTTAGAAAGGGGTGACTGTCATTCTCCCTGTAACACTATTAATTTTTTCTCATATTTTCATACATATTTTAAGTAATCATTATTCAATTATACTGACAGCTTTTCCATAATATATATGCATAATATCTTCTAATGAGCTTCAAGGAATACAATATTATTTCAGTTCATGACAAACTAATCTCTCTCTGAACTATTAACTGCTATGTAAACTCAGCTATAAATTAAAAACTAAGAAACAAAAAAAAGATATAGGGTAGTCCTGAACTTATAAGTGCAATTGAGACCAGAATTTCCATCACTAAGGTGATGTGATCATAAAGTGAGTATGTGCAAGAAGTACGGTTGGAAAGGGAATTCCAAAGACAAGGTCATACCCACCATTCAGTGCTATCATAACTTCAAACAGTTGATGAATAATTGGTTGTAAGTCATGGGCTGTTTACCACAATGTATAAATTTAATTTCCCTAGTATCAATATAGAATATAGATACTAACAAACTTTTGAGTTGTGAACCCTTGCCAATATGAATAAACTTTTGTAGCACCTGGAATTTGGGGAAAGGTTAGCTTCCATGGCTTTTATTCATATATGGTGCAGCAGAAACCAGCTCCCTCTCCCTATCACAGCACTAAACTATTCTAAAAATACAAGGTAAAACTGAAAAAAGAGACAGAAATCCTGATTTCTGGAACTAAAAATGTATATTGTTCACTAAGCTTTCATTAGCCTCTGCTAATATTGTCAGAGTGTAAAACTACCATTAAGGAGATATGTGCCTTTATATAACATTAACCACTGGTTGTTGTATGCATGACTTTTGACAGTATTCTCTCTTGTTACCTCCCTCATCCCAATGGACTTCTGTCTTAAAGGCCCCTTTGTTTTTTTACCAGATTCATTTGTTGCTTTGCTCAAATGGGCTTTGATGGGAAGCAGTCTCTGCTCTTCTTGCAGGATCTTTCTTGGTGCTTCAATGCTTGGTAGACAATAGATATGTCTATTGATGGAGTTGTTGGAAAACCAGGCTTCTTTCAGTAAGCATCCTCCTTTGGTTGCATCACAGGCAACAACTTTGGCCTCTTGATGGATGTGGATGAAGAGGATCTAAAAATGATTTGACCAAAAGACTCAGCCATGGTATGATTCTATGGATTACCAAAGATCCACAAGACAGAGGTATCCCTGTGCCCCACTGTCTCCCTTTGTGGCACTCCCACATTTGGTTTAGCCAAATGGTTATATGGATAGCTACATCTGATTGAAGGCGCCACTACCAGCGTGAAATCTTCTACTGACTTTCTACAACAGTTGGAGAGAGTGGAGTTGGGGAGGATGAAACAGTGATGTCATTTTGATATCATATTACTGTTTACGTCCATCTCCCAGGAGTTAGCACCCCTAACCATAAAAGAACTATTATTGGAAAAGGAGTCATGAAACCCCAAATCCCCTAGCACGAATGATCTTCTGCCTTAGAAGCTATTTTACATTTAACGGCCATACATATGAACAGATAAAAGGTACCCCTATGGCATCTCCGATTTCAGGACTGTTCGCAGAGGCAGTCTTCCAGAAATTAGATTATGAGGCAATGAAATATACAAATCCAGGTTTTGGGCACATTATGCGATGACAAGTTTGTCATTATTAAACAGCAAGACTAGATTTATGAACCTCAATTCAATATACAAGACATTCAATTCACAATGGAAGAAGAGGCTAATAACACGCTGGCCTTCCTGGATGTACTAGTCAGCTATAACCCAGACGGGAGCCTTTTACACAGGTATACATGAAAAATCATGAGCACGGACCATATTTTGCACAATGACAGCAATCACCCTACCGCACACAAAGTCAGTTGTATTCAGGCACTGTTCAATAGGATACCCATTGTAGCACACTGACAGTCAAAGCCAAAGAGCAGGGATACCTCTATCAAACCTGTAAGCTCAATGGTTTTTCTATGGACTTTATCTAAAGATGTATTACATCCGGAGCTCGACAACCTATTGAAGGTGCTAGTGGAACATCTTTGTGGAGGGTGCTCCCATATATACGGGGGTATCTTAAACTCCTGCATGCATTCTCTTGATGCATGGGGTCAAGGTGGACCACAAACTGGATCAAACGTTGAGAATGGGCGTTGGTATAATTAGCTGAGAACGCCCTTTCTATCTATGCTGCAAGATAGTCCAGGATGGGTATGACTCCTCCCTCTGGCATCATAGAGCTGAGTCTGCCACTATATAAAAAGCAAGCCCCTAGCTGGCTCCCCAGCTTTTAGGCAAAGATGCTTGACAGACATAACGTGCCTTTGGAAGATAAACCATGAAAATTAATTCAGTGATCACCACCATGACCAGACGCCTAAAGATTCTCTCTCTTGCAGCATAGAAAGGGTGTTCTCAGGTAATTATACCAACACCCATTCTCATCCACGCTGTGACGAGAGTTCAGGATGGGATATACCAAAGCCTGCATGTCCACGGGAAGGCCATCGTCTGGTCCACTCACTCCGACTGTGGGAAAACCTTCTGTAGTACCTTTCATCCAAATGCCACTTCAGCAGAAGCAAAGGAGTCCAGGCAGCAGTGCCATATAAACGGTGAAGGAGATGCCCAGGTAGCCTCCCTGCAGATTTCCTCAAGTGACGCCTGGTTATTCCAGACTGCGGAAGTAGCAGCACTTCTAGTAGAGTGGACCATAATGTTCTTGGGCACCAGCAGGGACAAAGTCTGGTAGGCCTCAGAGATACATGTTCTAATCCATCCACCAATAGTAGATGAAGAAGCCTTGCTCCCCAAGGACATAGGTTGGAAAGAGACGAACATGGCTTCAGATTTCCTAAAGGCTGTAGTATGTTTGATGTAGATACGGAGGGCTCGCCTTACATCCAACATATGCCACTTGTGCTCCAAGCCATGGAGTGGCTTGGGGCAGAAATCTGGTAGCACAATGTCTGGCACCCGATGAAACAAAGAATTTACTTTAGGAACAAATGTAGGGTCTAGCCTTAGAACCACCCTGTTCTCATGGAATATGCACAGGTCCTGTCTAACTGAAAGTGCCACTAGTTCTGACACTCTTCTGGCTGAAATAATGGCCACTAGAAAAACCACCTTGATGGTCATAAATTGAAGTGACACAGATCTGAGGGGTTCAAATGGATTTCCTGTAACCTGTAAGGGCCTGCAACACTTTAGGGTGGTCCCATGTGGGATACCTATAAACCACCAGGAGAAAGAGATTAGAAGCCCTCTTCAAAAACCTGCGAACTGTAGGATGGTAAGGTAAGGTCGAGTAATTTTCCCAGGACAACACTGATGATAGAGTCACCACCTGATGGTAAAGGGTGTTAGGTGCTAACCCCTGATCTAGCCCATCTTGAAGAAACATTAACACATCTGCAACAGATGCAGAAGAGGGATCTCAGGCTGACTTTGAACACCAAGTGCAGAAGACCTTCCAGGTAACATCATAGATGCGAGTAGTGGAAGGCTTACAGGAAGCCTGGATAGTCTCTATTACCCTGTCAGGGAGGTTAGAGTCCCTCGGAGATTGCTGCTCAAGCACCAAATGGCTAAGTGAAACCACTGAGGGTCCAGGTGGAGTAATGCTCCTTGATGGAGGAAGATCCTGTTGGCCGGAATCCTCCACAGCTGGGCTACAGACAGATTCAGATGGGCAAACCAGAATCTCCTGGACCAATGGGGTGCCAGAAATAGTAGCTCTGCCTTCTGAATGACTGCCGGAATGATGGGAAGAGGGGGAAATGCATAGAGCAGAACTGGAGGCCATTTGCTCCTAAAAATGTTGGTCCCATCCACTCCCTGGGTTGGAAACCTGGTGAAGAATCTGCTTACTTGAGAGTTTTGAGTTTTGAGAAGAGGTGAAGAGATCTACTGCTGGTGTTCTGAACCTGTGGGACAGATCCAGGAACAAGGACAGATGGAGACTCCACTCCGACTGATCTACGCTGGACCGACTCAACCAGTCGGCCTGGATGTTGTTGACCTCTGAAATGTGGTCCGCCCTGATGGAAAGAAGGTGACTCTCTGCCCACTACCCGAGGTGTTTTGCTTCCCTCATCAAAGCCCCCCACATCTGTTGACATGTGCCTTTGCGGCCACATTGTCAGTCATGACCAGTACGTAACAACCTGCCACCCTGTTCCGGAAATGTTTCAAGGCTAGGAAGATGGCCCTGAGCTCTAGCCAATTTATGGGACAGGCCCTGTCTACCTGAGACCAAGTCCCCTGGGCTACCTCACTGGCTAGAAGGGCCTCCCAGCCCTGGCATCTGTGGTGAGCAGGATTTTGTCTGGTTCCTTGAATGGATGTCCTTTCCAGACTGCCAGAGATTGCCACCACCTGAGGGAGCAAAGGATCCGTGATGGAACCTGAACCCTGGTGGAAGTGTGGCTGGTTCCTCCCCATTGAAAAGGCAGCAGGAACCATTGAAGAACCCGGGCATGGGGACGGGCCCATGGAATGATGCCAATGCAGGAAATCGTTTTCCCTTGAATAGGTGGGACAAGGGAACTGTGCGTAGCCATTGAATCTGAATGATGAAGTCATTGAGGCTCTCCCCACTCTCCGGGGAGAGAAAGACCTCACAGAGCGATGTATCAATGATCGCACAGAGATGAAGCAATCTGGTCATTGGAAAGAGATGGCTTTTCTTGAAATCGATAGAAAAACCGTGGTCTTGCCGGAACTGTAGCGCGATGTGGAGGTCGCAACGGGCGGACTGAACCAATGTCGACTGGATCAGGATGTTGTCCAGGTAACACTGGACCCTCACCAGAATCGCTTGAAGTGAAGCCACCAATGCTGCCAAGATCTTGATGAAGACCCTGGGGGCCGATGAAAGCCCAAAAGGCAGGGCCCAGTATTGGAAATGCTTGTTCTGGTAACAGAAACGAAGAAACTGGTGGTGATGAGGCTAGATAAGAATATGAAGGTATGCCTCTGTAAGGTCTATGGAAGACAGGAGATTGCCCTATCGAATGCTCTCTAGAATTGAATGCAAGGTCTGCATCTTAAAATGCCTGTAAGTGATGAATCTGTTCAAAAACTTGAAGTGAAGAATGGCTCGCCACTCCCCTAAGGCATTTGGGATCATAAAGAGGTGAGAGTAGAAACCTAGCCTTTGTTGAACCACTGGAATCACCTGAATGGCTCTGATGTCCATGGGGTATTGAATGGCTGATTCCATCAGGACCCGTTTAGAACTGTCCCTAGATATCGGGCAGCAGAAAAAAAACCCTTGGGGATGGGGAGAGGAACTCCAGTCAGAGACCCGACCTCACCGTCCTGAGCACCCAGGCATCCAATGCTGACTCCTCCCATCTTGAGGCAAAGAAGGCCAAACCATCTCCAATGGGCAGGGAGAAAGAACATTCACTTTGAGCATTGGGAAGAATGACCTCCTCCTCTTCGAAAAGGCCATTTACCAGTAGTCTGCTGCTGCCTGCCTGCAACCTCAGGTCATTGTTCCTGATGAGGAGGGAACTTTCTCTGGCCCCAAGAGAAATGAGTGGAGGACTTGGGATGGAAGGAAGAAGGTTGGTAGTACAGTGCAGGACGATACTCTGACTTCTTCCCCACCCAGGAGAGAACCTTTCTCTTGTCCCTGGTTTCCACCAAGTATGGCTTCAGGGCATTGCTAAACAGCTTTTCTCCAGCACATGGAGCGGAGGCCAACTTCCACTTTCAGCGAGAATCAGACTGCCAATTTCACAGCCAGAGGAGCCTCCTAGCCGCCACTGATGAGGCCATGGCCCTTGATGCAAATTTGGCTGAATTTAGTGTAGCGTCCACCATAAATTCTGCCACTGCAATGATTTCATTTAGATCTTGATGAGACCTAAAATTGGTGGAAGGTAGCCAATCTTGCAGTTGGCGCAACCAGTGCAGAGATGCCCTAGTAAAAAATGAAGCTGCTGTGGAAGCCCGACCGTCCAAGCCTCTGCCTGATGGGTGTGCTTGAGAGTTTGCTCTGACCTCTTGTCCTCCACCTTGAGCACATCCTCTGGCTCAGTGGGGGTGCCTGATGTTAAAAATGAGGCGACCACTTGAGCATCCACAGCTGGAACCAGAAGAGTGTTGGCCAAGGAAGGGCCCACTTGTAAAACTACCTGTCATGTGATGAAGGCTGATGCCTTGCCCCAAGGAAGGCACACTGCTCTTTAACCAAATCCAGAAATAACAGAGAGAATGGAAGAACCTCTGTATGGACCACTGGCTTTGAGAACAGAGGGTCACTGTGGCTAGAGAAAGCCACTTGGGGTTCTGGAGCCACCTCCTCAGGACTTAATTGGGCAGTGACTAGGGCCTTGTGCAGGAGCAGTTTGAACAGGGAAGGTTTAAAAACTGCTGCTGAGGGGGGTTGATCAGATCTAAGCCCCTCCTCATCAGATAAATTAGGATCCAATAAATTAGGATCTCCCCTTCCTCCCTCTCTGACATGGAAGAGTGACTGTGTTCAGAGGGGTTTGTGCAATCCCCCTCCTCATCCTGGCCCCAATCCGATTGGGTAGATGGGTAACTGAACAGTTGTTGTCTGGGAAAGCCTCTCTCAGATGGAGGGACCCCTTGGGAGTAACCAGGGTACAGACTGACTGCCCTAAGGGGCAGAGGAGTTGCTGAAACCCCTCAGTGAGGCCCTGCCTGACGGCCACTAAGACCATATCCCTGATATCAGGCCTGTTCCCAGTGGTGGTGGGGGTCCACTGGATGCAGGCCTGCAGCAGTGGGAGTGTAAGTTGCCTCAGGCCTAGGCCTATGGCCTCCTTGAATAACCTGCCCTATGGGGTAAGAGGGACCTGGGCCTCAGGCAGCCTGTCTGAAGTTGGGCCAAGACCTGCCTAAATCCTGGGGTAAAAACTCTTCCTCCACCCTCTCAGGAGACCAAGCTAGAAGATGGCTGGCAGAGCTAGATTCAGCCTCCCCCACCCTGGCCATAACTTCTGGGCAAACCTGCACTTCCCCTGTCTGAGAAGTCTGCTGGATCCTGTTTCTCATCTGTTCCAGTGTCCTAGCAAACTGTTTTTCCGAAGAAGCATGCCTTCTCTCCTCAGCCCTGAGCTCGGATTTGGATGTCTTTTTGGGGGGGCAGGGTCTTGGCCCTGATCTTTGCTGCAGACTCTCTTTTTGCTGAATGACCTCTTTGTCTTCTTCTCTTCCTCATTGGGGCTTGAGAACTTTGAGCTTCTTCCAGGCCAGTGAAGTCTGACTAGGCCACTTTGCTCTCCATTTTGCTAACAGGGCAGACACAAGAGTTTCCCCTGTGAAAGTGCTGCCTGCTGCATGGGCCAGGTGAGCAGTGGTAGCTGTGAGGCCCTGGTAATGGCTGCTCCTCAAAACAAAATGGCCGACTGCCCTTCAAAATGGCCACCCGCCATGTGCACTAGCCCTGGGATGGCCTAGTCATCTCACTTGCTCCTTAAGCTCTTACCAGGCCCTAAGTGATTCAACAGACAAATTCAGAACAGCTGTGAAGTGGTGAAAATGGTGCTCCAAAAATCAGCTGTGGAGTGGTCCAAAATTCGGCTAGGGAGCCGCAGCTCATCACACTCAAGAAAACTGCATGGGAGGCTCAGCCAAATGCTCCCTGTGGATGCAGCTTCTCAGACGGGCAGCACTGAAGCCTCGATGCTGCCAGAGAGCAGTCCCCGCTCTCCTCATAGCACAGTTCAAACGGAGGCCCAGGAGCTGTGTAGAAGTTGCTTTTCTGCTTCTGAAGATCTTTAAACTTCTTCCAGAGGCACTAGCTCATAGACAAGAAGCTGAGTCAAAAGCTGGGGAGACAGCTAAGGGCTAGCTTTTTATATAGTGGCAGACTCAGCTCTATGATGTCGAAGGGAGGAGTCATACCCACCCTGGACTCTTGTCGCAGCGTGGATGAAAATGAGAGTGATGCGCCCAAAAGAAACATTACCCAAAGAACAGGCATCTTTGGTGGTTTACTGTATCAACTGTAATAACTATTATAGGAGAAATGGCCAAGTGGTTACAGACCAGAGAACATGAACATGAATTGGCTGTCTGACGCAAACAGCAGCGCTCCCAGATCTGGACACATATGAAGGAACACAATCACATATTTAATTTTCAAGAGGCCGAAGTTGTTCCCCCTGATGCAACCAATGGGGGATGCTTACTGAAAGAAGCCTTGTTTTCCAAGAACAACTCCATCAATAGACATATCGAACTGTTAACGGCCTACCAAGCATTGAGGCACCAAGAAAGATCCTGCAAGAAGAGAAGAGACTGCTCCCCATCAAAGCCAATTTGAGCAAAGCATCAAACGAATCTAGTGGACAAAACAAAGGGGTCTTTAAGATATAAGTCCATTGGGATGAGGAGGGAACTAGAGAGAATGATGTCAAAGTCATGCAAACAACGGCCATTGTTTAATGTAATATAGAGGCACATATCTCCTTAATGGTAGTTTTACATTCTGACGATGGTTA
Source organism: Naja naja (assembly GCA_009733165.1). NCBI lineage: Eukaryota > Metazoa > Chordata > Lepidosauria > Squamata > Elapidae > Naja > Naja naja. The sequence continues at coordinate 51,662,173 of CM019151.1, forward strand.
GCGGAAACTAACGAAAGCTTAGTGAACAATATAAAATTTTAGTTCCAGATATCGGGATGTCTGTCTCTTTTCACTCACACACACACACAACACACAAACACACACACACACACTCCTTTGCTAAGCTGTAGCAGTCCGTTTCACCATTCTGTCTCTACTGTGGCTTCCTGACCTGAACATTAATTTTCTCATGAGGACAATGAGATGTTCTGGGCTGCCATTTTTCTGAGCATATTCCACAGCTTTATGTGATCTACATAATCAAAGGGATCCCTATAATGAATGAAGCACATACAGACTTTTTAATATATATTCTTTGATATTTCCAATGATCCAGCTTGAATCAGCAACTAAAAATAGAAGCAGGAGGAAGAGGGAAAAGTAAACTAAGCAAAGTATAGAAAAATCAGTATTTCAGTAATAAAAGCTTTAAGTTTTACTTCTGTCAGATTTGCATAAAGAGTCAGATGCGGAGTGCTTCAGTGAAGAGTTTATTAGTGACTACAGCTCATAACAAACCCGATTTGGCTGGGCTGTGGCTGCTACTTATAGCCAGCAGCCGCAGTTGCCAGCCAATCAGAGTGCAGGGTTTTCCCGCACTTTTTAAACCAATCATTTCCAACATTTTACAAGAACAGTTCAAACTAAACCAATGACTTCAAACCTACATACATAACACCCCCTCCCCACTAGGTTCAGTCCATACTCAAACCCCAACCTATCTAATGTATTCTTTTAAATAGGTGGGGCTCTTACGTGTACATTGAGACCTTCGTGGTTCAGAAGTTTTAACGTTCTCACCCAGTGAGAGGGGAAATGTGTCTGTTGACATTTCCCTAGTTGGACTTCCTGTGAAAGAAGACCCTGTTTGATTGTTAGAATCTGGTCTCTCCTCCCAACCCATCTCCAGCCCAATGTCAGCACCCAAGTCAGGTAGTGATGTGCAATCTTCCACTTGTAAGGATGGATTTTGGCATTGTGACAGGTTTTGGGATGGTTCTTGTCATAATGGCTCGTTACACATGGGGTTGATTCTTGTTTGCTGATTATCCTCATGTTCCTCCCCTCCCCCCTAGAAAAGGCATTAGGTATGGGAACTAGAGAGGAACAATTGCGATGTTCCTGAGGTAACCTGGATCTAAGCTGATCAATGTGCCTGCTCCAGAGGACTCCATCCTCTGTTTGTACCCTGTAAGAATGAGGGCCTGTGATTTGAGTTATTTCAGCAGGAATCCATGAAGGTTCACCCATAAGGTTCTTAGCATAAACAGAATCGCCCACACTGAACGTGTGAACTTTGCTAGTGGAATCAAGTGGCGCATTGGGCACGTAAGTGGGATGAAGGCGGTCAAGGGGAGACCTAAGTTTCCTACCTATCAACAACTCTGCTGGGTATAAGTTAGTTGATGGGTTAGGAGTGATGTGCTGAACACTGAGAAGTTTTTCAACTTTCTCAGTGATGTCCCCAGGACCCAGTTGCTGAAGCTTCTCCTTGGTAAAACGTACCATGCGTTCAGCCCAGCCATTAGCCGAAGGGTGCCCAGGGGCATTAAGGGCATGTCTGATACCCTGTTGTGCTAGATAGGATTCAAAAAGGTTGGATGTAAATTGAGGGCCATTGTCAGAGACAAGAACATCAGGTAACCCGTGGGTTACAAAAGCTTTTAAGCTGCTTGATGACAGCATCAGTTGTGGTGGATGCCATAGGGATTACCTCTAGCCATTTGGAATATGCATCTACTATAATAAGGAAGGTGTGCCCTCTGGTAGGGCCAGCGAAATCAATGTGAATCCTAGACCATGGGCCCCTAGGACATTCCCATTCCTGTGTGGGGGCGAGAGGTGGGGCTGACTACCTGACAGTTGGGACAAGATGCAACCCAGTTTTCAACCATTTTGTCAATACCTGGCCACCATACATAACTCCTGGCCAATCCCTTCATCCTTACAATACCTGGATGACCCTCATGTAACATTTCCAAAACCTCTTTTTGCAGTTTTGCAGGAATAACCACCCTGTTACCCCACAAAATACATCCTCTTAATACAGATAATTCAGTTTGCCTGGATTTAAAAGGTTGGGCAAGGTGAGGTAGATCTTGAAGAGGCCAACCTTTCTTAATCCAGCCTATAACAGGAGCCATTATAGTGTCTTTGGCAGTCTCTCTGGCAATTTCAGCAGTGTGTAGTGAAAGCTTGGCAACAGTTTCTAGGAAAAAGGTGTGCGCCTCAGGTTCAAAGTCCTCAGTGTGAAACGGAAGTGGGCAGCGACTCAAAGCATCAGCATGGCCAATGTCTTTGCCAGGCTTGTGGATGATCTTGTATAAATAAGCAGCAAGAAATTCAGTCCACCTCAGCATTCTTGGTGACAGGATAGTGGGTGTAGGTTTGTCTCCTGCCACAATGCCTAACAAAGGTTTGTGATCTGTGACAATGGTAAATGTTCTCCCATATAGATACTCATGGAATTTCTTGACAGCTGCAACAATTGCCAATGCTTCCTTGTCCAATTGGCTGTAATTCCTCTCTGCTTTAGTCAAAGTGCGAGAGTAAAATGCAATACCGGCTTCCTTCCTGCTGGGAAGCCTGTGGCTCAACCCCCCCCCACTCCAAAACGGGATGCATCACAAGTCAGTACAACAGGCAAATTCTCAGAGAACTGTATCAGTACAGCATCAGACATGATTAGTCTTTTAATATTGTTAAATGCTGATTGTTCCTTCCTGCCCCAGACCCAAACAGATTTTTTGTCCAGTAATCTGTGTAATGGTTCTGCAATGGTTGCCTTCTGGGTAGGAACATGTGATAAAAGTTAGTAAGTCCAAGGAAGGCTTGCAAATCTGTTTTGCATTTTGGTCTAGGGGCTTCTTTGATTGCTTGAACCTTCGAATCTGTAGGGTGGATGCCATGCTTGTCAATCATATAGCCCAAGAACTCAACCTTGTCAGTTCTAAGAGTGCATTTTTCTTCCTTGACTTTTAACCCCGCTTTCTTGAATCTGGTAAGGACTTCTCTGAGTCTCTCTTGTAATTGAGTGTCATTTTCAGCAGAGATTAACACATCATCAAAGTAAGGCACTACCCCTGGCAGTCCTTGGAGCATCCTTTCCATAAGGCTTTGGAAGATGCCTGGTGCCACGCTTACTCCAAATTGTAACCTTTTACATTTGAAGGCACCTCTATGAGCCACAATGGTTTGGGCCTCTGCAGTGGCATCATCAACTGTTAGTTGTTGATATGCCTGGGCCAGATCCAATTTGGCAAAGACTGTGCCTCTGCCAAGTGAATGTAATAAATGATGCACCACTGGAACTGGATATGCGCTCTGCTGAAGCGCATGGTTCAAGGTCCCCTTATAGTCTCCACAGATTCTTACTGACCCATCAGTCTTGACTGGTGTGACTATGGGTGTCTCCCATCTGGAGTGGTCAGTGGGCTCTAAAACTCCTTGAGCTATTAGTTTATCTAATTGTGCATCAATTTTTCCCTTTAAGGCAAATGGGACCCTTATGGGCTTTAAACGAATTGGGGGCACCTTGGGATCTAGGTTGAAAGTGATAGGGGTCCCCATATACTTGCCCAATCCTTCGCTGAAGACCTCTGGAAACTCAGACTTCAAGCCTCCTCCCATTCAGTGTTGCTCACGTGATTGATGCCAGTCACCTCGATGCCTAGTGGATTGAACCACTCAAGTCCCAGCAAGCTTGGGTGGTCCTTGTCCACGATGGTCAGGCAAACGTTTGGTGTGGCCTTTGAACTTCACATTGAATTCTCTTGTTCCAACTACTGGAATCTTGTTCCCTTGGTAGTCTTTAAGAGTCAGTGCTTGCTTCTGGAAATGCTTCTTCTGAATGTTGGGAAGTAGCATGTGAATAGTGTCCCATGACACCATAGATAAATAGGAGCCTGAGTCCACTTCCATTTGGCAAGGCCTTCCTTCAATTAGTACCTTCACATGTACTTTTCTGCTTCTTAAGGGTGAAGAATGACCAATAGTGACTGTTCGATGAGTTTCATTCTTCCCATTTGCTTCTGTGTTGCGCCCCATTTTCTCACTGAAGTTGTTATGCTTGAATTCTTTGTCAGGAAACTTTTTTCTGCTTGGTGGAGTTCTGGATGATTTGCAGACTCTTGCTAGGTGACCTCTTTTTCACACGGAGGCAGATGGTATCAAAAACTTGCATTCAGTCTGGGGTGGCCCCACACCTCTGCAATAAAAGTCTTGCCTCTTTCTTCCAAGGTATTTCCTTTTCTTCTCCATTCTGAGTCTATAAATTCCTTCCTCCACCTCACTACAGTCTGAATCAGAATCTATTTGCTCCAATGGGTTGTTGTGGATTTTTCCACATCAGGATGGCTTGCGCCTTGTTAATTTTCTTCATGGCTGCTGCTGAGGACTTGGTAGCTTCCACTGAAGAAGCTTCTTCTATGGCCTCCTTAAGCGTGATCTTAGGTTTCATTAATAATTTGCTCTGCAAAACCTTGTCTTTTAGGCCTAGAACAAATCGATCGTGCATGGCCTCTTTTAAGTTGATAAATTCACATGCACCCCCAATGTCCCTTAAACTTGCCACAAAGTCATTAATGTTTTCGCTTTCCCCTTGATCCCGACGGTAGAATTTGTGTCTCTTAATGAGGCACGATACTTGTGGCATGTAATGGGCTCTTAATAACTTTTCTAAGTCGGGCCAGTCCCTTACCTTCACGTCTGCAGCTCCCGCCAATGCCTTCGCCATCTTGAAAATGGCTGGACCGAGTGGTGAGAAAGACCGCCCTCTTCCGCTTGTCGGAAATGTTGGCGAGATCGTTTCCCTCCAAATACATTTGGAACGATCTGCATCGAGTCCCAGTCTTCTGCCGTCGGATCGAACGGGGCTGGGGGGGTGTTCAGCACAGCCATCTCTCTTAGCTTGTTCTCCGCATTGTCTTCTCTTCGGGAAGGATCCCATCCTCGTCGCCAGTTTTAGATTTGCATGAAGAGTCAGATGCGGAGTGCTTCAGTGAAGAGTTTATTAGTGACTACAGCTCATAACAGACCCGATTTGGCTGGGCTGTGGCTGCTACTTATAGCTAGCAGCCGCAGTTGCCAGCCAATCAGAGTGCAAGGTTTTCCCGCACTTTTTAAACCAATCATTTCTGACATTTTACAAGAACAGTTCAAACTTAACCAATGACATTCAAACCTGCATACATAACAACTTTCTCATCACTCTACAACTTTGTCATGTGTTTGACAAATGCCATAATTCCTCCTCTAACACTCAGGATATGACATTAATTGTATAGTTCTTTTAAGATATAGTGATACATGCAACCAGGGAAATATTTCAAACTTTTATTTTAGGTTGTGCAGAAATGGGACTTGTGTGTAATTGATTTTGCATATAAATAACCCAATGTCATATTTTTGTTGAAAATACCAGCTGATAAATTTGTTTTAACTATTTTTTTTTCCTAAGTGGACATAAAGGCTTAAAAAATGCAAGCCGCACCTCCATTTTTTTTAGTTTCACAATTGGATAATCTTTTGTCTAGTACTATTTCACAGCATGACAACACATTTCCAGATGCTATTGCCCTCTCATTTATGGGAATACTATTTAGAAATAGATATGAACTATTTAAATATTTTTTCTTTCAAACCATTAGACTATAAATTTGTATCTTAATGATTAGGAAAAAATAACAGATGGTATCAAATAGAAATATTCTATTGGAAAGGGTTGAAATGAAGAAAAAAATGTTATCTATCATCATGATTACCTCACTTGAATTCCTGCTTGGACTGAAGTGTTTTATGAATAGATAAATGGTAGCATGCTTGGTAGTAGAAACAAACTGGACAAATGAAGTTTCTGTTTCCAGGCAGCTCCATGTCATGTTTTGGATCAACCTCCATGATTTTCCAGATCCAGAGTTTGTATATATAGAATATTAAGACATGCCAAGTTTTTTTTTAATGAAACAATATTTAATATTAATGTATTATAGAACAATATTAAAATTAAATTCTATAATACAACTTCAGCTACCTACAAATAATTTATTTTTATTTTCTTTTTATTTTATTATGGGATTTCTATGCCACCCTATCTCCCGAAGGACTCAGGGCGGCTCACAATGATAAAAAATACAATACAATACAAATATTAAAAGACAATTAAAGCGAAATCCCAATAACCAATTAAAATTAATAAAACTGTCACTAAAACCCATGCCCTCCATCAGTCCAGGATGGCAAGCTGGAAAAGCCATGTTTTCAGGCCACGATGGAAGGATTGAAGGTCAGGGGCCACCCGAAGCTCCAGGGGCAGGGTGGGTGCTCCCACCAAGAAGGGATCACCAGCCAACATTGTCTGGCTGACAGCACCCCAAGGAGGCCCTTTTTATGGGAGCACACAGGATGTTGGGAAGTCATTGCTGGCAGCAGGGTTTCCCGCAAATACCCCGGTCCTAAGCCATGTAGGGCTTTATAGGTCAATACCAGCATATAATGCTGATCCCACATACATTTATTTTTGTATTTAGAAAATAGAGCTACAATGATATAAAGAAATATTATCTTAACACTAAGAATGTAGTGAAACTGCATAAGTAAAATAAGGCTACATATAATGTTCTATAATTCTATTTTATTGTGACACTGAAGTACATTTTATTTATACTTTTCAGTTTGACATAAATTCTAATGATACACAATATCAACTCTGCTTTACTGCCTAACAGTTTAACACAGAACATCACTGTTTAAATTATCAACAGTGCCTATAACGATACTTTCAATTATGTTCTTTCCATGTTTGCCTCTGTACACAAATTAATTGTAGGCGTGATACCAAATAAAATATTATGGTGGAAGCAGTATTTCATTACAGTTACAATTATTTCATCTTTATTACCAGAAAACCTCTTACACTTGAAACAATCCATTATACCTTAGTTCACCAACTGTGAAAGGCCACTATTTGTATCCTGACAATTTGTCATTGCAGTAATCCTGCTAGCCAGTTTTATGCCTCTGTAGTTTGTAATGGTCTTTGTACACTTATAAACTTAAACCAACACTGAATCAAAAACAAGATAGCTGAGAAGGTACAGAATAGATTGTCTGGTAACACTATTCTTTAAAAAGACATTACAATTTCCTGATTCATGTGTTGAATTGTACAGTTTCATCTAAAGATTTTATAAACTTCCACTTGAATTCACATTGCATGGTGTGGTCAGATGTGTCATGTGTCATGACATCAATATGAAGAATCTGAATATATCAGAATGGATTATGTCAGAAATCCTGATGTAAGAGCTGTAAAGTTATAGTAAATTTCTTTTACATATTTACTTAATTTAGTCACCCACCTCCAATGCAGTAAAGTAGTAATAGCTGTTGGCAGACAGCACATATATCTTGCCTGAAAAGCTGTCAGTAGCAACACTGTGGGTGTCAATTGATATGAAGTATGTGATGCAAACACATTTGCCAATTACATGCATTAGACCTCATAATGAGAGATCTCACCAGTGTAGCATAGCAATAAATTATCTTAAGGACACTAATTATAATTTTTCTTCAACCAAATATATTCTTGGCAAAGTATATTTTATACTTCAAACTGAAATTCAGGACAAGGATAGCAAGTTCAGGTGAACAGCCAGCATAGTTATTAATATTATCTCTATACCAAATTAGTAAATCAAGAAAATGTTTAGCAACCACCTGGTATGGTTCAATAAGAACAAAAACACCAAATGTTAATATTTACTCCTTAAGATGACTTATCTATTAGGAAATATGCAAGTAGTAAAACTGCACACGCAAATTAGAATTTGATAACATATCCCTGCAAGATAACCCATTTAAAAAAGTCTAAAGTGGAAATAATTGATAATTACTCAGAGAGATGGTAGACTCCTTTTGAATGTTTATGTTTGACCAGAGGCCGAGAAGCTGCCTTTTAAGAATGCTTTCATTTAAATTCCATCACTCAGCACCAGACTCAGTCATCTAAATTCACACTACGATTTTTGTCCAACCTTGACTTAAATTGTCTTTGACTTTACCTCTGTCATGGCTGTAAATTAGGGATATATAGATCAACATACCTCTCACTGATGTTATTATCTGTGCTGTTAGGGTAATATTCCAGTATCATGGTTTTTCTTTAAAAATTGTCTCTGTATAATTATCTATTAATTATTAATTATTTCCACTTTAAAGTGTGTAATGGAATATCTTGTAAGAATATCTCAGAGCTTTTTTTAAAAAAAGCTTTGTAAATGGAACTTTTTTGCCATCATATGCAGTTATTTTCATAGATTCCGAGAGATAATTTCTCATTTTATAGCAAGAAAAACTGAATATAATTTTTTGGTTTTGAGGATTTTGGAACTATGAAATAAGATTATTAACAAACTGCACTAAGGGCCACTTCTGCTTTCTTGCACAGATTTATTTTCCATCATAGAAAAAAGTAAATCCTCTTGTACACACAGACATGGGGGGGGAGGCGGAGGGGGGAGAGAGGGAAGAAGAGAAAGAGAAAGAGGGGGGAGAGGGAAGAAAGAGTATTATGCAAAGTCTTAGGCCACCTTTAGATTTATTGTAGCAATGGTATAATAACTATATATAATTATTTCTCAGTATCCTTATTGGAATACAACTAGAAAGGGCGTTGGTACTTACCTGATATGCCCATTCTCCATGAGCTGCGAAGAGCATCCAGAAGTGGGAGGTGCTCGGTCTCTCGTGAAGCAGACTGGGCTAAAATCTTGCTGGGACGCTCCTCCTCCTGGAACTCCACCCCAACGCCCCAGTTTTGGCGAAGTCAAAGTGGCAAACCTGCCTCTACTTCACCTATCTACAAAAAAAAAACGTTTGGCCGGAGCAAAAGCCCCCCCCCCAGATGGAAAAAGGGTGGGGCTGGATGTTCTTCGCAGCTCATGGAGAATGGGAGTATCAGGTAAGTACCAACGCCCTTTCTCCCCCGAACTGCTCGGAGCATCCAGAAGTGGGACATACCAAAGCTGGAGTTGTCCTCAGGGAGGGATGCCATCTGGTACTAAGTCTACTCCCGGTCCCTATGTACCTGCTGTAAGACCCTTCTATGAAATGAAGCCTCAGCAGAGGCAAACACATCCACCTTATAGTTACGTATGAAGGGCGAAGAAGAGGACCAGGTGGCCGCCCTGCAGATTTCGCCTATTGAGGCCTGAGTGGCCCAAGCAGCCAAGGTTGCCACACTACGTGTTGAGTGTGCAGTGATGCCCGCTGGTACAGGGATAGATTGAACCTCATAAGATTTTGCTGTTGAGGCCCTGAGCCAACAGCCAATCGTGGAAGAAGACACTTTGTGACCCTCAGACCTAGGGAGAAAAGAAACAAAAAGGGCTTCCGTCTTCCAGAAGGACGCCGTGCATTGTATGTATATACGCAATGCTCGGCGCACATCAAGGTGATGCCATTGCCGGTCCAGATGATGAATCGGGTTAGAACAGAAATTGGGAAGGACCAGTTCCTGTGCCCTATGGAAGGCAGAATTGACTTTAGGTACAAACGTAGGATCAGGCCTGAGGACTACCCTGTCTGCATGGAACACACAGAGGTCCTTGCGAATAGATAAGGCTGCCAACTCTAATATTCTCCTCGCCGAGGTAATCGCGACCAAAAATACTATCTTATACATCAGGAATTATAGACTGATGGTTCTCAAGGGTTCAAAGGGAGCCTTGGAAAGTGCCGACAGAACTTTGTTCAGATCCCAGGTTGGGTACTGGTGGACAACTGGTGGACGCAAATTGGTGGCACTTCGCAGAAAACTGCGAACCCGAGGATGTTGAGAAACTGAACGAAAATCACCAAAGGATATAACTGAAGCCAGGGCCGCCACTTTACGGCGTAAAGTGTTAGGGGACAGCCCCTTATCTAGTCCCTCCTGCAGAAAGTCCAACAGCTGTGCTACCGATGGAGAGGTGGGAACAACCCCTGATTTCGTGCACCATTTACAGAAGATGCTCCAAGTGGCATTATATATACGCACAGTAGATGGTCGCCTAGCCGCTTGTATAGTATCAATTACGCTGGCGGAAATGTCCTCTGACCTCAGACATTCCCGCTCAACCTCCAAACGGCTAGACTGAACCATTGTGGGTCTGGGTGAAGGACCGGGCCCTGAGAGAGAGATATCATGGACGATGGAATTCTCCACAGTTCTAGGATGGATAAGCTCCTCAGGTCCGCAAACCATGGCCTTCTGGGCCAATGGGGGGCCACCACTAAAATCTCCGCCCGTTCTTCTAGAACCCGTTGAATCAGCCTGGGGATCACTGGAAGAGGAGGGAAGGCGTATAGGAGACCTGAGGGCCAAGGGCAGCGGAGAGCATTGACATTCTCCGCTCCTTGGGATGGATACTGGGAAATGAATCGCGGTAATTGTGTGTTGAGGGGAGAGGCAAATAGGTCGATTACAGGGAGGCCGAATTTCTGGACTGCTTTCTGAAACAATGAGGGGTGCAGACGCCATTCTGCCTGGTTGAGCGTGGCCCTGCTGAGCCAGTCCGCTCGCACATTGGTGATGCCCGATATGTGCTCAGCTTTGACGGAGAGGAAGTTGTTTTCGGCCCACCGAAGCAATTTCCCTGCCTCTCACATCAGTCGTTTGGAGTGTGTGCCCCCTTTTTTGTTCAAGTGGGCCTTGACGGCAATATTGTCCGTGAGCACCAACACGTGGTTGGAGCGCAGTGTTGAAACAAAACTGCGCAGGGCGAGGTGAACGGCCCTCAGTGCCAACCAATTGATGTCTTGCGCACACTCTGGAATGGTCCATTGTCCCTGAGCTGTGTGGTAAAGATAATGAGCCCCCTATCCGTACAGGCTGGTGTCTGTCGTGATGGTCTCTCTTGGAGGACAACCCCTTTTGATTGTTGCAGCAGTCCACCAGTGGAAGGATCTTAGTAAGGTGGATGGTACCGTAACTTGGGCCCTGGAGTTGTCCCTCCCTGACCGCTGGTATGGTAGCAGGAACCACTGCAGAGCCCTGGCATGCAAGCGGGCCCAAGGAACTATGGATATACAAGAAATCATCTTCCCCAGTAATTACGATAGCGATACAAGGGGAACCCTTTTAAGGGTACTGATTTCCTGTACCAGTTTCCAAATACTTTCCTTCCTATCGGGTGAAAGAAAAACCATGCCCTGTGTGGTATCAAGATGAACTAGTCTAGTTGTGGGGGTTAGGTGACTCTTGTCCCAATTTATAGAAAACCCATGACTCTGAAGAGTGGAAATGGTGATAAGGGAATCTGCCTTAGACTGCTGAATGGATGATGATAAAATCAAAATGTCATCCAAGTAACAATGTAGCCTAACGGGTCTGCTCCTGAGGAAAGCGGCCAGTGCTGCCAGGACCTTGGTAAAGGTCCTGGGAGCGGAGGTTAGTCCGGAAGGAAGGGCAACGTACTCATAGTGTATGTTATCATAACAAAACCTAAGAAATTTGTAATGGGAAGGCCGAATCGGTATATGCAAATATGCCTCTGTAAGGTCAATAGATGTAAGTACATCCCCCTCCCTGATGCCAAGTAAGATCGATTGTAATGTGGTCATCTTGAACTTACGATACAACAGAAACTGGTTGAGACGTTTCAGATCTAGAATCACCCTCCAGCCTCCCCGAACTCTCCGGGACCACAAAGAGATGGGAATAAAATCCCTGACCCTGTTGATCTAAGGGTACTGTTTGAATGGCCCGAATCTCCAATAAATGGGAAATGGCAGATTGCATGAGAGCTCTCTTCGTGGGATCTCTAGAGAAAGACCATTTCATAAAGAAGTGTGGTGGGTTGGAGAGGAACTCAAGAGCCAAGCCAAACCTGATGGTATTCCTCACCCAGGCATCGGAGGTGGAGGAATCCCACTGGTCTGGTAAGTCGGGGAGGGGGAGCTTGCTCAGATTCCCTGGTGCACCAGTTTCTCCAGGGCCTGGTGACGCCTGTGGGCATCCTTCTCAGCTGCCCGTGAGAACCGATTAGGGTTCAGTATAACGGGTCGAGATCCCTGACCACTAGCCATCTCGTATGGAGATGTTTGACAGAGCAACGGTGGTTGGCTCACTTAATGTCCTGTCTGAAGGGATGACCTAATCAAAAACTCCCCCCTCCTAAGGACTCTACAATATGTAATACCATTATTATTATTATTATTGTTGTTGTTGTTGTTATTGTTATTATTATTATTACTACTGCTATACAGCTATGACTAGCCTGTTATATGATAGGCCTTTGTGCCGTGCGGCCTACAGCACAGTGAAAACCCAGAGCCTCCCTGTGGGTTATAAGAGGCCTGTGAAGGACTGCCAGCAGCTGCCAGAATAGTCTTATTGAGTAATGTAGCCTGACACAAGTCCCCAAAAAGGGAAGCCTAAACCAGGGAAGGCCTGCCACCAGCCACCAAAATAGACTTATTGAACAATGTGGCTTAGCCCAAGCCCCCAAAAAGGGAAGCCTAAGGGCAGAGAAAGAGAAGAGGGAGGAGCGGGTGGATGGTGGCCCCAGTCCCCAAAAAAGGAAACCTTGCGGGGCTGTGGTGCGCTGAAGGGCCTGAAGGAGAAACGCACCACGCGGCCCTTCCAAAATGGCGCCGCTGCCTCGTGGCTGCCTGGAAGTTATGCATGCATGGCCCCCAGAAAGGAAAACCGCCCCGGCACGCTACAGTATTTCAGGGAAAGTCAACCGCTGACTGCGCTCAGTTGGAGTGAAAAGGAGGCGGCAGGAGGGAGCAGTGAATATTCACCCTTCCTGCGCTGCTGATCAGAGATAAGGCTTTGGGGCCACCGCCCCGCTCGGGAGCGAGCCTACAAGCTCCGGAGTCAAACAGAGGGCAGAACGCTGTTGCGATCGCTCCCAGCTGGCGAGCGATCGGGAAGTGGTGGGATGCAAGGGGTAGAAAACTCCCTTTGGGGGGATACTTGGTGATTATGTTGTTCCACCATACTCACAGAGCGCCCCCATAGTGACATGCAATCTGGCGCAATGGAAGGTTGGTTGGTATGAAGAGATTGCTGCACGCCTGAGGCAATGCCTTTCCTTATTGCCAGCGCCATCCATGATCTCATTTTGGCTGGAATTTCATCCGGGAGGTCATCACCTGAGCGTAGGCCCACTGCTGTGGGCGTGAATGTCGCCTCAGGGGGTCTACGTGGGGCCAGGTCGGACACTGGAGCCTCCTGATAGATGGATCTGGGCAGACTCTGTCTGGCTTGAATGGAGAGATCCAGAGTGGCGAGAGGGGGGCTTGGAAAATGGGTGGAGGTGGAAGGTCAGGGAGGGGGAGCTCGCTCCGACTCCCTGGTGCGCTTTCACACCAGTTACTCCAAGACCTGGTGACGTCTGTGGGCGTCCTTCTCAGCCGCCCGGGAGGGCCTGTTAGAGTGTGGTATAACGAGTCGAGACCCCTGACTGCTAGCCATCTCATATGGAGATGTTTGACAGATCAACTGTAGATGGTTCCCAGAAGGGTCCTGGGCTGAAGGGACTGGTGGCCTAATCAAAAATTCCCCCCTCCTGAGGAAAATTAATGATATAACATCTAATATATGTATTATTATTATTATTATCATTGTTGTTATTATTATTGCTATTATTATTATTATTATTATTATTATTATTATTATTATTATTATGAGTGCTAACATTGCTATAGCTATCTATGATATGATAGTCCCGTTCAAATTCACAGAGAATGGCCTGTAGCACAGTGAATGAAGCCTTGCCAATAGCTGCCACTGTAGGACCAAATTAGAGATAAATGTGTCCTGACCCGGGCCCCCAAAAAGGGAAACCTTAGGGTAGAGAAGAGAGGTCCTGGATGCTGTCCCCAGTCCCCAGAAAGGGAAACTTTGTGGGGCTATAAATCGCTCAGGGGCCTGACTGAGGGTAACTGCGCCACGCGGCCCTTTCAAAATGGCGCCGCCTCCGCGTGGCTGCTCAAGTCGATGCATGCATGGCCCCCAGAAAGGGAAACCGCCCCGGCACGCTGCTGGATATTTGGGGAAGGCAGCCGGATCACTGACTGCGCTCAGCAATTGGAGCGACAAATGGAGGCGGTCAATAAATGACGTTATCAGTCGAGCGATCGAGAGAGAGGGAAGGCAAGGCTTGTGCCAGTAAGGCTCGGGGGCTGCCCGCCCCAGGACAACACTGTGGCCTCTAAGGGAAGCTTACGATCTCCTGGTTCCTAGGCTGATGATTTCTTCCCTGAGCTGTTTGAGATCGGAGCGAAGATAAGCTGTTGTGATCGCTCCCGGCAGAGGAGCGATCGGAAAGATAAGGCTCTGAGGCAGCCACCTCAGAGCGCTCTATGCTGGCCCTTGCCTAGCGATCCCCGATGGTCTGTTGTTATTTAAACTGCCGGGACGGGAAAGCTAATTGCTAGAGTTAAGGAAATTAAAGGCTGTTTTGTTTCTGCTCCGGCCAAATCCAACTACCTGCTACAGAGGCTGAGCAAAAACTGGGGCGTTGGGGTGGAGATCCAGGAGGAGGAGCGTCCCAGTAAGATTTTAGCCCAGCCTGCTTCACAAGAGACCGAGCACCTCCCACTTCTGGATGCTCGGAGCAGCTCAGGGGGGAAATAGTTAATTTGTATGCAATATTAAAAAACAGGAAAAAGCAAAAAAAAGTTTAAGTAGGTCAAAATGGCAAGCATGTAGAGTGACTTCCCCTTACACCTGAGCAACAGCAGACACCTGGCTCCCGTAATCCTAAATGGAATGTAACCCTAGGTACTCTCATTGCTATTGAGGGTATATGTTCTACTATGTCAAGGCAAAATAATTGCTATGAAAAAAGGGTTTTTACACCAAGTTGGGGCAAGACATGCTTGAGCACTACATACAGTATGTACCCATATTGTGTAAGTATAATTCATTGGAAGCTTGATAATAATACCAAATTTCAACCACAGCCAGTGAAAATGTCAAATATCACAGAATTGATACACATAAAATCATACTTTTACATCAGCAAGACCTCTCTCAAAGGGACATCAACCAACAAATTGTATATTCAAGATGTGGTATTCAAGACCAAAAAATAATTATGGATTGTCATATATATGTTTGTATGTATGTATGTATGTATGTATACACACACACAAATACACACATATTTGGAATACATGACATGGAGCAAAATGAGAACTAAAATCACCCATTCTTTGGAATATACTATATGTTTTATCCTGGCTCCATTCATATCGATGCTGTAGAATCTTAATTGTTAATTCAAACAGTTTTCTTATTTTTTAAATAAACATTTAATTATATATATTTTATTTATTTTTATTGATTATATGTCACCCATCTCCAAGACTCGGCTGCTCACAATTAAAACATACAATACAATAATTATTTTAAAAAGAATTAAACAATTTAAGACCAATAAAACCAAATTAAAATACTTAAAATTATCCCATGGCCCAGGTGAGGTAATCACAGCCCGATTTGGTCGAACAACCAGGTCTTTAAGTCGCGGTGGAAGGTGCGGAGGTCAGGGGCCAGACGGAGGTCCAGAGGCAGTTCATTCCATAAGTCGGGGACCGCTACAGAATAGGCTCGTCGCTGGGGACCGCCAGCCGACATTGATTTGCCGACGGACCCCGAGGAGTCCTTGCCTATGTGCCCGACGGGTGGGTGGCGCCGATATCGGCAGGAGCCGCCCTTAAATATTGTGGACCCATGTCGTAGGACTTTGAATGTTAAAGTCAGAACCTTGAATATCACCCGAGTGCAACCGCAACCAATGCAGGCCGCAGGAGGGGGTAATATGGGAGAATCGGGTAACTCCCATCACCACCGCGGCCGCATTCTGCACCAGCTGCAACCTCCGGATGGTATGCAAGGGCAGTCCTAAATAGAGAGCATTGCAGTAGTCGAGTCGCGAGGTGACAAGGGCATGAGTGACTGCACGCAGGGCATCTCGGTCCAGAACGGGCTAAGCTGGCGAACCAGCCGACCTGGGCAAAGGCCCCTGGCGACGCCCCCACCTGATCCTCCAATTGGAGCCGCATCCAGGAGGACCCCAGGTTCCGTGCCCTATCCACAGGGGCAACACCACTCCCCTATGGTCAACGATGGACACTCCTGACTGGACCGAGATGCCGGTATGTACAGCCACTCAGTCTTGGCTGGATTGAGCCAAGCATGTTTCCGCCCATCCAGGTCCGCACCGCATCCAGACAGCGAGTCATCATGGAGAGGGCATCACTGATCTGGCCTGGGGTGGAGATGTATAGCTGGGTATCATCAGCATACTGATGGTATCTCACCCCAAAACCACGGATGATCTCACCCAGCTGTTTCATGTAGATATTGAATAAAAGGGGGGAAAAGGACCGACCCCTGAGGGACCCCACAAGTGAGTGCCCTCGGGGCCGACCTCTGCCCCCCCATCAACACCGATTGCGACCGCCCCGAGAGGTAAGAGAACCACCAAAATACAGTGCCCCCCACTCCCAGCCCCCCGAGGCATTGCAAAAGGATACCATGGTTGATGGTATCGAAAGCCGCTGAGAGGTCTAATAGGACCAGGACAGAGGAAAGTCCCCTGTCCCGGGCCCTCCAGAGATCATCCATCAGTGCGACCAGTGCCGTCTCCATGCTAAAACCAGGCCGGAAGCCCGATTGGTACGGATCTAGGTAGTCCGCTTCATCCAGGAAAAGTGGAAACTGCTGAGCCACCACACTCTCCACAACCTTCGCTAGAAAACGAAGGTTGGAGACTGGATGGAAGTTGTCTAACACAGTCGGGTCCAGGGCAGGCTTCTTCAGGAGGGGCCTCACCACCGCCTCTTTCAGGGTGGAGGGAAAGACACCCTCCCTTAATGAAGCATTGACCACTGCCCGGAGCCAACCGCAGGTGACCTCCCTGGCGGTATAAGCCAACCGAGAAGGGCACGGGTCCAACAAACATGTGGTGGAACTCAGACGCCGCATAATCCTGTCCACTTCATCCTTGGAAACAGGATTGAACTCAGTCCAGATCACATCGGCCAGACTGCTTGCACCACGATCCTCAGACCACTGCAAGGTGGAACACAACCCCCGAATCTGCTATTTTATCCAACAGATATTGACCAAATTCCTCAGCTCTTCCCCAGAGAGGGTCCACCACCTCCCCTGGATATAGGAGGGAGTGGGTGGCCCTAAACAGGGTGGCTGGGCGGTTATCTGCGGACGCTGTGAGGGTGGAGAGATAGGACCTTCTCGCCTCCCTCATAGCTACCAGGTAAGTCCTAATATGGGCTCTTAACTGGATTCGATCAGATTGGGAGCGGGTGGCCCTCCACCTGCTCTCTAAACCCCTCCGACGGTGCTTCATCTCCCGGAGCTCCTCTGTATACCAAGGAGCCACCCGGGATACACGGTGCCTGAGGGGACGCATGGGGACAACTCTGTCAAGGGCAGCCCCAGCAGCCTGTTGCCAAGCGGCCGCTAGGTCCTCGGCAGAGTTGTGGGCAAGGGAAGTGGGAAAAAACCCCAGTTCCACCTGGAACCTCTCAGGGTCCATCAGGCATCTGGGGTGGAACCATCTCAGTGGCTCCTCATCCCAGCGGTGGGGAGCGGCCTGTTGGAAGACCAGCCAAAGGAGATAGTGATCAGACCATGGGACGGGCAGGGTCGCAAACTAGCCTGCCCTATATCACTCCGCCACCGTTCCGAGACAAAAACTAGGTCGAGGGTGTTTCCCCCTTCATGAATCGGGCCCTGAACCAACTGGGTCAGGCCCATGGCCCCCATGGAGGCCATGAATTCCTGGACCAAACCCGACGCCCCCCCCAGGGAGGGCAGGTTAAAATCACCCAGGACCATAAGCCCTGGGAGATCCACCGCCACCCCCGAGAGGACGTTGAGAAGCCCAGGCAGGGCTGCTGCTACACAGCTGGGGGAAAGGTATGTCAGCAGCAAGCCCACCCGACCACCAGGCCCCCACCTCAAGAGAAGAGTCTCACCACCGCCTATCTCAGGAATGGCGACCTCCCTTGGAATCAAGGTCTCCCGAATCATATGATCATAAATGCTAGAGTATAGTGCTACTTAAAAGGATATGAACTGCTATAGAGATTATCTAAATTCATAGATCATTTATGAACCACTACAGATTTGCTTAAACCATAATTCTTAAATGACTATGTCCTAACAATCTCGGGAAATGTTGCTGAAAAGTGTAAGAAAATTATTAGGGATGGCTACTACTACTAAATTAAAATTCAAAGGTTTTAGAAAATCAGTTTCTTTCAAGATGAATCAACCCTACTTATGACATATTAGCTTTAAAAATACCATACAGTTCAGCTCCTGATGATTACGTAAATACGACAGTGAAATTTGTCTTAACAGCAATACAAAATTATTTGCAATTTACTATATTTATGAATCTCATATTCAATAATTATATCTTAAAGAAAATAATAATGTGACCACTTAAGTTACTAAACTTAATATATGAAGAAAGCTATTATGTTTCTTTGTAATCCATGTTATAATTTACTAGTATTATACTGAATTGACACAATGTGGCTTGTCAATACCATCTCTTGGGCCTAAAAAAAACCTGGTAGTATTTAAGCAGAAGATATGGGACTTAGACATTTAATAGAGAAGGCCAAATTTATCATCTCTCATTCAAATAAATTGTTCTATCTTCCTAGGCATTCTGAAATAATGCCTATAAGCAGCATTATCTCCAGAGATAGGGACAGTGCTTTTTTTCCTGAGATTCTGGAAAGCCCTGAAGATGTGGCTCTGGCCTGGAATTAGTATATTTGTGGAGTCATTGTTGTGTTTCTTGGTATTGCCATGATTGCTTTAGTCCGGGCTGTGTTTTTTTTAAATTATTTTATTTTGTAAGAGTCTATTGGAATAGGAATCCATAACATTTTAAAATAATCAAATAATAATACTAAAAATATTTAAGTGCATGATCTGAATAAAGGAACTCATTATGATCTCTGGACAATTCAATATTATCTATATTGATTAGTACTAATTTTGTGCAGACACAAGCATCCTTTAACTGATCAGGGATTGAACTGTATTTTAGATGTCCAAAGCCACTGACTGACTGAACTGTATTTTAGATGTATTCTGCCCCTGACTGATACAGTTATTGTATAATTCATTTTGAAGCAGCCAATGGTATTTTTCTGAATAGTAACTCTGCACACAGGACACATGACAAATATATTTTGAACACAATGTATTTTTTTCCCTGTACAAATAGCCTTTTTAAAATCAGTTGCAAAAGAAAGACAGGAGTGTCACTCAAAAGGAACAAGTATTTGGTATAATGATAATACACATCTGAGTTTTAATATATATATCCACTGAATAAATATGGCTTCAAATAGCACAAATATATTGGAAATCTAAATAAAGTCCACTCTACTACTTATGAAAAGAAATTTTCTTTGAATCTTTTCTAGAAAATGAACAGCTGACCTTGTAAAAATGCCGCTTAGTAATAAGCAGGCATATACAATGGAATGAAGGCTATTGCTGAGCACACTGGGTTGTATCCCAAAAATTGTAAGCTGCCCTGAGTCTTCGGAGAAGGGCGGCATATAAATGTAATTTTAAAAAAACATAATTTTATAGGAAATTCAAAAGCCTAATCAAATTACATTGGTATGACTTAATGTGAAAAGAAATACCAGTCACCAATCAATGAACAGATAAAAATTCTAATAGTAAAATCTTTTATCCCCAAAGTCTAACATGATATTTTAGCATATGAAAAAATTCATATTGGGAAAAGTGATAACCTCACTTTATCAGGATGCAATAGTTTAATGATGAGTAACAGCCCAACTGCACCTAATAGTTCAGATCTTTTCAAGATCTAACACAATCTCTCAATAAACAACCCACATACTTTAATCAGACCAACTGAAAATGTCTAAAGGGCTATCGTAAATAGTGTTTATTACAATATTTAACATATATATCAAAACTCTAGCAAGGCCAAAATTCATGAAAGATGCTACGGACTCAGAGATTCTTATTAGCTTATAAACTTACATATCCACAAGAAGCTAACACAATACTGATATACAATAAGGACAGTTAATTTTCTTCTGAAGCAATAATGTTTCCAGCAAGAGCACTTAATGCAAATATTTTCTGTCAAATACTATTACCTCTTTCATTGAATATGAAAGAACCTTAATGGAATGGGGGAAGTGAATAGGTTATCTAGGGAAATAAAAGCAATACACCACAGATCCACACATGTATAGATCATAGTCAAAAGCACAAAACTTTTCTTTTAAGAACTTGACAAAGGATCTTTTCTAGAGGTTCTAAGGTGAAAAGTACTATATAGTAATATGATGTTTAAATAACAAGTTTTTGTTTACTTCAAAGCAATAGCAAGTGTTATTTGCTTCCATAATGCTACTCCATCCATAATGCAGTAGAATTAAGCCATTCTAAAAAAATATCTAAAACTATATACATAGCATATACACATATAAAATATGTCTGTAAAATTTTGCTTGATTCATGTTCATTACCAAGGTCTACAGTTGATACATTTCTTGTGAAGGTGGTTGTATATTTTTTTTACTTTTTTACTGGTAATTATTTCTCAAGGTCAGGGATACTAGATAATTGATTTCTAAGTGCTGATTTAGCTTAAATGTATGTTTAGAAGGTGACTTTCTACAAAAGACCAACAGCAACAGATTAGTGAATTGTTTATTAGAAATTATGCAAATTAGAAGTCATATAATTTGAACTCTTTATTTAGATGCTTGTGTTGTTACTTTTCTTGTTAATTAAATATTTTTATAAACAATCAAAATATTAATAAAACTTTGTATCTAAAATGGCTAGCAATATTCCAATGAAAATGAAGAAAATGAAGAAAAACTTGTTATATCCCTTTTTCTTCAACTCATTCTAT
Organism: Naja naja; assembly: GCA_009733165.1. Classification (NCBI taxonomy): domain Eukaryota; kingdom Metazoa; phylum Chordata; class Lepidosauria; order Squamata; family Elapidae; genus Naja; species Naja naja. The sequence continues at coordinate 51,683,127 of CM019151.1, forward strand.
TTTATCTTCATTAACAGTATCCAGCAATTTATTTATACAACACTTTGACAGTAAAATACTTAATCTGATTTGATCTTGTATTCTTTATGAAAAGTATACACATTTTCAATCTATGAATTCTCAGGATGTGAACATATTGGAAAGGTTTATGCAGCTACATTGTTGCAAATCACTAATATCAACTGGCTAAGTGGGCATTTATTGTTAATATTCCCTGGGAAAAAGTGAAATCAATCTGTAATGGATACAGTTGCAAGATCTTTATACAAAAAGCACTCGAACTTTACTTTATATATTTAATAAATATACATGAAACAGTAGCAATTGTTTAAATTTGCAAATTTTGTATTTTATAAAAGAAGCAATTTTATTTGAGTTACTTTCAACCTAATATTTAATCCAGTTTGAGAAGGAAAATCTAGACTTTCTAGATAGTAATCCTATACTTTATGTGAGTTGATAAATAGTTTGAAAATTAAAACAATTTTGTTTTGTATTTAGGTTTAAACTGTGTTTTGATGTTTAAAAATTTCACTTTTTTTCAGTAGTTCCCTTCCCTTTCAAATGTAAATGTTTTTTCAAAAAATGATCAGCTTCATTTTTCTTGGATTATTTATAAAATTTAACCTTAAGACTTCAGAATAACAAACATACTAGGGATTTATATAACAAAATATAACACAGCAAACACTGCAATTTATAGGGGGAAAACATCTTATTTATGCTATTGATGCAACCCAAGGTTTCTTGATGTCAGCGTTCCAAAGATTATCCATTCCAGCCAGTAACTCCAAGACAAACATAATCTCAAAGTACTTTTATTAGAATAGAAACTTGACACATCTGTGGAATTCCAAAACTAAGTTTTCTCCTGGACTTCCCACAATGACCCAACCTACAACCCCTCCCCTTTTCCCCCCATCATACATCACGTGAACCAATCCCCCTTCAGTTCCAGTTCTCTCTGTGCCTTTCACATTGACCTTGAATTACTAAAGAATTTATTTTGACTACTGAAAGCTACTCAAATAATAGCCCCCTCCATTTCTCTGCAGCTATGCGGCAGCTTTTAATAACGATTCCAAAGCTGACACTTGAATTTACAACACTATCAGGTGATACAGTCAAGAAGCATGGATAGAATTAATCAAAGAGAGAACTAACCTAGAACTAAGGAGAAATTTCTGACAGTGAGGACAATTAAATCAGTAAAACAGGTTGTTTCAGAAATTTTTGGGTATTCCATCACTGGAGGCTTTTATGCCATTTGCCTCTTGCTTGAACAGGGGGTTGGACTACAAAATCCCCACGATCCTTTCCAACTCTGTCATTCTGCTCACTTTTTGGCTTGTTGTTTCTCTTTTGCATAGTATGTGATTTCTATGTGTCTATTGATGGCTAATTTGTCAATCTTCTAGAATTTCCTAGACCAAGCAAAGTCCAAAACACCTCCCCGCCAGCAAGCAACACCCAGATGAGCACAGAATAACTCCCATATTAACTTCAGATCAAGTAAACAATACCCAATGAAGGAACTGCTAAACAAGTCAACAGTAACCAGCCCAACCAAAGAATCTCTAAGACCACTCCCACCAACACTGACAGGGCAAGCCACTAGAATATAAATTGAAAGCAAACTCCACTCCTTCCTAGGACTGATGATGTTACCTAGTTTTGCAAAAAAAAAAATACCAAGCTCAGAGAGCACCAAAGATACCCTCATAAGCTACAAATATTTTCCATTATTGATAACTCAAATTATTTAAGAGAAAAAACACTAACATAAAAATACATAAATTTTTGCTTAAAATGTAGATTTTTTTATCTCTATCTTTAATTTCATCCTTAGGGTTTCTTTTCCATCTGTGCCTCTAGCAGAGAGCTTCAAATAGCCTCAAGGCTTCCTATATGAACTTTTTTTTTACTTTTGGCCTTTTGCCTGCTGTTAACCGATTAATAAAGAATTCTGTCTTAAAAAGTTCATTTCTACTGTATACTTACTGTAGTAAATTTCATTATTATATTTAGTATATTTCTACTAATTCCTAAATGGAAAAAGTTACATCGTATTGTCATATCTTTGTTTCAAAATTAATCTATTGATTCATTTAAAATATTGACTATACCTAAAAGGTGTATTTTATTTATTTAAAATGTTAATAAAACATTAATATAGCTACCCATCTTGAATCAAACATTGGAGGCTCACAAAGCAAAATGTTAAATTAAAATGCTATTCTAAGGAAATATTCTTTTTACTTTTTGCTATAATTTTATGTTATTTTTTATGTTCATGAATGCTACAATTAAAAGGATAAAAGCTAATAAAATCTAGAAAAATGAAAGAGTAAAAATAAAGTGCAGAAAAGGAAAAAAATTGAAGAAATTGAAAATGTATGCAGTGTATAGTATATTTTACTATTTATAGTAAAATATATAAAGTATGCATTCATGTGTGTATATTAAGCGTGTGTATTAATATAAAAAATATATAAATGTATATCACATAAATACGTTTTAGCAATGTCATATTTTCCTATACAACAAACGATCTCTTCCCATATCTCATTCTTCACCTATAAATAAAACTGAAAGGTTGTCATTCAGTCCTATTCAGTCCAATAAGGGTTACCAGAGATATCAACATATTTATTTTAATCTTATTTGCCTAAACAAAATTTAAAAGTACATCAGAGAGTGCAATAATGCAAATTAAAAAAGAGCATTGCTTATCCAGGAAAGGAATCTGTAAAAACACAAAGTAATACATGTGCAAATACAATTCAATTATTGTGTATTGGATGGCCTAATCCACACAAGTTTGTTGTTATTCATTGCTGAGATTTAATCATGTGGAATTTCATGCAAATGCCATTTCAACCCAAGATAACAGGAGAAATTTTTTATCAAAACTATCTTTTTAATCATTGTAACTTACAAAAATACCTGCTTGAAATATAAAAATTAACTACCTGATATGTATATAGGAAAACTTACAATTATTACACATTTAAAATGTATAAGATTACTATAATTTTAGAAAGTAAACAAAATGTTATATTTAAATCCTATTGTAACCATTCTTAATTCTTAATTTTGTATTTATTTAAAATTCTTCTGCAATATTTCGTCTACCAGTTCATGTATTAATAACCTACTTTTCCACAACTTTTCACAGGGACTGATCATGAGAAGGAACTTTATAAAAATCTCAGATGTCCACATTTTTTTCTCCTATTAAAGCCTTTTTGCTTCAAAAGCAGCCACCAGTAACTTAATATACCATACTTAAATGTTATGTCATGAATAATGTACTTCAAGAAATATTTAAGTCCTCCTGCAACTCTTAACAATGATTTCAAAAATGCTTGTTGCACCTCTTTAAAAGAAATAATGTTACACAGCATACAAGCCTTTTGAGGGCAGTGTTTCTTCAAAGCATTAAGGCAACTGAGGGTTTTTAAACTCATTTAGCTCATTAAGCTGTTTTGTAAACTGTTCCAACTGTCTCCACATGAGTATGCATGCCTAAACATTTGATTTCACCAAATCAGAATATAATCTCAAGTGACCTTCCAAATATGAATATATATTATAATAAAATCATATTAATACTGAAGCTGTATTCCTAAAACAAAAATCAAAACTAAACTAGTTTAGTTTAAAACTTTTTTTAAAAAGACCCAAACAAAGCTAAAATTGGAATCAAGGAAAATATATAAATGATACTAAAATTCTGATTTTAAAACTGCTGCATAGCAATACAATTGCACTTAAGAGATACCACTTCGTAGCAATGTCTTAGTGGTTTTCAATTTCAGCATATTGTCACTAAAAGTCTGGATCCTCATTTGACCAATCTTAGAAGGATGGAGGCTCAGTCAACAGTGAGACTGTCAGGTTTGAACTCCAGACTCTGAGCAGAGTTAGTCTGCAATACTGCATCCTAACCATTGCAGTACCAGGGCTCTGTGTAGACACATATAGACACACAAAAGGAAAGTATCTATGCAGGAATAGAACCATTTATTGCAAATAAAAGCAAACATGTTAAATCTTAGAACTTACTCTGGTCAGCAAGTGACAAAGGGTATCATCTCCCACCTAATTTTGGAAGAGGCATAACAAAATTTAGGAATTTCCAACTGGTCAGAAACAAAGAATCAGCATGTCCTGGATACTTATTAATTGAAGACAGATGTAGTGGGTTCTAGAGTCTATAAAATCTGCAATAAAGTAAGTCATGGGCAATGAATTTTATGGAACCTATTCTACAGTCAGAGTACAGAATACATTAAATCACTGTCATATTTATCTTGGTCTGCAACAATGGTTCAAAATATGTTTCCAAAGCAGTCGTTGCTTTTTATAGCAAAAAACCCCATTATTAAACATTTTTCAAATTGGCAAAAAGGACTATTATTGAGATATATATATATATATATATATATTTGATATATGTATATATATCAAACACTTGCACTTGCTAATTTAAACAGCATGCATTGATATAAAATTCAAGGATATAATTGTAGATATTGTGACTGATTACCTGTTGCTGGATTATAACCAAACAGATGAAGCAAATTATTTAAAGAATTCTTCATAATAAAACTTAATGTGATAGCCGAACCACTACACAACTGATACACAACTCTCTATAAAGTGATTATTGGCTATGGAAAGCTTTCAATTTAGTTGAAAATGCTATTGTGCAAGAGTGCTCAAGAGGCAGAGAAAAAGGTTCTATTTAGCGCCTTTAACTTAGAGTGAAGGAAGTGGAATTTCCAACAGCCTCATTTGTATCAAATCATTGCACTAAAGAAGGTTGGGTAAGTAAAAACCTAATACCTCATTCTATAATCTTTTCCAATATTTCCAGGATAGTATTTGCTACAAATCAGTGAGAAAAAGTTGATTCAATTAGTTTAAATATTATTACTTCACCCCATAGCATGTGATTGTAAGAATGCTATACTAGGCTCTCTTACTTGGAAGAATATTCTTCTAACATATATTTAGAATTCAAATCCATGCAATGCAATGCAATGTGTGTGCTAGTTCCTATAAGAGTTTCAAATAAAATTAATAAAGCTTTTCCATGTTTCCTATATTCTATCTTTTTCAGGTTAATTTAGATATATTTAAAGGAACAGAATTAAGTAACAGTAAATTAAAGCTTTATGTCAAGTTAAGCCAGTCAGTTTAAGCTAATAGTTTGATACTATTATTGTGGATTAGGAAATTCTTATGGAATTTTCAGAGAGTTACCGTGGAAAAGCTAATTATCCAATAATAACCTTTAGTTTCCAGCTACAACAACCTTTCAAAAATCTGGAATACAACCACAACAGATCCTCCCTAATAATAACACTTCAGAAATAAAAATAACATCTTCAAATTTTAGGTAACTCTTGGTGACTTTATGGACACATTTATGTCATTTTCTTGGGAACAATAGATAGATTTTTTAGGGGTTTTGTTTGTTTGTTTAACATTCTAGACTAGCTATAGTTCTGAAATTTCCTGAATATATTTCCTACACTAAAATAGTTAAATAGGTCCATTCTTATAAAGGTGATCACATTGAATTATATTCAGTTTTCATTTAGTTTAATTGTAATGAAATTGAGAAATTTAACTTTTTTCTCCTTTATCTTGGAAATAACAAATCTATGTTCCATACTGGTAGAAAATTGATGACAATTTCTTCCTACATAGTTCTTATTAAAAATGCCTATATTGTATATTATTTAATATTAAACATATTAAACACTTCCTTTAAATTAGCTTCTCATCGCAATATATAAGGGATAGTAGATATGTCTTATCCTTATACACACATACACAAGATAAGACGTATCTACTATGCCTTAAAATAAACACACACACACACACACACAATTATCTTTTTAGATAAATAGAAGACTTTTTATAACAGAATAATACAACTGATATTTTGTATTGATTTTCTATTATTGTAGTGTTTAACTTTTAATTATTTTATTTTTATTGGTTTTGATCTGAAGATCTTCTCAATGAATTTACCTAAGATACAAAATACGTTTTACTGTCAAGTACATTTTTGTTTTAATTTGCTTGTCTGTTTTAATTTGAAGATCTGCTCTATGTATTTACATAAGATGTAAAATAAAATGTTTCACTACTGCCAGATACATTTTGGAAAACAAACTCCTTTTTGTCTCTGTTCTTTGGATTAATACTTCTGAACTAACTGAACTTTTAAATAAATTATTAGGGATAGCATTAGCTTATCCAATTTATCTATCTACATATTTATTAGCGACTGACAGGAAATATAAATTCATGTATTTTGCAATCAAAGCATTTGGTTGTTTACTGTTTACCATTTAAAATAAACTGAAATCATTAATCATAATTTAATTTGGTAGGTTATTTATCATACTCTGCTTTTCAAATACTAAAATAATATTAGGGATACATAATGCTGTGTCATAGCCAAGGTAGGCAAACAATTATAATTTGTTCAATGTGCTGGAATATAAACGAGCTTTTACCTGTGTACATATGCTTTCTCCTTGTATATTTAGTACAATTCTGTAAATCTTTAATGTTACACACACACACACACACACACAGGGGGGTGGACAGACAGACAGACAGACATAGAGTGAGAATTGCTTTGTTATATGGTAAACTAACCACTTAAAAATAAATCAAATATTATGATTCAAGATGCCTTTTCATGCTAGCTCTCTTAACATTGTTTTTATGTACAAATATAAAAGTATATTACTATATTATAGGAGTATAGTATATAGACCTTTTAATTCACTGATATGCTTATGCAAGAGAATATTACATTACAACCAACACTTAGGATGGAGCACAATAGCATAAGGCTTAAACAAAGTGGAAAATTAAAGACCAAACTTAATGGATATAGTAGTGGGCAGTAATAAAGTCATGATAGCTTTCTGGGGGCCAAATATTTACATATTAAGTGTTCAAGAACTAGATGTATATAGTGTCTCTTCTCAATAATTAAGGTTCATTTTAAGATTTCCAACAGTAATAAAACTCTTATTTTCATCCAAGAAAGATTTGATGAAATAACAAGAGACTATACAGAGGAAGGAATAATCAATTCAGCTTTTTAAAAAGAAAATCAATGATTGCAGGAAGCCAAAACAACTAGCAAGTAGCCTCAGATTGGAGAAATCATTTTAACAACCATTTATTGACTGACAATTAGAAAACAAGTTAAATAGAATCACATCCCAGTCATTCAATCAAATTGCTTTTATCCAGCTATAGTTGCTACTGCATACTCAACTTCTTCCTTCCCTAAACAAGCTTTTCTTTTCAGTTTTAACCCCTTTTGGGGCGGGGTTTCTTAAATGATGCCTTCCATTTTATTTTATGACATAGAAAAGAAAGATAAATGAAGGAACAAGAGAGAACGGATGAAATAAGATTGCTATTATTTTGCCCAGAATCATACCATCACAGCATTAGCATCACACCAAAACCTGATATAGAATCTATATATATATAAAAGCGAAATACCACTCACACAGCATCATGAAATCTCCAGAACCATAAAGCCTACAAACTTGAAATTTGGCATGTATGTTCCTCTTGGCTTCTAGGTGCTCGCTAAGAAAGGATTTTTCGAAATGACCATGAGATCATTAGTATTTCTTAATTCAGTAATTAACACGCTCTGATGCTAAGAGCGTGCCCCCTCCTCACCTGAATAAAACTCTGTTCCAACTGCCAGTTGCCTCACATTCCGTTACCTTAGTAATTCCACAGCCATTTGCACCACTCAGGTAACACGAGGACACAGACAAACCTCCAAGTTGGCTCAACGACTTTCTAGAAGGATGCAAACTACACTTCCAAACAGGAAGTTACTTTGGCATCAAAGGTTGTAGTATTTTTATTACCCACCATCCAGTCAAGAGGTCCTTGGATTAGAAGCAAAACATCTTCAAAGAAAAACCAGAAAGTCCAGTTGTCTGCTGAAAGTCCAGTTGTCTCCTTTGGGACAACACTTGGATTGTATTTTACAACACTTTTGCTGGATGGAATGGATGGATGGATGGATGGATGGATGGATGGGCGGGCAGGCAGGCAGGCAGGCAGATGGAGATGGATAGATGAAAAGAAAGGAGAAAGGAGAATGGAGAAAGAAAACCCTTATGTGTTTCAATCACTGACCACCACTGAGCCAAAGGATTGTGAACCAAGTTTCTTCTGCATAGCCCAATCACATGGTTTCATTGCGAAGTACAGGTATCCAGCTAAATAATTCAATAAACTAATGCAATAAATATAGTATAATTAAATTATTAGTAAAAATGATGCTCAACATCTATGCACAAAATAATTTATATAATTTATAATGTAATTTTCTTTTATATATTTTATATTCTTTTAAATAACTATTTTCCACATAATAACAACCCTAATCAGTGAGTGAGTCTGAGAGTCTGTGATTGGCTCCAAATCACCCAGCAAGCTTTCATACTAGAATTCAGTTTCCTGGTTTCTAGCCCAGGGCCTTATTAGTCCAACATTGTTCTCCAATATCTAAATGATTATTACATAGGAATAAGAGTCATTAAAAATAGAAGAACTTCCTTCCATATGATACTTGTATATTTTTTATCCCAGTTCTTCCTATGGCCTTGCATTTGGGGCAAGGACAAAGTGAAATGCAGCAATATAACATTAAATGTTATAGTATCTGAAGGTGAAATAAATTAAATTTACAAAATAATTGGAAAGAATAATAGGCTGAGTTAGGATTCCAAGATATAATAGGATGAGTTTTTCAACATAGTACCTGAGGATGAGATTTAAATAATCAAGTTATTTGGAAAATGGACAATGTATGCCAAATACAGAAGATAAAATAATCTATATTAACTCTGATAAATTTGTATTGGTTAGCTTTGGATTGCATAAACTGGTTTATGACAATGGATAATTTTCAGCAGTTATACCTAGGAAACTGGACAAGTATTTTTACATCAAATACATCAAAATAATTTTTCATCTTAATACACTACTGACTTTTAACTACTTACAACTAGTTTTTGGTTTAATTTGCTTTTATAGACCTGCTTAAAACCTTCATGTATTCTAATGTCTGCCTACTTCATTATGTAACCACATATATGCAAAATAGCTTGCTAGAGAGCATATTGTTTGTTTCCAAGATAAAAGTATGTTAAACTGTTTTCAAGAGTGCATATATAATGAAGGTGAAAATGTATCCATGTGAAATCTAACTTATTCCTAACTATCAATCACAGTAAAATCATGAAATTATTAGTTTATAAAATCTGATAGATCTTACTTTCATAAACTATAAAAGATACCCCTATTTGTCAGTGTAACAGCGTACCAGCTGCTCATATCTGTTGCTTTAAAACAGAATAGTTTGCAATGTACCATGCACAGGGACTAGCAGTATTACTAATTTAGACAAAACTATACATTATCAAGTTTTCATCATTATAGCATGAGAGAGAATCTTACAGGACTTGATTCTCTACTCTTATTTAGATAAAAATACAAATTGCAATATGAATATGCCTAGCAGAGCTAGGCATATAATTCTCAGTATTCTCTCTGAAATTAATAGAGATTATCACCAAAATTCATTTTTGCAGTAATTTGTAATTAATGAATTCAATTCAAATTCATTTTTTCTGCTGCAGAGTCTGTGTTTAAAGAATAGAGTTAAAGCTATCACAAGTTTATAATTACAATGCTAGTTGTTTAATTGCTACTACTTTTAATAAATGCTTTTATTGATGGTTTAAGATGCCGAGTAAACTGTCCATAAAAAATTAGAGAAATAAGATCTGTCTTTTAATTGAATTCTTTGAATAAGCACTGCCATTTTTGTCCAATTGTTTATTATTATTGGCTAGTAGGAGAATAATTTGTTTCTAAGGCCAATACTGCTTGTTAGCAATATTAGACTCTATTGTAACCTAATACTTTTGTGTTTCAACTGTATCATAAAATTGTAAGTGCTGTCCTGTTTGGTATCACGCCAAGTATTTGCATACTGACTATCATTTGTTCAACTTATTTAAATATTTATTCAACATTTAAAAAACGATTTCCACGTTTTACAACTATTCTGTAATAGTGTTCACACTTATTTACAAAGTCTATAACCATATCAATTACTTCTCCATTCTATTCACTTATACTCTTATTTTTCAATTTAACTTATAATGCTATTAACATATATACATATATATAACATTAGTTAACACTTTCTCATATTTGCTGTTGATTGACGCCTTTGCATCTTCTTTCTAACCACTCATACCAAACATTCCATATCTTATAGTACTCTATTCTTTGTCTTTCAATACCATTGTTAGCCGGTCCATTTCAGCACATTCAAGGATCTTTTTTATTATTGCTGCCTCGGAGAAGATAGTGTCCCGTTTCCAGTTTTGAGCAAATGAAATTCTGGCAGCAGTTACTATATGGAGTATGATATATTGGAGGTTCCTACTAAAATTAAGTTTTATTATACCTAATAAAAACATTTCTGGTCTTAATACAGTTCTTTGTCTCATTATTTCTTCCAACCATGTTTTAATTTCAAGCCAGTACTTCTGGGCTTGGGGACAGGTCTATATGTTCAGCTTAAAGCACCCTTTGTATTTTCTTTTACCAGCAGAAATGGAAAGGAATGTTTCTTCTTCTTGCCTTGCTCATGTTTCTCAGAATCTCTCTTTTATCAGATCTTCTCATCAGAAGATGCCAGTGTAAACTCTGGTTGTATGGGCAGACCCTGTGGTGATAGGTGACAGTCGGACTGCTTACAACAGTTTACAGAATAACTGCAGTAGTTGGACTATACAGTACTAAGCCAAAACCAAAAAGACACATATTGTTTCTCTACAAACAACATAACTTTTAAAGTATGTATTCTGATGATCTATGATTTGCAAACATTTATAGGTTCCTTTGTATAAAAAGGTAGCTGCTGTTCTTCACTTTAGCTAAAAGGTAATAATTATAACCCTAAACTTAACTATAACATCATACAGTTATGTCATATAATAACCATATTATTTATTTATTTATTTATTTATTTATTTATTTATTTATTTATTTATTATTGGGACTTGTATGCTGCCCCATCTCCGAAGACTCGGGGTGGCTCACAACTAAGAAACAACAGCAATAAATAATTAAAAAGAGATTACAAGCCCAAACAAATTTACAAGCCCAAATTTAAAATACATTAAAAATATAAAACCACCCCCAGGAAAGAAAAGGTCACAGCCCGGATTGGTCAAACAACCAGGTCTTCAAATCATGGAGGAAGGTGCGGAGGTCAGGGGCCAGGCAGAGCCCCAGGGGGAGCTGGTTCCAGAGGTCAGGGGCTGCGACAGAGTAGGCTCGTCGTCGGGGGACCGCCAGCCGGCTTTGGCCCACCGACGGGATCCCAAGGAGTCCTTGCCTATGTGCTCGCACAGGGCGGTTGGCATTCAATGTCGGCAGGAGTCGCTCCCTTAAATATTGAGGACCCATGTCGTGAAGGACTTTGTATGTTAAAACTAAAACCTTGAATCTCACCCGGAGCGCAACCAACAACCAATGCAGGCAGCGCAGGAGGGGGGGTAACATGGGAGAATCGGGAAACTCCCAACACCACCCGCGCCGCTGCATTCTGCACCAGCTGCAGTCTCCGGATGGTATGCAAGGGCAGTCCTAATATTAAAGAATATTTTACCTATTAGGAAGCAATCAAATAATTCACATATTTGGCAATCTATAATTTGAAGCCATAACACCCTTCCATGTTGTCTTTCTCCTATTTTTTGTGAAAATATACTAAAGCACCACAATATATAAATTAATTATCTAGAAAAAAAGCAGAAACAGAAGCAATAGTTAATATTTTAGTTTTTACAGTTTTTTAAAATTGAGCAGGGTAATTTACATAGTGTAGGAAATCATTATACTGTCATAACAGACAATTCTATTCCCATTATCCCTTAATTAACACTGAAACATTTAAAAGCTATTAGAAGCCTCAAGAGTTCTAGATTGTAAAAGTTCAAACCCAGCTGTTTTAGACAGAACACATCTATGTTGGCATGCACATGTATGCACACACATATATATTCCAAACGTATGAGATACTGATCTCAATCTTTGTCAAGATTTACTCTTTAGAATTTTAATATTATCTATTCATTTCCAATTTTAAAGTCCCAGCATACTATTGAAAATAGTGCAGATAGATGAAGCTTCACAACCATATTCTAAAATTAAATATAACATAAACATTAAAACTGTTTCAAATGCAGCACCTGTACAACCTCACAGAAAAGTCTAACCAGAGGTTCCATTTTGTAAAAAAAGAGCTTTGATTATAAATGATTAAATGAATGCTGTATCTTTGAAGAGCTTTAATGTTTTATAAAGAAGCTTTCATATGTATGTATATATGCTGCATATCTATTTGCCACACACTCTTTATTTCATCACCTTAAATAAGAAAAATAATTCAAATTATTTAGCTTTATTGACCACCTAACTCCAAAGAATTCATTTGTATCATTGTATCATTTCTCCTCAGAGTGACATTATAGTAAATTCATTTCTATTTGTAATCACTTTTAACTGATTTTCAATTACATCTGAATTGGCTGTGCTTTCCACTTAAGAGTCTTCACAATATTACATTAATGTTTTGCTTAGCACTATACATCAAAAGAATAAGTATATAGCATAAAGAATGAAAGGATTTCTCCAATGGTAGAAACCATCTAGGTGTTTTACTGGAATAAGATTTGCAGTTACAGTCCCATGATGTGAAGTTTACTTACTTTCACATAATGCAACAGCAATGAAGTACCTAAAGAACATTTATGTGCATAAAAATAATTGATCTCAAATACATGTTTTTCAATTTTATTGAAACAAAATCCAGGCTTCTAACTTCTCACTCCAATCCTATATTCTAGGAACATTTTGCACAATTCATATCCTTATGCCATTACATATGGATATGAATTACATATGCCATTACCTTCTAGTGCCCCATTGAAAAGAACAGATAATATCAGCTGGGAGTATCTCACCTCTTATTTTCTTTCAACTTTTAAGCAAAACAGAGAGAACTTTGGCACTTATTCGCGAAAATTATATTTACTGTATTAGTAAGTATTTAAATTCAGGAAGTCTTAAATTTAAAAAAATGAGCAAGTCTCTTTCTGTATTTTAATAGTAATGAATTTAAGAATAATCTGAATTTTTAATGAAGTTTTTACACTGATTTTTTTTAAATTTCTTTAAAAATAGTTCCTTGTTCTATCAGTTGACAAAACTGAATTTATCTTTTCTATTTAATATTACTATAAAGAAGTTTAAAACTTTCTAGTAGTATTTGTTATGAAAGGGAAGATAAAGAAAATGGGACAGATAAAAATGACTGGAATAAGGAAAAAAACCCATTCCTTATTAATAGCACTACTGAATTTACCCAAGATCCATCAGCTATTTTCATATATATTCTTTCCATATTTCAATTTAAATCTTTTCGTCAATTTGCAAAACAACCTTTCCATAACTAATTTTCCTAAATATACTTTTACTTTTTAATTATATTAATTTTAAATTATAATTGTATAATTGTATTAAATTTAATGAAACAGGATATAATGCAGAAAAAGAATGGTATAATGAATACTCTACTTTCAGTCAATAACTCTCCATGTAAACTTGAATGTAAATGTAATTATCCTTACCTCTACCAATTTTCTCTATACATAAAACATACAAATCAATCAAAAAATGAAATATTTTTTGGGGGGGAAATGCTGATTTAATTCAACCAGCAGTGAATTCTAAACTAGAATACATGCTGCATACAGTATCATCAGATTTAAAAGTTTTACAGATCAGGAATTTTTATTGTAAAATTATAGTTCTACAAGCTATGTATTTCTTAGTATAACCCTTGCCTCCACTAATGTTCAAGAAGTCAGATTATTCATTTCTGGAATAGCCTCCATTCAAGCCTTAGTAGATAATGACAATTTAATCCCAGATATTCTTAATTATGTTGTTCATAACTTTCTCTAGAATAAGGCAATTGAAAAGTATAATGATAGCCCTATATTCCAGCCCTTTTTCAGCTGGAATAACCAATAATCTTTTAAATATTTGTGAAAATATCAGGTGGTTAAATTTTCATAGTAATTATGAATTTTAGTTTGATTGTAGAATAATTCTTTATCTAGTTAGAAATCCAGTTGAACTGAATTGATATTTCATTAAGCAGATTAGATATATGTGGCATAAATTTATCCCAATGGAACTATTAAAATGCCATTCTTCCAACAAAATAAAGGATTTATGTACCGACAGAACAATATCTATTGTGTCACTGATGAGTATCTTATAGGGTAAAAAATAAATGAAACTTTTTCTAAAATAATTTCTTAAGATAAAAATATTTGTATATATTTAAAAGCAAGGGTTTTTTTTGAAAAAAATCAATGTAACCTTGATGAAATTATGATATAAAAATAATAGCTTTTGTTTTAAAAACTTGCTTCTTACAGGAGTACCTAAAAAATACAAGGGAAATGAAACACTGCACTATTAGCTACAGGAATTCTGAAAACAAGTACTTTAGGAATGAAAGCATAGAACATCTTTAAATCAATACAGACTGCAAATCCTTCACATAATTACCTAGAAATAAAACCTAATGACTTCCTGAGTTACCATGCACAGGACTAAATCACAAGTTATTCATACAATTTCACTGAAAGCAACTGGCCTGAAGCTGGATTAACCTGAACTCTAAAGCCAGAGTTATTGCTGATGAAATGTATATAGAATGGAACAGTATTTCTAATTTAAATCTGACCCACATTTTTAAACACATTGACAAAATGTAATACTATTAATTTTACCTATTTCTTAACAAGACCAACTTTTACTATCTCTGAAGAACTTTTTCACTTTTCATCAACTTCTGCATATGGTAACTATCAGTATTATATATGGTATTACTCAGGTACAGTATAATATGCAAATACATAGAAAACTATAAAAACTATTTTTAATATTCACACCAGCAAGGAATCCCATGCTTTTCATTATCTTCCCAAATAATTCCTATACAGCAGATGAAATAAAGTGGCTTAGATTTCTAGTGGTCGTGAGAATACACTGAGAATAAAAAGTTATCTAAAGAATGTTTTTCTCATGAATTCAATGTGTAATTCAATGTGTAATCCTAGAATTTAGTTTTTTATTTATTTTTATTGATTTTATTTCATTAATTTCAATGGAATTCAACCTAATCTCATTTTTGAAAACATTGATAGAATGCCATCTTAGCTCATGAATCACAGTTCCACTACCACACCTGTGTTCAAACAAGTTATAATTTAACTTTTGAAAATAATGTAGTCTTACATATTTAAGTATAGCAGAAACTTGGTTCTGACTATACCAATTTGAAATATGCAAAGATTTTTTCTAAATATATGTTAGAAAATAGCTCAGCAAATGTATATCTTTACTAATGCAATACATTTGTTTTTCCAGTAGTCCAGTAGAGAATGTAACTTTTACACTCCCATTTAAAACTTAGCTTTTAAAATCCTATAGAACTTTTGAACAATAATCTTAACAAGACCACAATTTCAGATAACAAAGTCAGTTTTACAAAACATAGATCAACAGATAAAGAGAGAGAGAGAAAGAGAGAGGGAGGGAGGGAGGGAGGGAGGGAGGGAGAGAGAGAGATCCAATTTCGTATGCCAGATTCCATTATCAATTTACTTGTAACTATAAAACCACTAAAACAGCATTTTTATCAAATATTACTTCTAAAACTTAAAGGACAAGAAAAACTCATAATTACTAGTTATTAAATGGCATAAGTATGTCAAACATTGATATATATCTATTGAAATAGGGAATAAAACATGTGATTAATCAATTATATGAAGTGTACAAACTTTAGCTGTTATCACACTTAAGTAATTGGATTAATACATAACAAAAAAGGAGATAATTGATAGTTATCTTAGATTAGAAGCATTCATGTTCCATTGTAGACTAATTATAAACTTTAACTAGATGTGTAGTTGTAATGGAGGTTAATAAAAAATTGTACTCTAAGCTTGCAATGAAGTTTGCAATACAGATAAACTACAACAACCTGCTGAATATCATCTTCTTGCCTGAACAACAAAAACCTATCTTTACCTATTTTCAGGGTTTTGGTAGCTTTTTGTTTTAAAAGTTTCTATTGTTGTAACATAGCAACCAACCTAATGACTCATTCTCAGAACACAGGATAAATTTGTGATAGTGAATTAAACAGTTAATGAGTATAATCACTTAAAACTATCAGGAGCAAACTGGCACACTTTCCAATTATACCTGCCTAAATTAGAGGCTCACCTTATCTGATTCAACAGTTACATTTCTGTAGTTAGCCAAATAAGAGCTAGCTTCCTAGAGCAAAAGACAATACCTATTTACCAATGTTGTCATATGCAACAGTTAATTGCACCATAATTGTTAATACTAAAAAATACACCTGAGATAGTCTTACAAAATTTATTTCACATAAAATAAATAAAACAATTCCAGGTATGTCATAACCAGCATTAACAGCAAGGGGCATACTCTCATTGGGGAAGCAGCATAGTATTTCCCCCCCCTTTTAAAAAAAATAACATTTTTTAGCTATGATTACATAGCAACTGTTTATTATATGAAGAGCCTGTTCTGTATTTTTCATTGCTCCATCTGCTGGATGTCTTTACAATACTCTTTTTCATAAGGGGGTGGGAGGCAAGTACCATCAAGCAATTCAGCAGGTGGCTACAGCAATTTTTAAAATCTGCTTTATTACTCAAAATTCACATAGGTTTATATTCTGTTCTTTTAAAGTCATTTAAAAGAAACATTTTCTCCTACAAAAACGTTTTATTCTGTATTTTAATGGGTATGATCCACATTAAACCACTACAACCAATCAAGAGAAATGTGAAGCATTTTAAAGCAGGCCAAAAACAGTTTTACAAACGTAAATCTACTAGGAAGACATCTACCTGGCTTCAAACTCTGCGTGCTTTTAGATGATTCCATCAGACTAAAGATGACATTACCTAAAGCTTCAGATTAGCTTCAGACTTTGGATCCATGAAAAGCTAAAAAGGGAGTTTATAATTAAGACTGCCTTTATTGCGGTTAAGGATTCAGACAACTTATGTCTTAAAATTGGGGGAGGTGGAAGAGAGCGAGAGACAATGAACAACCCCTCCTTCCCCACTTTATTAAAACGAAATAGCAGCTACCAGGGAGGTCAAACTTCGCCACTTTAGCAAAACTTGCCTGCCTAATCAACGGGACTGAATTCTCCTCATAGAGCAACAAGCAAAGTACACTAGAAAGTGGGAATCTGAACCATCCTTATAATAGAAGGCGCGAGCGGCTCCTACGGCGGAGGAGGGTCTTGGCTTCTCCTTAAAGCGCAAACGCTTCACGCCGATCAGTCTCGCCCAAATGAGAAAAAGCGGTGGGGAACAGGAGAGAGAGGCAGGGGAGACGCTGCCAATAACATGTGCAAGGCAGAGCAAAGTTTGACACACAATCCGCTCTCTTAACCCGGGTTTGAGGGGGGGGGAATGTCTTTCCATCATCCCGCCCCCATCACCTTCCACTACGGTGGAGCCACAGACGAACGTACCTGTGTCTGGGTTTGTGGCAGCCTTAGAGCAGGCAAAACAAGGCGCCCATCCGAGAAACAGCCGCAGCCTGGATTCCCTCAAGGCAGCTCTACTGGAGCCGCGGTTCAAAGGCGCAGGTAGGAGCTGCCGGCGACGTGCAACACGTTTGCCGAGAACTTCGCCGCGTCAGTCACGGGAGGAGACCCTCGCAGTCCGATCCTGTCGCTTGCGCGTAAGCGCCACCTTCGCAGACAGGTTCCTCCACCTCTGATGGGCGACGAGGTTAGATGGCTGCAGACAGGTTTCCCCTTCCCCCAGCTCTCCCGCCCACCTCAGTCAATCCCACTCGCTCGCTACTTGTTCTCTCGCAGCTTCGGCAGCTCTGCGGTCGGCAGCAGCTGCAATTGATTTCGGGCGCGAGTGAGGTGGGGAAACGGGGCAAAAATGGACTGTGGCGAAGAAGCCGAAGAGCTCGGCCAGCGGCAGAAAGGGAAAAGAGCGCGGTGTTTCTCGCAGCAGCTTCTTCCAGATGCTGGAGAGCAGAGGAGAGGAGAGGCGAGGCGAGCTGCCTTCCCAGCACCCGAGGGCTAAGCGGGCAAGGCAGGATACGCGCACGGTCTGCGGAGGGCACTGGCGTGCAGCAAGCAGCTCCTGAAACCTACGAGCATTCAAGAACCGCTGCTGGTGGCAGCTTCTCTTTGCTTTCTTGTAGCCGGCAAGCTCTCAGCTGCCGCTTAGTCTTTGCGGTCTCTCTCATTAACCTCCTCTGGAGCAGCGCTCCCCTCAGAATGCCCCTTAGTCAAGGAAGCGAGTTTGCCATTGTTAATGGAAGGATTTTAGCGATGCGCCGGCAGGGCTTCTCTCGCACCCTCCCGCTCATGTGCCTTAAAGGTATATCACGACTTGGCTTCTCAGCGTGGCGCTTACGTTTGTGAATGGGCTACATAAACCCTTTCAGAGAGGACACCAGGAGCACGTGACGATAGGAGTGGGCTCATTTCCCCCTTGCCGCGTGGGTGTGTGTGTGTGGCGGGGAGGGGGTTGCTGCTGCTGGAAGAGTGAAGTCGGGCGGGATTACCCAGAGGAGTCGGAAAGGGCAGGTGAATCGCATTTTGAGGTGAGGGAACGGTGGAGGAGAGAAGGTGCAGTCATTTAAGCTGATAAAAAAGAAGTTGGACTTTTATAAAGAGCAGGGATGCTGACTAGCCAACTGCAGATGTTATGTGTATAACGTTGCCGCTTTGATTTTGAAAAGGGGAACACTTGTTGAATTTTTTGAATCAACCAGTAAATAGTCTGTACACACGCGCTTCATTTTCCCCGCTTTTTCAACGGAAGCTGTGAAAGACACTGAGGCAGTGAGAGGCGGATTTCCTAGTTAAATCAATAACCCTCCCCACTTTTCATAGTCTTTCTTCATTTGTCACTTTTAGAAATACATAAGATGCTCTTCATGCTGCTTATGAACTATGCAATTCATAATATGAAAAATGCAATTATAGAGCTACTGACAGGGAAACTTTGTTATCTCTGCAAGCATTGCAGACTGTTGGGTCTGCACTGGAACTGAAGGGTCAATCACCATTTGTCCTGTGTTTTGGGCTTATAGGTCAGGAATTGACCCAACTAATGTAAATATGCAATGTTGATTTTATGCAGTGAGCAAATTTCAAAAGTGACTTATTTGTTTGAGCTCTGGACCTCAATTGATTTCTCTTTTAGTAGCTTTATAATCCATTTTTTCTGGCATTCTGTCCTTCAGTTTTTCCTAAATAGCAGTCCTACATGAACTAACAGACTGACCAAAACTTAATGACTTTCCATGGTGGAAGGTAGTCTTAAATCTAAGTCCCTCAGGTTTGGTCCAACACTTTAAGCACTACTGAACCAGAATACTGTGGTTTGTTCAATAAATGAAGATTGAATAAGCTTCACAAGCTATATGGGAGATTTATTACAAAGTTAAAGATGGAGAGTGTTATTTCTCTGGATGATTTACTATTTTAGCCTGTTGTTTCCTATGACAGAATATACAAGCAAATAACACACTTTAGAGGAGTGTGTATCTGACTAACTGGAGATTACTACCATTGTTATTCCAAACCTCTGATAGAATGAAGGACTATTGGTCAATGTTTTTAAATACTGTTCTATGTTTTATTTGGCCTTGGCTTGTTATGTTGAGTGAACCAAACTATGGTTGGTCACAAACTATGTTTTATACATTAGTATGTTGTAGAGCCAACTTAATTGTTTATTCAATTGAATGTGGTTCAGCAAATTTACCTGGACCAAACTGCCTCTGTATAGATTATCACACAATATTCTAAGTTAAAATGTAAAACTACTTGACTACTTTGTGGCTCAGTGTGCTACGTCACAGCTGATTTAAAAGCTGAATTCATGGTTCAAGGTGCACAAATCCAGTCAACTAAATAAATTGGCATGTTGAGCACCTATCCATTCTCATGATTTGGTATGCCTCTTGATCATGGAAATATCAGTAGATATCTTTTCCTCTTGCTGAAGTTATTTCTCTAGACGTAAAAATAAAAAAGATACTACTTGGAAAACCAGCTCTGCCCTTCATAAATGGCAAAAGAAGATAGTATGAATCTTAGCAGATACTATTTTCACTTGTTTATTATCTGTCTGTTACACAAACTGTTCATTTGTGTATTCATATAATGTTAAACCATGCTTGGCTGTGGCTTATTGCACTGTGTAATGTATGAATTCATTCCTGTGCTCTGTTGAAAGCAGAAGGAAGTATTGAGTTTATTGGCTGATCCAGAAAGAAGACAACGGTCAAAAGTAGATAGCTCCTCACTCAACTTTTCAAATGACTTGATAGGCAGCCTGGTACTTGTGTTTGTTTCACCATTTTATTTACTTGCTTACTTCTCACACTGGTTAATGTTGATAATATAATTGAGTAATCTTGATATAATTGAGTAATCTTGATCACACTATTCAGCACAGTTAAGGAAGTGAGAAGATAAGTTTTGTGCTATTTAGGTGATCAATACCTTACACAGCACAGTTCAGTTATCCAACAGAAACTATTGTACTTAACTGCTTCTTAGTTATGCTATATGCCTAATCATTTTTGTTGTAGATTCCAGAAAAGGTGAGTAGCAAATTGAAGTATTACTATGACTATCTAATGCATGTTTTTTTGCCCTGTAGAAGAAACATAAGTGAAAGTAAGCAATCCTAAGTGGAAATTCTAACAATGAGAGTATCTTGCCATCTTTTTCTACAAACCTGAGGAAAAAATATTACTGCTTACCCTTAATAGTTTGATTTTTCTTCTCACCAGTTGATAGTAGTTGGAAGTAATAAATTGCCATAGAAGGTCAGATTTAATTTTATGTAACAAAAAAGGTTCTGGACAATCCTGAAGTTGGTATAATCAGATAATCAGAAGGGATAATAGTAAGTATAATGTTAAGAGAACTGTAAAGGATAAGAAATATAAGTAAAATGCAAATAAAGGTATATAGGACAGCTTTTTATATATTGCCTAAAGAGAAGGAGGAAAAGGACAGTTGTCTAGATTATGCAAAGCAAGAAAAACTGTGGAAAGAGATCTTCAGCATGGAAGTTGTCAACATGGCTTGAAAGAATGAATATAGCAATGTTCTAATGCCAGTTTCATAACCAAATGAGTAATTCATAATAATGTAAAAGTGTGAATACCAAGGCATATTCAATAAAAGTTGTTATTGTTTTAACCATTTAGTTGTGTCTGACTTTTGACAACTTTATAGGTAAGTGATGCCCATGCTACCCTGTCGAGCACAGCTTCTTTTAATTGTTGCACATTCAACTTTGTATCACATTTGATGTTATCAAGTAGGCATGATGTTATCAAGTAGGCATGCTCTTTGCTTTCCTCTCCTTCTTGTTCCATTAACTATTTCTAGCAGCATTACCTTCTCCAATGAATTTGCACACATAACATGACCAAAGTAAATAAGATATAGTCTTATGGTTTTAGCTTCTAGGATGTGTCTGGTTTTATACAATTTAATACCTCTCTGTTAGTTACTCTGGCTATCCATGGAATACGCAATCTTTTATGCCAGCATTACAATTTTTGTTATTAAGCATGGGATATTTTACAGAAGAGTAAGTGTAGAAGCAAAATACATCAAGTGATAGCTAAAAAATATGAGATCCCACACAAAGTCTGTGATCATATGTATATTAACTGACCTGCAAGTAACATTCTATAATACAGGTCACCTCTTACAAAACAATAACAAACTGTGTTTTTCATTTTTAAGAAATAGCAGTCAGCTTTCACAGATGAAATTAGAGAAACAAATTAAAGCAGCAATTCTAAATATACTTAACTAACCTGTCATAACATAATTTGATTTATTCTTGAACAAATATCCACAGGATTGTAAGAAATATATTTATAAGCTTCCACAAACTGGAGCTTCAAGCCAACATCACTGAATAAATGACACAAATCCTTAGGGAAAGAGAAATTGCCTATGAGTACAGAGAAAGCAAAAGGCTATGAAATGCAAAAGTCCAATAAGCCTCCAATATTCTTTTCCAAGATCAAGTGTATACAAATGTCATCTTACATTCTCATTCTCCCTCCCTCTCCCTCTCTCTCTATATATAAGAGAGACACATGACTATGGAATAGGAGTATCACAACTCACTGATCTCACTGCTTTTGTTTTTATCGTTTTTTTAAGCTTGTACATATGTATATATCAAATCTCTACACTGTCCATCTCAATTAAGAGACTGGGCAGTTTACATATAAAAACTATAAAAAGAAGTATATTAAAAAACAATATTAAAAACAGAGTTAAACAATTAAAAATTTAAAGTTAAAAAAGCAGAGGCTGTGCCCTCAAGCCACCAATCACACCCAGGATTTAATGCCACTCTTACAACTCCTTATAAGTTGACAGAGCTAGGTCTTGGTGCTTTTCCAAAAAGTGGAGGCATGCCTAATCTCTGGAGACAAGATGTTCCATAGGATGGGCCACCAGCAGAGAAGGCTCTCTTCCTAGACCCCACCAGGAAAAAATATTTAGCCAATGGAGTCTGCAACATTCTTTCCCTGCTTGATTGGTGGGATGGGTCAATGAGACAAGCAAGACCTGGTCCCATTCCTCTTAAAGTTAGGCAAATACCATAACTGTTAGCTTTCCAGAAATAGCTGAAGATTGGATTTTTTTAGAAAGCATTTTGCGACTAAAATCTCTTACCACTCTGATCATGTTGTTTTGGACAGTGTTTAACGTTTTTATGAAATCTTCAGAAGTTATTTTGAAATCCACTCCATTTGAGATTTAGATAGGAGAATCTTATTAACAAAGGCCCCAAATATCCAGAGCCCCTCACTCTTGCTTAGTTGAGTCAAAGCCCATGGTCACCCATCCAACAGCCTCCAGGCACTGGGGCAGAACATTCACAGCATTCCTCAGGTAGTGCAGGATAGAGAATATGAAGCTGAGTATCATCGGCATATTGATGATATCCCATCCCAAACCATTGGACAATCTTAACTGAGCTCTGACACACTCCATAAAGAAGGGTTACATTTCCCCTCCATCAATTATGAGGAAAAGAGAGGAAAGAGAAGAAACAGAACAATGCAGTGTTGTTTACCCCTAACTCTTGAAGATGTTCCAGAAGGATGCCATGATAGGGTGTTATCAAAAGCCACTAGGAAGTCAAGAAGATGAAAGATAGATGAACTACTATTCTGTTCCTGCCAGAGATCATTCAAGAGTGGGTTCAATACCCTTCAGTCCCATGTCCCAGCCAGGACACTGACTGAAAGGAATCTAGATAATCCATTTCATTGAGGATATTTTGAGGCTGACAAGCAACCACACTCACCTAAAAAGAGAAAGTTGGAAACTGAACAAAATCTGTCCAGGCTAGTTGAGTGAAGCAATGGTACCTTGAAAAGAGAATGAATGTTTGCCTCAACAGCCAGTAGGACCAGGCCATCCATCAAAAAAGAAGTAATTACCACCCAGACTCAAGCAAATGTTCTCATTTAAGCAGTATTAACCAATCAGGAGGAGTACAGATGTAGCCAACTAGCAGTTACGAAGGCCCTATCCATTTCCTCAGGTTTAATGGTATTAGATTTCCCCCAGAGAGCCCTGTAGGACAGCACTCCCATAATCATTGCTTCTGGCTCAAGGCCAGAGTCCAATGAACAATGAATATGAGTGACTTTACTTTATCTGCAAGATGCACAGCATATTCCTCAAGCAACTCTGTAGGTGAAGCTTAGTATTACTCTCTGAAGGGAAAGACTTAGTTACTCAAAACAGAGCCAGGACAGGCAGTTTACCCCTGCACCAAACAATCTAATAATCCAGTCAATATTGCTGCTGGCTGCAATCCACCAGGGGTACTTCTCCAAGCTGCACTCTGGGTAAGGGGATGGGCTTCGGGTGCCACACATAGTTACTTCCCAAATTGTCTTTAAGCCCAGCCAGAGATAAACTGCATGAGTCAGACAGAAGCTGGAACTACCCGAAAACGCACTTATCACCATCCAGAATAAACCAATAAACATCCACAATATATTTACATCCTCCAACCAACAGGATCTGTTCCCAGCACATATTCCAGCTGAACACCATGATGGAAAAATATTTTTTACAGTACATATGTTGGAGCATATATGATGTAATCAAATATATTATACAGATCCTGAAACTTTCAGTTCAGTTTGTTATAATTCCATGAGGCATGGTTTGGAACCATGGCTCCTTAGAAGTCAATACAATTAAAACAGATGGTCTTAAAATCTACATGCTGATTTGTCTGAGAAACTTGTCAAAGTGTTTTCACAGTGAATGAAGTAACATAATAATATCCTTAGCTTCCACTTTAAGGAGAATAGTATTGCCTGACGTTTTTCTGACCACAGAGTTCATAAAAATAGAAATATATATAAGAATGTTAATGTTACTCCAAGAGTCCACAAGCTATGGTATTGCCTTTATGCTTAGGTACATTTCAGGATTTCAACAGCAAGGTATAAGTTTTGACGCCTTCATTTCTATATTTCTTTTACTGATTAGTAGTTTGAGTATTAATTTTGGCCTAAAAATTTCTAAGATTTATAACAAAACTGTGAACAAGCTGGCATTTGCAATTACACCTGCAGAAAGTTAACAAAGAACTATAGCTATTTATTTTCAGCTTTGGCTAATTTCAAAGGAAAGTATATTTCCTTACATTAAGAATTAAAACTAATTAAGGTACAAAATATTTCATGTCTTGTACATTGTTATGTATTCATTAGTTTAAAAATAAAAATACTTTAAATAAATGTGTGTTTGTGTGTGCATGCACACGTGCAAACATGAACTTGTCTCAATATAGACATTAATCCATATCTATCTCTTGTGCAAATTCTGGATAGTAAGGTAAAGGTAAAGGTACCCCTCGCACATACATGCTAGTCGCTTCTGGCTCCAGGGAGCAGTGCTCATCTCCATTACAAAGCCGAAGAGCCAGCACTGTCTGAAGACTTCTCCATGGTCATGTGGCCGGCATGTCTAAATGCCGAAGATGCACAGAACACAGTTACCTTCCCACCAAACTGGTCCCTATTTTTCTACTTGCATTTGTACATGCTTTCGAACTGCTAGGTTGGCAAAAGCTGTGACAAGGGGTGGTCACTCCATTACACAGTGCTAGGCATTCGAATCGCCAAACTGCTGACCTTTCTGATTGACAAGCTCAGTGTCTTAGCCACTGAGCCCTGGGTCCCTAAATTCTGGATCATGCTATATAAATGCCTGTTTTGTTTGCAAATTGAGTCAAAGGAAAATAGTGGCAATGAACCATGTGTCAAGTCTTTATGCAAAAAGCTTTATTTTATTTCTAATTTGCAAAATATGAAAATGATCTGAAATCAATTAACTGGATTTTTAGAGGTAGCAAAGTCAACTGCAGGAATCATTCTAACTCTAGCTATTTTTCAGCTATTTTTGACACACTTTTCTTATTTCAAAATACAGACCAAGAATTGTTTGGTGGTGTTAATAAAAGTTCAGAATTAAGCAACAATGTAGCCCTTTAATTTTACTTTTATTAAATATTCTATATCTAATTGCTTTTGCTGGGGCAAACTAGCTTAATTGTGACAACAGAAAGAAACAGCTGCCCTACTGGGACAATGTTCTGTAAGGTTAATAGAAGGTAATTCTAAACAATTCTATTTCCCCTCCAGATTTGTAAAATTATTTATATAGACTGTATTATTATTTAATTGGACTGTAACATTCATGTATCTTTTCAAACAACACTGCATGAATAACCAAAAGAGTTCTTTTATCTGTCTAACAGTCAATGAGTTTACATAGATTTACTTCTTTAAACAGAGAACAAACGGTTCAAACATAACTGCGTACCTCTCAGTGTAGTCAAATAATGAACTAAAAAAAAAGATCAATGCATTTTTGTCAGTAATAAAGCACATTCTCAAATGCAAAAAAGCCTTGTCTAAAGAAAAGATCATTGGCTGACTTTTTGACATTTTTTAATAAAGGTATTCAAAAGGAAATGGTTCGTGATCTTAGCATACTTAGAAATCACTTCTCAAAGGAGTTAGCAGTACTGTCAATCTGAGTGGTCATTGCACTTAATAGAAAGCATTAAATTGAATTATGGAAAATCCTTTGGGTTTAGCTAGCTTATATTAATTTATAAAATATCACAAAATGTTATGCCATAAAGAAATCATACACTTAAAATTCATTTAAATAGATGCAATTTCATCTTTCATGTTAACAGAAAATAGAATATTTATCAAAAATTAAACAGGAAAATCTAATACTGCTAGATAAATGTTAATATTTATATTGGTATAATTATAATTCTGTTTGTTGCTTTTTATTTTGAAATTCTCCTATGCACTTACACAAATTCTTCTTTAT
The DNA here is from genome assembly GCA_009733165.1 of Naja naja. Classification (NCBI taxonomy): domain Eukaryota; kingdom Metazoa; phylum Chordata; class Lepidosauria; order Squamata; family Elapidae; genus Naja; species Naja naja. The sequence goes on from CM019151.1 coordinate 51,709,816, forward strand.
TTTTCAATGAAAGGCAGGCAATCAATAAAGGATTTCTGCTTTCATCATACTTATGAAATCAGTAGTGGGCCACAAACGCCACTTTTTGCAACCGTGCAAGACTTGCACATAGTGTGTGTGTTATTGTGGTGATCTAGCCAGCTTAACACTCTCTCACCACTTAGCTTCACTTCCCACTGTGAAGTGTCACTGTGGTCAATATAAGCACTAATTTGGCTTTTCCTTATTAAGAAAACCATTTTCAATTCACAGGTTACAAGCAAAAGGTAATATACAGGGCTGCTAAATCCATTACTATTTTAAAATGCATTTGCCACTAATATGATGGAAGTTGTTTAGAACACCATGTGGACTGAACCTCTGCTCTTTATTATTTCAATTAAGCCTGGAAGTCATCTGTTCGTTTATTATTTAATCAACATATATGGGACCCAAGCCACCCATTGCAACTCTGGACAATTACTTAGACTAAAGGCTGCTCTGCACAACCAGGGCATTCAATTTGGTAGGAGCCACTATTTTTTTAAAACCAGAGATGATCATCCTCCACATGTTCCCAGCCCACAGAGAAACCAATCTCCATTTGTTTCTTCCAGCTACATGTCAAAAATAGTATTTGCTGACTAGTGTAAGGTCAAGTAGTGCTGCACTCCATCATTGTAGGCATCCCCTTCCACTCTACAAGCTGTAGGGAAGGAATGTCTTCCTAATAACTAATTCTGCTTTCCATCAGTATTGCATCCTGGATTGTTGAATGATGAAAGGATAGATATTTCTTTATTTAGCTTATTCAGCTGGTGAAACAATAACTATTAACAGGTGCCTCCAAATGACAAGAAACATGATAATGCTGTGATATTTTGGTTAGTCTTACTGATCTGGATTTTTTTTTCTATTTTTTTCCCAGGCAAATAAAATAATTATTCTGTCAGCTTCTTCTTTACCTCAAGTCCCAGGAACAGTGTAGCTATTGCTGAGCATACGGGGTTGTATCCCAAAAATTGTAAGCCGCCCTGAGTCTCTGGAGAAGGGTGGCATATAAATGTAATTAAAAAAAAACAGATGTCTTTCTTTCTCTGGTCCACTTACTGCTTTATGTAGACAACAAGTATAAGAGGTATCAGTAAATCTGAGAGTAAAGCAAGGGGGTTGGACTAGAAGACCTGAGGACTCTTCCAACTCTATTATTCTATGCTCAGTGTTCTAAATAGACCAAATGCATAAAATGGTCTTCTGTGGAAATTATGTTTGGTGTTTGTTTTCCTACATGATGAAAGGGTAAAGATGCAGAGGAATCCACTAGTAGTCCCCAACCTTTCCAAATCTGGCAGTGGGAGAAGGGGACAGTTTTGCAACACAATCTAATCCTGTATATCTGGAAATGGAGCTTTATGCATTTGTCCATCACTTGCACAGGCCATGGACCAGTAGTGAACATTTGTACTAGTAGGGAGCTGTGGAAAGTGTGGTCTAGACAGAACCCAGACATCACCATGGTTCAGGCAGAGACAGTGACTGAAAGAAATTTCATAAGTGGGCTTCTTTTTCTGGTACTGTAAAACCAGAACTAAGTGCCCCCCCCAAAAGCCCCAGGCTGTGTGCGAATAATATTTGCTTCTAAATGTGATTATTATAGTGTTGCTGCATAAGGGGAAGATAAGCTTTCATAAAGTGTATGGAAACTGGAGGAAAGGCAAGAATTTCCAAATGCATTATTTAGTAAGGTAATCATAATTTATGAGGAAAACCCATTTTGAAGGCTATGTTAATGCTACCAGGAGAGTATAAAAATCACCAACTTTGACATTGGGACAACATAGACTAACTTAGAGATTGAAGAAAACAACAAAAGTCCAATGATGGCAATATGCACTATATTATAAGTATCTCTATAGGATTATGTAATGGTTTGCAATGTCAATGAGCTAGTACAGGCAGCAAAAAAAAAATGTTTCTAAAGAATTTTGAATGTCTTGATAGTGAAAATATTCCTTTAATTTTAATAAACTTCCTAAAAGGCTTTCTTTTCTCAGCAGTGCAACATGTTTAATAAATATTAAGTCACACACACATAAAAAACTGAAGACAGGTATTAGACTAAATGAGTTATATTAACTTAGCAATTTGGAGTGCAACTAACCTTGACCTATACGCTTATCTTTTTTTCCTCTGTAGTTGAAACTGCCTCGATTGTCGATGAACTCCTTTTCTTTTTGTCATTTTTATAAGGTTTTATTAATGCATCTTTTCTTTGTACTGTGATCTCTTATAGAATTATCTATTGAATGTGACAATATACACATTTAAAATGAGAAATGTACAGCATGGGATCCAACTATATGAGGGAAGGTTGATGTACAATGCTGCTACAGAGAGAAGTGCTTTAATCCTTAGATAAAGCATGGTTAGTTTCTGACATCATTCCTTAGATTGCTATTCTATTACAGAAGCTGGAAGCATTAATTATAGACTAACATGAAGATAACCTTCATGAAAGGGCCATTAAAAGTGAAGAAACAAACTCTTGTGAAAGTGGGGTGTGAACATTTGAGAAAGAAACTCAAAGGAGTTCTGATTCTGTTTGGCAAAGGTAACCCTGGTAAGCTTTCAAGATTCAAAGTCTTTTATTCAGAAGTCTGTGAAACTGGAAGAACATGAGATGTAATGAAAACAGCTTTCCCCATCTGAATAAAAGATGGCTTCTCTGCCATGAGGGCCTGCAGGCTTAGTTTGGCCCCAGTCTGGCCAGTGACGAGCAACCTCCTGCTTGCTGCTGACTGGCTAAGTTTGAATGAGCAGCTTCAGGGATTGGGACGTGGCAGTCAATCAACAAGGGGCTTGCAGTTCAGCCTAATGAGACAAAGCAAGCTGCCATAATCTGAATAAAACACTCTGGGTCAGGCTCTTCTAGAGCTCTGGAGATCTTCAAAAAGTTAGTAATCCACGGGAAATAGGGTGGGGAGGAGTAAGTGGAATCCTGGACGCTAACAAAGCAGGCCCAGTCTTTGGGAACCTGGCAGGACAGGATAGGGGGGAAGCAATTGTGGGAATCCCAGGCCATTATAAGGTATCTCAGTGAATTGGGGGAGGCCTTGGATGGCTGCTGCAGCACTAGGCCCCGCATGCTCTTCCCAACTCTGGCATACATCATGTGCATTTAATGCACATTTGATTAATAAATGCATTGGGGAAAGCAGAGAGTTATCAAGTTCATTTAACATGATTCAATCAAATGAATCCTCAGTTACGAATGTAATTGGCAGGCTCTATTACATTCGTAACTGTATAATGAGATTGAGGGAGGGCCTTAGGCAAGTCCTGCTTTAGCACTTAGCTACTACAAGTGCCCCTCAACCAGAGTCCCATGTCATGCCCCTGGGCATGCCCCACCCCCAGGCCTCTGAGGTCAAACACAAACCTGATCCGGCCCTCAATTAAATCAAGTATGACTGCTGTAGAATTTTTAAAAAATGTGGAAAAGCATATAAATTCAGTACAATTAAAGAAAGGCAGATAGTTCAAATAAAGGTGTAAAATCAGGAGATTACAAAAAGAAATACAGAGCATATTTGCATATTTGAAGTCCAGCTATACACAAAATAAAAAAAATAAAAATGTAATTTTAAAGCTTCTTGATACAACAAATAGTTATACCAAATGCAACATTAATACGTGTGCACAAATGTGTGTTTGGAAGGGAGTGTTAAATATGTTTCAGGGTGCAGCTTACCAAAGAAAGGGTTAGGATTATGAATTTTTGGTATAGGAGGCAAGAAACAAAAAATAGCTGTCTTTTCTTCCTTTTGGCAGTTTTGGGCTAATTTTGATGACTTGGAAGAACACTCAGTTTCTTCTGAATTAAAAGAGAGTGAGAATAATAAGTAGGTAGATAGGTAGATTAGATAGACAGTCAGACAGTCAGAAATATGACCTGTTTAGCAGAAACGCCTGTTCTTCTCTCTCCTCTCTCCTTCTGTCTGAGGACATTTTTTTATTTTTTCTGAAAAATTTAGAAAGCAAATTATATAAGAAATAAAAACCAAATTGTCACTAAGGTGTCAGATAGAAAGAAGACCATGCTTTTTTCCTTCTGTTTCTTGAGTTAAAGGCAGAGGGAAGGACAGGTATTCTTTAGCATAATGATTGGGTAGACAGGATATTGACAATGATAATCCTACTGCCATAGGACCTGACAAACTTGAACACTGGAATTTTCAATTATCCAGTGTGTCAAGAATTCCTTCGCATTAAACATCAGAAAATTATATGGTGTATATATCTGTGTGTAAGTGTATGAGAGACCGACAGCACATTAAGTGAATTCATGGGTACTGAGAATATTTGCAGAAACTCACTTATATCTTACAAGTGTCTTGCCTGAGTTTTTAAAAATAATGAAAAACATTCTCCAGTGCTTTTACCAAACTGAAATGGGGTTTCTTTTTCCAGCTGCAGGCAGTGTGCTAGAAAGCTTCCTGACATTTCCCTTTGTTGTTGAAGGGAAGGTTTCTGATCTGCTTTTATAATAATTGTTATGCCCAAATATTGTCACTTTGGGATAATATTAGCATAACAGAGAAAGTCAGACTTAAGCTAGGAAGCATAGTTTACATAGAAGATAAAAGCTGTTTCCAGTAGAGCTGAAATATGGTAGATTCTAGTAAAGCTGCAACAACTATTTAATTTGGTGCTTTTGCTGTAAGCAAGGATGCAAAGGAGGACTTTTAATGGAACATTGAAGTTTACCCCTGAAAACATCCAATAGGGAATACTGGATAGATAAATAAAGGTGTATTCAAAAATACATCATGATATGAGACTAAAGTTAGGAAAACAATGATTAATGAACACTGCCACAAATTAAGAGCATTTGCACCACTCAGAGCATTTGCACCAAGACAAATTCCTTGTGTGTCCAATCACACTTGGCCAATAAAGAATTCTAATTCTAATTCTAATTAAAATGCTCTTATTATAGAAGATACTTTGACCAGCAGAGGTAAGCAGAGCATGACTGGAATCATGCTGTTTGGGACATTAGATATAGGTAACTGGATATTATTCTATATGAATCAGTGTAAAACCCCATACATGTGGCATGGCATAATATGATTTACCTCTTGATTCTGATAGTTTAAGAGAAGGTGCATTGTGTATACCATTTGGATAGATTATGGAGTTCGCTATTTGTTTTAGTTAACAGCTATGCCTCTATGTATAGCTGAATAATATTGTTAAGTTTGCATGAAGAGTCAGACGCGAGGAGTTCCAGCAAAGAGTTTATTCAGTGACTACAGCTCGAATGGACACGTCCTGGCTTGGCTACGGCTGCCTCTTATAGCCTGCAGCCGTGGTTGCCAGCCAATGGGAGTGCAGGGTTTCGTCCCGCACTATTTAAACCAATACCATTTGACATTTTACAAGAACAGTTCAAATAAACCAATAACATTCAAACCTACATACATAACACCCCTCCCCACTAGGTTCAGTCCATACCAAACCCCAACCTATCTAATGTATTCCTTTAAATAGGTGGGGCTCTTACGTACGTTGAGACCTTCGTGGTTCAGAAGTTTTAACGTTCTCACCCAGTGAGAGGGGAAATGTGTCTGCTGACATTTCCCTGTTGGGACTTCCTGTGAAAGGAGACCCTGTTAGACTGTTAGAATCTGGTCTCTCCTCCCAACCCATCTCCATTCCAATGTGAGCACCCAAGTCAGGTAGTGATGTGCAATCTTCCACTTCTAAGGATGGATCCTGGCATTGTGACAGGGTTCGGGATGGTTCCTGTCGTAATGGCTCGTTACACATGGGGTTGATTCTTGCTTGCTGATTTTTCTCCTGTTCCCCTCCTTCCCCCCTAGAAGTGACATCAGGTGAGGGACCCAGAGAGAGACAGGGGCGATGTTCCTGAGGGAACCTGGATCTAAGTTGGTCAATGTGCCTGCTCCAGAGGAGGCCATCCTCTGTTTGTACCCTGTAAGAGCAAGGGCCAGTGATGTGAGTTATTTCAGCAGGGATCCACAAAGGTTCACCTATAAGGTTCCTAGCATATACAGAATCTCCCACACTAAAAGAACGAACTTTGGAAGTGGAATCCAGTGGTGCGTTGGGTGCGTAAGTGGGATGAAGGCGGTCAAGGGAAGACCTAAGTTTCCTACCCATCAACAACTCTGCTGGGGACAAGTTATTTGATGGGCTAGGAGTGATGTGCTGAACACTAAGAAGCTTTTCAAGCTTCTCAGTGATATCCCAGGACCCAGCTGCTGAAGCTTCTCTTTGGTAAAGCATACCATGCGTTCAGCCCGCCATTTGCGAGAAGGGTGCCCAGGGGCAGTCAGGGCATGTCTGATACCCTGTTGTGCTAGAAAGGATTCAAAAATGTTAGATGTGAATTGAGGGCCATTGTCAGAAACAAGGACATCTGGTAACCCATGGGTTACAAACAATTTTCTGAGCTGCTTGATGACAGCCTCAGTTGTAGTGGATGTCATGGGAATTACCTCTAGCCATTTGGAATATGCATCTACTATAACTAGAAAAGTGTGCCCTCTCGTAGGGCCTGCGAAATCAATGTGGATTCTAGACCATGGGCCCCTAGGACATTCCCATTCCTGTGTGGGGTGAGCGAGGTGGAGCAGGCCTGACTACCTGGCAATTGGGACAAGATGCTACCCAGTTTTCAACCATTTTGTCAATACCTGGCCACCATACATAACTCCTGGCCAAACCTTTCACCCTTACAATCCCAGGATGACCCTCATGTAACATTTCCAAAACCTCCCTTTGCAGTTTTGCAAGAATAACCACCCTGTTACCCCACAAATTACATCCTCTTAATACAGATAATTCAGTTTGCCTGGACTTAAAAGGTTGGGCAAGGTGAGGTAGATCTTGAAGAGGCCAACCTTTCTTAATCCAGCCTATAACAGGTGCCAACACAGCATCTTTGGCAGTCTCTCTGACAATCTCAGCAGCATGGACTGGAAGCTTAGCAACAGTCTCCAGGAAAAAGGTGTGAGTTTCAGGTTCAAAGTCCTCTTTGTGGCAAGGTAGTGGGCAACGACTCAGTGCATCAGCATGTCCAATGTCCTTGCCAGGCCTGTGAATCAGTTTGTATGAATAGGCTGCAAGAAATTCAGTCCACCTCAGCATTCTTGGTGACAGGATATTAGGTGTAGGTTTGTCTCCTGCCACAATGCCTAATAAAGGTTTGTGATCTGTAACAATGGTGAATGACCTGCCATACAGATATTCATGAAATTTCTTAACAGCTGCAATGACTGCTAATGCCTCCTTGTCCAGTTGGCTATAATTCCTCTCTGCTTTGGACAAAGTGCGAGAGTAAAATGCAATAGGGGCTTCCTTTCCACTGGGAAGCCTGTGACTCAAACCCCCACTCCAAAAGGGGATGCATCACAAGTCAGAATAACAGGCAAATTCTCAGAGAACTGTATCAACACAGCATCAGACGTGATTAGTCTCTTAATACTGTTAAATGCTGATTGTTCCTTCCTCCCCCAGATCCAAACAGCCTTCTTATCAAGCAGGCGATGTAAAGGCTCAGCAATAGATGCTTTGTGAGGTAGAAACATGTGATAAAAGTTAATAAGTCCAAGGAAGGCTTGCAAATCTGTCTTGCATCTAGGTTTAGGGGCTTCCTTGATTGCTTTAACCTTGGCATCAGTAGGGTGGATGCCCTGCTTGTCAATCATGTACCCCAGGAACTCAACTCTGTCTGTTTTGAGTGTACATTTGTCTTCCTTGACTTTTAACCCCGCTTTTCTGAATCTGGTAAGGACTTCTCTGAGTCTCTCTTGAAGCTGAGAGTCATTTTCAGCAGAGATTAATACATCATCAAAATAAGGTACTACCCCTGGCAGTCCTTGCAACATTCTTTCCATCAGGCTTTGAAAAATGCCAGGTGCCACGCTTACTCCAAATTGTAGTCTTTTACATTTGAAGGCACCTCTATGAGTCACAATTGTTTGTGCCTCTGCAGTGGCATCATCAACTGTTAATTGTTGATATGCCTGAGCCAAGTCTAGTTTGGCAAATACTGTACCCCTGCCAAGGGAATGGAGCAGATGATGCACAACTGGTACTGGGTATGCGCTCTGCTGCAGCGCATGGTTAAGTGTCCCCTTATAGTCACCACAGATTCTCACTGACCCATCAGACTTGACTGGTGTGACTATGGGTGTTTCCCATCTGGAGTGGTCAGTAGGCTCTAAAACCCCTTGAGCAATGAGCTTATCTAATTGTGCATCAATTTTTTCTTTAAAGCAAATGGGACCCTCCTGGGCTTTACGAATTGGGGGCACCAGGCTGAAAGCCCCCATATACTTGCCCAGTCCTTCGCTGAAGACCTCTGGAAACTCAGACTTCAAGGACTCCTCCCATTCAGAGCTGCTCACGTGATTGATGCCAGTCACCTCGATGCCTAGTGGCTTGAACCACTCAAGTCCCAGCAAACTTGGGCGATCCTTGTCCACGATGGTCAGAGGCAAGCGTTTGGTGTGGCCTTTAAACTGCACGTTGAAATCTCTTGCTCCAACTACTGGAATCTTGTTCCTTGGTAGTCTTTAAGAGTCAGTGCTTGCTTCTGGAAATGCTTCTTCTGAATGTTGGGAAAGAGTCTGTGGATAGTGTCCCATGACACCATAGATAAATAAGAGCCTGAGTCCACTTCCATTTGGCAAGGCCTTCCTTCAATAAACACCTTCATGTACTTTTCTGCTTTTAAGGGTGAAGAATGACCAATAGTGATTGTTTGGTGAGTTTCATTCTTGCCATTTGCTTCTGAATTTCGCCCCATCTTTTCAAGGAAATTGTTGGGCTTAAAGTCTTTGTCAGGAAATTTTTTCCTACTTGGTGGAGTTCTGGATGATTTGCAGACTCTGGCTATGTGACCCGTTTTCTAGCGTAGGCAGATGGAGTCAAAGAACTTGCATTCAGTGCGGGGGTGGCCCCCAGCCTCTGCAATAGAATCCTTGCCTGTTCTTCCCAGAGTCTTTCTCTTCTTCTCCATTCTGAGTCTAAAATCCCCTCCTCTGCCTCACTGCCATCTGAATCAGAGTCTATTTGTTGCAATGGGCTGTTGTGGATTTTTCCCCATCAGAATGGCTTGAGGCCTGGCTTGAGGCCTTGTTAATCTTTTCATGGCCACTGCTGAGGACTTGGTGGCTTCGCTGAAACAGCTTCTTCAATGGCCTCTTTAAGCGTGATCTTAGGTTTCATTAACAGTTTGCTTTGTAAGACCTTATCTTTGAGGCCTAAAACAAACCCGATCCGCATGGCCTCTTCTAAGTTGGTAAAGTCACAAGCACCCCCAATGTCCCTTAAACTTGCCACGAAGTCATTAACATTCTCGCTATCCCCTTGATCCCGGGTAAAATTCGTGTCTCTTAATGAGGCCGATACTTGTGGCATAATGGGCTCTTAAAGTTTCTCTAAATCGGGCCATTCCATTACCTTCAGCTCTGCAGCTCCTGCTAACGCCTTCACCATTTTGAAGACTGCCGGACCGCAGTGCGTGAGAAAGACTGCCCTCTTCCGTCTCTCGGGGATGTCGGCAAGGTCGTTTCCTTCCAAGTACATCTGGAAGCGATCTGCATCACGATTCCCAGTCTTCCGCCCGGATTGAGCGGGGCTGGGGGTGTTCAGTGGCCAGTCAGGAGTCAGAGGAGTTCCAGCAAAGAGTTTATTAAGTGACTACAGCTCGAATGGACCCGTCCTGGCTTGGCTACGGCTGCCTCTTATAGCCTGCAGCCGTGGTTGCCAGCCAATGGGAGTGCAGGGTTTCTTTCCGCACTATTTAAACCAATACCATTTGACATTTTACAAGAACAGTTCAAATAAACCAATAACATTCAAACCTACATACATAACAAATATAATATTAGTTTAGTTATTTAAGTGTTAGAAGAAATTATAGAATATGTGAATGCAAATAATACTCTTTTAAATCTGTCAATGACTTGCTGAAATTCAATAATAAGCCATGCAAGGGGAAGGCTGAGAAGATCTTCAAACATCCTTAGATTGGAAAGAACTTGAGATTTTGATATCATTCATGGTTTAGCCACTGTCAAACACTGAACCAATTAATAGGAAAATTCAGATAATAAAATTAATCTATAATGAACAATAAGAAATGAATCTCCAGTAAAGGGGAATGCACTAATTCTGATGAGCCAATATGGCTGCCAATTTTAAAACAAAAATATAGGGGAGCCTTTGAACACATGAGCAAAATTCATTGTGGATGTATCGTGGTCTTTTGTGCATTTTATTTTGTTGCAGAAAAAAAATTGTGTTAGATCTGAGAAATAAATGAAGGAATAAACATTTGGTCCAGGCTGCTAAAATTTTACTAGGATAAGTAAGGTAAAGTCCAGATATCTATAACATTAGAATTGGGGAAGAGGGATGTAGGAATTTCCACCAAAAGCAATGAGAGGGAGCTTAATTAATCTGCTATTATAGACCTTAGAATCATTTTTTTAAAAATGTAGAAACCACAAAACAAGGATGTAATGGATTAGATTGCAATATCTACTTTATATTATTACTTTTGATCTGTAAATAAGGGGTTACTATTTTTGATAAGGTTTAATACTTTTTAAATCTTTTGTAATGCTTAATTGGGATTAGATTTTGATTATTTTAAAAAAGGTATGTGAAAAATAAATGGCAAAAGGAGCTATATATGCTATTAAAATTTTGCTAATTTTTACTGGATCTTTGCTGATTAATAAGGAGAAATGAAGATTTAGAAATGAATGTATAGAAAATATGGTGAAGTATGGATGAAGATGTATTATGGTTGTATTTTAAAAGACAGTTATGTTAATTTTTAATATGCTTTCTGGAATGAAGGGAGAGTTTTTTTTTCTTACAATTTTCATTTTTTCTGTTTTTGTGGGAAATTTTCCTATAAAATGAATTAAAATTCTCTGGAAAAAATAAGTGATAATATCTGTTGCACAGTCACTAAGTGATATTCAGCTCTCTGTGAGCTAAAGTATTTGAGCTTCTTCTTCAGGAGTGTTATCTAGAGATATAAAAATCTTATAGCATGGGTTAACCAAAACCTTCTAAAAAGAAATGTAAACTGGGCACTAAAATGATAGAAATAGGCATAATTAGGCATAATTAAAAATACTGTCTCATTTTTAAAATAAATTATCTTTACTGACCACAAGTATAAATGACTAATTCATTTTTAAATAAGAGTAATATTTTGTTACCCTTCCATTTAACCATACATTTTGCCACTGATAATTCTTTGACTATGAATAAATATTTGATTTTGAGTAAAATATTATTTAAATTATCTAAAACTGTCTCTGAATTCAGTGCTAAATTGTTTTAGGTAAAGCAAAAAAATTTTTGGCCTACATACAGTTAAGGGAATAATGTTAAGAATAGAGAGAGAGCTGGGAGAGAACAGATGGCTGAAGCAAGGCAAAATGAGAAAAAGTGCAAATAACTAAAAGTTAAATATAATCAAGGAAAAGATAACAAGAGTGAAAAACTAAATAAAGATCTGTTATTCAGAAAATACTTTGAATAGCTTTTTGTGTTGCTGATGTCATTCTATCATCTCATTCAATTTTTCAGCTGTTCTTTTATTTGGATATTAATAATTATATATTAGAATGACAACATTATCTTAATATTAAATATCAGATAGACTTTTGAAGCATGCATATATAATGGAATTATTCAAATTAATAAACAGGAAGGCCTAGCATAGAAGTTCAATAGTCTGATTTTATTTCCTAGAACTTTGGAAGAAAAAAGTTGAAACATGTGACTCGGGTCTCAAATGAGATTAAATTATTAGCATTAGAAATATATTCTTGGATTCACCAAACCATTAAACTGACAATATGTGCTGAAAAAAACATCCAGTGTCATCATTAAATGTAGAAGCTATAATGACAATAATTATGTAATTATAGAAGTAAAATGCTTTTGAATTCACTGCTTAATGCTCCCATTCTTCTGTCCACATATTCCTGTGTCTTACTATCATAACCGACTGTTTCAGAAATGATCAAATAGGATCAGCAAATTATCATCAGGTTTGTAAATTTTATTAATATACTAGTAACAATATGAAAGCTGATTCTTTCTTTCTGACTGTTTTCTGGAGCCAAACCAGCAATAAGACAATTAGTATAATTTCTGTTGTTTAAATTCTCAAATTGAACATAAAATAATTTGAAAAGAGAAATTTAAACCTTACTTTGCATATTTTAATTATGTGTAGGTAATCTACAGTTGGATTCACCTGAAAGATCCATACACAATTAGTATAAACACGATTTTTTCCTATGGGTATTCAAATTCAATCTGCAAGTCTAATTTTTTGGGTGGTTTATTTTTCCCAATTGTTTTTCCTAAATCCTAACATCACCTGTTATAGAAACATAAATGAAGCAGTTTCTTCCTCCACTTTCTCTTCTTCCTCCTCTTCTTCCTCCTGATCAGGGTAAAGCTGAATGACATTATGAACAATTGAAACAAATTAATACATTTAAATGTTAGAGAATTTACACAGACTGTAATCATATTTCCTGATATATTTTATCTTTCACTGTAGCTTTATTATGATTTCTCACTATTCCCACATTTGGTTTCAATGGATTATCCAAACTTCTAATATTAAGGGACAGAGCCTTTTCCTATCTACATATTTATACCATACATAATTTATATATTTCTGTCTTTTCCTTTCTTCATACACTTTGTAAATTAAAAAGTTCTAAATATTAATTTTTACCTCATGTGGAAATTGCTCTATTTTTTGTTTTGTTTTTTGTTTCATTTTCTGCAACTTTCCTATGCCTATTATGAATTTTTTACGATGTCACTACTGCATCAGAATGTTTGGAAAGGAGTTATAGACAATGTACCTTCTGTCCAGTCAGACATTAAAAGGTTAAAATAGTCTTTAAAATTTGGAATTTCCAATAGATTTCAAGTGTGATTTTTGAACGTAGTTATAATTCTCTATTACATCTACCTCCAAACTACCACTGTAATCCCCCTAAAAACTACTGTGACTAAAAGGAAAATAATAGAATCATTGATTTGGAAAAAATCTTAGAGGAATCTTATCCAAACCTATTCTTGGTGTAGGATCCGTTAGATGACTACCCTGCCTTAGTTTGAAATATGAAACCTCAATGCAAAAATCACCCCATGACTGGAAATTAGACTAATCTGTTGGAGATCATATTAGCCTAATCCATCTGGCATTTGGGAGGACATATATTATGAAGGAGAAAGTATCAATAGTGGCAGTGGGAGGACCAACAATCTCTACTTTCAAGACAGATCTGAATCATCTAGCTGAGCTGTTTCCAGAATAAGACCCCTCCCACGCATACTTGGGATTTTCAGGTCTGTATTAAAAATTAATATCTTTATATCTTTCTATATAGAAAAGTCAAATAAAGTGGTGTGCTGGGTTCCCACTTGGCAGTTTGAGAGTTCAATCCTAGATAGCAGCAGATGTTTTGTCCTAGGGTGCAAAGAAAAAAATATCAGCTGCAAACTCCACTTGGCATCAGAAAGGGCATATGGTCAATAAATGCTGAGATCTGTCCAGCCATCCTGATTTTTACCTCCAAATTAAGAGATCACAGGATCGTAAAAAGGGTGTTTTTGTATAGGAAAATCAAATAAAAATGAACATGCTATGAAAATGCTGCAACCAAACATTCTTGAATCTTGTTATTCTACTCTACATAAAAGGTGTGGAAGGTTGTGTTTGATTAGACACAGAACAGTGATTACCAACACTTATATGTGTGTGTGTGTGTATGGTATTCAACTTAAGAAAACAAATATATACATATACATACACATACACATACATATATATATATATATATATATATATATTATATATACCTCCAAATTGAGATCTTGGATCGTAAAAAGGGTGTTTTTGTATAGGAAAATCAAATAAAAAATGAACATGCTATGAAAATGCTGCAACCAAACATTCTTGAATCTTGTTATTCTACTCTACATAAAAGGTGTGGAAGGTTGTGTTTGATTAGACACAGAACAGTGATTACCAACACTTATATGTGTGTGTGTGTGTATGGTATTCAACTTAAGAAAACAAATATATACATACACATACACATACATATATATATATATATATATATATATATATATATATATATATATGGGTCTTGGTGTATTCGGGTCTTGTCCCGTGTAAGATTGAGAATACCTTGGCAACGTTTCGACGAAATCTCATCCGTCATCTTCAGGCTGGTGTCTTCAGCTTCGTTCTTCTGGGAGAAGAACGAAGCTGAAGACACCAGCCTGAAGATGACGGATGAGTTTTCTCGAAACGTTGCCAAGGTATTCTCAATCTTACACAGGACAAGACCCGAATACACCAAGACCTACATACCTTTACCCGTGAAAATCTATGAAAACAAATATATATATATATATATATATATATATATATATATATATATATATATATATATGTAGGTCTTGGTGTATCGGTCTTGTCCCGTGTAAATTGAGAATACCTTGGCAACGTTTCGACGAATCTCATCCGTCATCTTCAGGCTGGTGTTCAGCTCGTTCTCTGGAGAAATGTGTGATCGTGGATCCCAGGGAACGAAGCTGAAGACACCAGCCTGAAGATGACGGATGAGATTTCGTCGAAACGTTGCCAAGGTATTCTCAATCTTACACGGGACAAGACCCGAATACACCAGACCTACATACCTTTACCCCTGAAAATCTACAGAAAAATATATATATATATACATATATATATATATATGTATATATATATATATATATGTGTATTTAGATTTTCACGGGTAAAAGGTATGTAGGTCTTGGTGTATTCGGGTCTTGTCCCGTGTAAGATTGAGAATACCTTGGCAACGTTTCGACGAAATCTCATCCGTCATCTTCAGGCTGGTGTCTTCAGCTTCATTCTTCTGGGAGAAGTGTGTGATCGTGGCTGTTTTTCCTTTTAAACTCTAGAGTTGGATGTGTTGTTACTTTTGATTGGTTTGTGGAGTTGATGTATGCAGATTGGATGGCTTTTTCCTGAGACCCTGTGTGGCTGAGGTGCTGGAGGTGTGTCTCTCAGCCTTTTGTGTTGTAACGACCTGGGTAATGGGCTGTGTGATGACCTTCTGAGTTCTATTGTTGTGATGTCCTGGGTGTGGTGCTGTAATCTCCTGGGTCGTTGTCTGTGCTGCAACCTCCTGATGTTTTGTGTTGTGATCTCCTGAGTTCTGTGATGTAGTATCCTGGGTGGAAGGCTGTGATGTGGCATTCTGGCCTTGGTTTGGCTCCGAGTTTGAGGTCTGGCTATGTGTTTATAGCGTGTGTCAGTTTGCTTAGTTTGGGGTTTGAGGGGGGTGTAGCAGCTGGTGTTGCAGCCATGGTCTGGTTTCTGGATGGTGGTTGCCTTTCATCTGTAGGCGTGGGCTTGGGTTTGAGTCTGGTGAAGGAGATTGGTGGTGGCATCATGTGTTATTTTGGGTCCGGTGTTGGTTTTTGTGGCTGGGACTCGTTTGTTGATTAGGGCTAGTTCCAGATGTCTGGTAGGCGGAAATCATCCCGTTTATTCATGTTATGGGGTGTTTCTCTATTTCGATGGCTTCCCTAATTATTCTCTTGTTGAAGTGTTCAGTATTGGAGATAAGTTTGGATCCCTCAAAATCAATTTCATGTCCTGTGGCTTTAAGGTGCTGGAAAAGGGAGGAAGTTTTTCTTCTTTTTCTGACTGCGTTCTTGTGTTCTGCGATGCGTGCATTTATTCTCCTGTTGGTTTGTCCAATGTATGTGCTGGGCAAATTTTGCATGGTATTTTATAAACTCCTTGGTTTCTAGCTGGATCTTGTCTTTGGGGTTTCTTAAGATGTTGACTATTTTTGATCAGTGCCAAGGCTGTCCTGATATTGTGTTTGTGGAGAATTTTGCTGATTTTATCTGTGGTGCCTTTGATGTAAGGGAGGAGGGCGATGCCATTGTCCTGTTCTGTGTCTTGGTTTTTGGGGGAGTCTCCCTTCGATTAGGTTGGTGATTGTGCTTCTTTGGAATCCTTTGGACATTAATACGTTAGTGAGGGTGTGTAATTCTGTTCTCAAGTGGTCTTTGTCAGCTAGGCGTTTGGTTCTGAGATGAGGGTCTTGGCTCACGAGTTGATCTGTGCAGGTGGTGATGGGATTGTGCATTTAAGTAGCGGTTAGTGTGTGTCTTTTTCTGGTAGATGGTGTGTCCTAGGGAGCGTTTGGGTTTTTTGTAAATTAGGGCGTCCAGGACGGAAGTTGATTGTTGGTTTCTGTTTCCATGGTAAATTGTATTTTGGGGTGTAGGCTGTTGAGATGTGTGAGGAAGTTGTCAGTTTTCTTTCCCGTGTGGCCAAATTACGAAAGTGTCATCTACATATCTAAGCCAGAGTTTGGGTTTGTATTGATTGTCTAGAGCATTGGTTTCAAAATGTTCCATGTATAGGTTAGCTATGACGGGTGAGAGGGGTGATCCCATAGGTGCTCCTTCTATCTGTTTATATCTTTGTCCATTGTGGATGAAGTACGTGTTGGAAAGGCAATGGTTGGTCAGATCTAGGATATATGTATATGTGTATATATATATGTATATGTGTATATATATATATGTATATGTGTATATATATATATATACACATATACATACACACACACATTCCCTGTAACTACATAATTAATTCTGTCACTATGTGGCAGCATTGTTACTTACATGATATCCATTACATTAAAACTAGCTGTGTGGCTAAACTAATAGTTTGATAACTATTAACTATTTTTACTCATTTAATTCTTGCTTTCTTTGAGTGGGGATGAAAGGATGGGGATGGCAAAGGAGATGGATTAATTCCAGTTTTCCATTCAAAAAGCTATTTTATTTCTACTCTGTATTAACTTAATACTTTAAACCTACTTTAAACCTATTACTGATTGCATCTATCTATCTATCTATCTATCTATCTATATATCTATCTATCTATCTACTGTTTGTAAAATTTATCAACTGCCCATTTTATCTCAGGCAACTATGGCAGCTTAAAAATAAAAAATAAAGAATGTAAAAAGCTAAAAGACATAAATAAAAACTACAAAAATTCAATACTGCAGCTCAATTAAAACTGAACATCTTAAATTGTTGTTGCTTACTACATGATCTGCCATTAAAAGTTTCGTTTTTTCAAAAGCCTTTCATGTTTTCTTTGTCAAGGCTTATTGTAAACTGATCCAGAAAATAATATTTTATTAATTGAGCAAGTTGCATGTTATCCTTTTCTTTCCTGTTTTCCCACATATAAGTATTCATTTTATAATCTGGAAATACAAATTCACAAACTCCTTAATAGAATAATTAGAAAATAAATACAAGGAAAGAATGGTAGAACATCTATTGCCAAATGCTGAAACTCATTGAACATGAACATTAACATCCACTCTATGTAGCTACTTGTTCTGATGTATAAGTAAGTAGTGCTAATATGCTAGGTTATTAAACTAAATTCAGGGACACTAAAGTCAGCAGTTGTATATAGCACTTGTAGCCAAAGTGAGATCTTAGACTAGCACAGAATTAGAGACCTAACTGCCTGGAGTTTTGGCCAGTCATCTACTTTGTTATTGGTAGATACTATGAACTATAAGATTGAAGACACTGGAAAAATGGTAGTTAATCCACCATTGACTAAACAATTATAAAAGCTCACTCAGTTCGTCTGCATTATATCATCTGAAGGTTAGATCAATTTTCTATCAAGAAATGCATGTAATTTAATCACACAATATTACAACCTTGGGTACTTAAGTGGACGCTCACTATCTAACTATTTATGACCTCTTATTCATTCTAGGCTGTTTTCTATAATTTGGGGTGTGGGAAAGCTATTGTATTTTTAAGAATATGGATGTGTATGTTTCTTGTTACAAGATGATACTTCTTTATTTTAATTACCTTAGAGACCAGCATTTTTATTTCACAAAAAGAGAAGATTACATTTACCAAAATAGTCTATTGCAAAATTTGGAAAGAAGGGGAAAAAATAAAAGGCTTTATTATTTCTGATTGATTTTATACCTTCCATTTTTTTGCTGGTAAAGAAACAGTATTTAAGGATCTTAACAAAATTAAAGCACAAAGATATAACGTTAGTAAAACATAAATTAAAATTAACAGTAAATTTGTCAATTACAAGCCTTATGAAAGAGATATCCTTCTAATATTGAAAGAGGGGTACTAAATGCAGAATAAATGTCTGATAACAGGGATATCTTTGAAAGGATCTCTGTTACATATCCCAAAAAGCAGGTAAGTCCATAGCCAAGCTCTAAGCAGGTCTGGGTTTTAAAAGTCGATATCAGTAGTGTAAATGTAGATTTTTCAATTACTCATTGTATGATTTATTGCAATCATTAGAAGTCTATCACATGCTGTAACAATAACTTCTAGTTACTTTTCAGATGTGCCTCTATATAGGGCTTGTTATAGTCAGATGGGATATTACAAAAATGTGAATAACTTGCCATTTCCAGAAAGATCGGGAAAAATTGCAGATGGTGCTCCTGGCATAATGATGCAAAAGTTGGCCACAGCAACCATCTGGAATCAACAGCAATTGTTTAATCTTTCAGTAGGGAAAGTAGAATACTCTCAGTAGAAACTACTTTAAAATAGAATCTCCTTGTTATGTATGCAGGTTTGAATATCATTGGTTTAGTTTGAACTGTTCTTGTAAAATGTCAGAAATGATTGGTTTAAAAAGTGCGGGAAAATCCTGCACTCTGATTGGCTGGCAACTGCGGCTGCTGGCTATAAGTAGCAGCCACAACCCAGCCAAATCGGGTCCGTTATGAGCTGTAGTCACTAATAAACTCTTCACTGAAGCACTCCGCGTCTGATTCTTCATGCAAACTTAACACTGGCGACGAAGGTGGGATCTTTCCTGAAGAGAGGCGACGCGGAAAACAAGCTGAGAGATGGCTGTGCTGAACACCCCCAGCCCCATTCGATCCGACGGCAGAAGACTGGGACTCGTATTGGCTCGGTTCCAATGTGTATTTGGAGGAAATGATCTCGCCGACATTCTGAGAGCGGAAGAGGGGCAGTCTTTCTTACACTGTGGTCCAGCAGTTTTCAAGATGGCGAAGGCATTGGCGGGAGCTGCAGACGTGAGGTAATGGAATGGCCCGACTTAGAAAAGCTGTTAAGAGCCCATACGCGCCACAATTATCGGCCTCATTAAGAGACACGAGTTTTACCGTCCGATCCCAAGGGGAAAGCGCAAACGTAAATGACTTTGTGGCAAGTTTAAGGGACATTGGGGTGCATTGAATTTAACAACTTAGAAGAGCCATGCACTATCGATTTGTTCTAGGCCTTAAAGACAAGGGAATTACAGAGCAAGTTATTAATGAGACCTAAGATCACGCTAAAGGAAGCAATAGAAGAGGCCTCTTCAGCAGAAGCCACCAAGTCCTCATAAGTAGCCATGAAGAAAATTAGCCATGAAGAAAATAACAAGGCCTCAAGCCATCCTGATGTGGAAAAGTCCACAACAACTCATTGCGAGCAAATAGATTCTGAGTCAGACTGTAGTGAGGTGGAGGAAGGAATTATAGACTCAGAATGGAGAGGAAAAAGAAAGACTGGGAAGAAAGAGGCAAGATTTTTACTGCAGAGGTTGTGGGGGGAGCCACCCCTGCACTGAATGCAAGTTTCTTGATACCATCTGCCTCCGTGTGAAAAAAGAGGTCACCTAGCAAGAGTCTGCAAATCATCCAGAACTACCCCACAGAAGAAAGTTTCCTGATAAAGAATTCAAGGCTAACAACTTCAGTGAGAAAATGGGTGAATCACAGAAGCAAATGGAAAGAATGAAAACTCATCAAACAGTCACCATTGGTCATTCTTCATCCTTAAGAAGCAGAAAAGTACATGTGAAGGTACTAATGAATGAAGGCCTTGCCAAATGGAAGTGGACTCAGGCTCCTATTTATCTATGGTGTCATGGGACACTATTCACAGACTACTCCCAAACATTCAGAAGAAACATTTCCAGAAGCAAGCACTGATTCTTAAAGACTACCAAGGGAGCAAGATTCCAGTAGTTGGAACAAGAGAATTCAACGTGAAGTTCAAAGGCCACACCAAATGTTTGCCCCTGACCATCGTGGACAAGGATCGCCCAAGCTTGCTAGGACTTGAGTGGTTCAATCCATTAGGCATTGAGGTGACTGGCATCAATTCGTGAGCAACACTGAAGGGAGGAGGCCTTGAAGTCTGAATTTCCAGAGGTCTTCAGCAACGGATTGGGCAAGTATATAGGGACCCCTATCACTTTCACCAGATCCAGGTGCCCCAAATTCATTAAAGCCAGAAGGGTCCCATTTGCCTTAAAGGAAAAAAACTGATGCACAATTAGATAAACTAATAGCTCAAGGGTTTTAGAGCCCACTGACCACTCCAGATGGAGACACCCATAGTCACACCAGTCAAGACTGATGGGTCAGTAAGAATCTGTGGAGACTATAAAGGGGACATGAACCATGCGCTTCAGCAGAGCGCATACCAGTTCCAGTGGTGCATCATTTATTACATTCACTGGCAGGGGCACAGTCTTTGCCAAATTGGATCTGGCCCAGGCATATCAACAACTAACAGTTGATGATGCCATGCAGAGGCCCAAACCATTGTGACTCATAGAGGTGCCTTCAAATGTAAACGGTTGCAGTTTGGAGTAAGCATGGCACCAGGCATCTTCCAAAGCCTTATGGAAAGGATGCTCCAAGGACTGCCAGGGGGTAGTGCCTTACTTTGATGATGTGTTAATCTCTGCTGAAAATGACACTCACTTACACGAGAGACTCAGAGAAGTCCTTACCAGATTCAAGAAAGCGGGGTTAAAAGTCAAGGAAGAAATGCACTCTTAGAACTGACAAGGTGAGTTCTTGGGCTATATGATTGACAAGCATGGCATCCACCTACAGATGCCAAGTTTAAAGC
>CM019151.1:51731887-51968446 GCA_009733165.1 Naja naja
AAGCTGATTCTTTCTTTCTGACTGTTTTCTGGAGCCAAACCAGCAATAAGACAATTAGTATAATTTCTGTTGTTTAAATTCTCAAATTGAACATAAAATAATTTGAAAAGAGAAATTTAAACCTTACTTTGCATATTTTAATTATGTGTAGGTAATCTACAGTTGGATTCACCTGAAAGATCCATACACAATTAGTATAAACACGATTTTTTCCTATGGGTATTCAAATTCAATCTGCAAGTCTAATTTTTTGGGTGGTTTATTTTTCCCAATTGTTTTTCCTAAATCCTAACATCACCTGTTATAGAAACATAAATGAAGCAGTTTCTTCCTCCACTTTCTCTTCTTCCTCCTCTTCTTCCTCCTGATCAGGGTAAAGCTGAATGACATTATGAACAATTGAAACAAATTAATACATTTAAATGTTAGAGAATTTACACAGACTGTAATCATATTTCCTGATATATTTTATCTTTCACTGTAGCTTTATTATGATTTCTCACTATTCCCACATTTGGTTTCAATGGATTATCCAAACTTCTAATATTAAGGGACAGAGCCTTTTCCTATCTACATATTTTATACCATACATAATTTATATATTTCTGTCTTTTCCTTTCTTCATACACTTTGTAAATTAAAAGTTCTAAATATTAATTTTCCCTCATGTGGAAATTGCTCTATTTTTTGTTTTGTTTTTTGTTTCATTTTCTGCAACTTTCCTATGCCTATTATGAATTTTTACGATGTCACTACTGCATCAGAATGTTGGAAAGGAGTTATAGACAATGTACCTTCTGTCCAGTCAGACATTAAAAGGTTAAAATAGTCTTTAAAATTGGAATTTCCAATAGATTTCAAGTGTGATTTTTGAACGTAGTTATAATTCTCTATTACATCTACCTCCAAACTACCACTGTAATCCCCTAAAAACTACTGTGACTAAAAGGAAAATAATAGAATCATTGATTTGGAAAAATCTTAGAGGAATCTTATCCAAACCTATTCTTGGTGTAGGATCCGTTAGATGACTACCCTGCCTTAGTTTGAAATATGAAACCTCAATGCAAAATCACCCCATGACTGGGAAATTAGACTAATCTGTTGGAGATCATATTAGCCTAATCCATCTGGCATTTGGGAGGACATATATTATGAAGGAGAAAGTATCAATAGTGGCAGTGGGAGGACCAACAATCTCTACTTTCAAGACAGATCTGAATCATCTAGCTGAGCTGTTTCCAGAATAAGACCCCTCCCACGCATACTTGGGATTTTCAGGTCTGTATTAAAAATTAATATCTTTATATCTTTCTATATAGAAAAGTCAAATAAAGTGGTGTGCTGGGTTCCCACTTGGCAGTTTGAGAGTTCAATCCTAGATAGCAGCAGATGTTTTTGTCCTAGGGTGCAAAGAAAAAAATATCAGCTGCAAACTCCACTTGGCATCAGAAAGGGCATATGGTCAATAAATGCTGAGATCTGTCCAGCCACCCTGATTTTTACCTCCAAATTAAGAGATCACAGGATCGTAAAAAGGGTGTTTTTGTATAGGAAAATCAAATAAAAATGAACATGCTATGAAAATGCTGCAACCAAACATTCTTGAATCTTGTTATTCTACTCTACATAAAAGGTGTGGAAGGTTGTGTTTGATTAGACACAGAACAGTGATTACCAACACTTATATGTGTGTGTGTGTGTATGGTATTCAACTTAAGAAAACAAATATATACATATACATACACATACACATACATATATATATATATATATATATATGGGTCTTAGTGTATTCGGTCTTGTCCGTGTAATTGAGATACCTTGGCAACGTTTGAGAAATCTCATCCGTCATCTTCAGGCTGGTGTCTTCAGCTTCGTTCTTCTGGGAGAAGAACGAAGCTGAAGACACCAGCCTGAATGACGGATGAGATTTCATCGAAACGCTGCCAAGGTATTCTCAATCTTACACAGGACAAGACCCAATACACCAAGACCCACATACCTTCCCGTGAAAATCTATGAAAGCAAATATATATATATATATATATATATATATATATATATATATATATGTAGGTCTTGGTGTATTGGTCTTGTCCGTGTAAGATTGAGAATACCTTGGCAACGTTTGACGAAATCTTCTCCGTCATCTTCAGGCTGGTGTCTTCAGCTTCGTTCTCCTGGGAGAAATGTGTGATCGTGGATCCCAGGAGAACGAAGCTGAAGACACCAGCCTGAAGATGACGGATGAGATTTCTTGAAACGTTGCCAAGGTATTCTCAATCTTACACGGACAAGACCCGATACACCAAGACCTACATACCTTTACCCGAAAATCTACTAAACAATATATATATATATATATATATATATATATACATATATATATATATATACATATATATATATATATATACATATATATATATATACACATATACATACACACACACATTCCCTGTAACTACATAATTAATTCTGTCACTATGTGGCAGCATTGTTACTTACATGATATCCATTACATTAAAACTAGCTGTGTGGCTAAACTAATAGTTTGATAACTATTAACTATTTTTACTCATTTAATTCTTGCTTTCTTTGAGTGGGGATGAAAGGATGGGGATGGCAAAGGAGATGGATTAATTCCAGTTTTCCATTCAAAAAGCTATTTTATTTCTACTCTGTATTAACTTAATACTTTAAACCTACTTTAAACCTATTACTGATTGCATCTATCTATCTATCTATCTATCTATCTATATATCTATCTATCTATCTACTGTTTGTAAAATTTATCAACTGCCCATTTTATCTCAGGCAACTATGGCAGCTTAAAAATAAAAAATAAAGAATGTAAAAAGCTAAAAGACATAAATAAAAACTACAAAATTCAATACTGCAGCTCAATTAAAACTGAACATCTTAAATTGTTGTTGCTTACTACATGATCTGCCATTAAAAGTTTCGTTTTTTCAAAAGCCTTTCATGTTTTCTTTGTCAAGGCTTATTGTAAACTGATCCAGAAAATAATATTTTATTAATTGAGCAAGTTGCATGTTATCCTTTTCTTTCCTGTTTTCCCACATATAAGTATTCATTTTATAATCTGGAAATACAAATTCACAAACTCCTTAATAGAATAATTAGAAAATAAATACAAGGAAAGAATGGTAGAACATCTATTGCCAAATGCTGAAACTCATTGAACATGAACATTAACATCCACTCTATGTAGCTACTTGTTCTGATGTATAAGTAAGTAGTGCTAATATGCTAGGTTATTAAACTAAATTCAGGGACACTAAAGTCAGCAGTTGTATATAGCACTTGTAGCCAAAGTGAGATCTTAGACTAGCACAGAATTAGAGACCTAACTGCCTGGAGTTTTTGGCCAGTCATCTACTTTGTTATTGGTAGATACTATGAACTATAAGATTGAAGACACTGGAAAAATGGTAGTTAATCCACCATTGACTAAACAATTATAAAAGCTCACTCAGTTCGTCTGCATTATATCATCTGAAGGTTAGATCAATTTTCTATCAAGAAATGCATGTAATTTAATCACACAATATTACAACCTTGGGTACTTAAGTGGACGCTCACTATCTAACTATTTATGACCTCTTATTCATTCTAGGCTGTTTTCTATAATTTGGGGTGTGGGAAAGCTATTGTATTTTTAAGAATATGGATGTGTATGTTTCTTGTTACAAGATGATACTTCTTTATTTTAATTACCTTAGAGACCAGCATTTTTTATTTCACAAAAAAAGAGAAAGATTACATTTACCAAAATAGTCTATTGCAAAATTTGGAAAGAAGGGGAAAAAAAAATAAAAAGGCTTTATTATTTCTGATTGATTTTATACCTTCCATTTTTTTGCTGGTAAAGAAACAGTATTTAAGGATCTTAACAAAATTAAAGCACAAAGATATAACGTTAGTAAAACATAAATTAAAATTAACAGTAAATTTGTCAATTACAAGCCTTATGAAAGAGATATCCTTCTAATATTGAAAGAGGGGTACTAAATGCAGAATAAATGTCTGATAACAGGGATATCTTTGAAAGGATCTCTGTTACATATCCCAAAAGCAGGTAAGTCCATAGCCAAGCTCTAAGCAGGTCTGGGTTTTAAAAGTCGATATCAGTAGTGTAAATGTAGATTTTCAATTACTCATTGTATGATTTATTGCAATCATTAGAAGTCTATCACATGCTGTAACAATAACTTCTAGTTACTTTTCAGATGTGCCTCTATATAGGGCTTGTTATAGTCAGATGGGATATTACAAAATGTGAATAACTTGCCATTTCCAGAAAGATCGGGAAAATTGCAGATGGTGCTCCTGGCATAATGATGCAAAAGTTGGCCACAGCAACCATCTGGAATCAACAGCAATTGTTTAATCTTTCAGTAGGGAAAGTAGAATACTCTCAGTAGAAACTACTTTAAAATAGAATCTCCTTGTTATGTATGCAGGTTTGAATATCATTGGTTTAGTTTGAACTGTTCTTGTAAAATGTCAGAAATGATTGGTTTAAAAAGTGCGGGAAAATCCTGCACTCTGATTGGCTGGCAACTGCGGCTGCTGGCTATAAGTAGCAGCCACAACCCAGCCAAATCGGGTCCGTTATGAGCTGTAGTCACTAATAAACTCTTCACTGAAGCACTCCGCGTCTGAGTCTTCATGCAAACTTAACACTGGCGACGAAGGTGGGATCTTTCCTGAAGAGAAGACGATGCGGAAAACAAGCTGAGAGAGATGGCTGTGCTGAACACCCCCCCAGCCCCATTCGATCCGACGGCAGAAGACTGGGACTCGTATGCGGCTCGGTTCCAAATGTATTTGGAGGGAAATGATCTCGCCGACATTCTGAGAAGCGGAAGAGGGCAGTCTTTCTTACACACTGTGGTCCAGCAGTTTTCAAGATGGCGAAGGCATTGGCGGGAGCTGCAGACGTGAAGGTAATGGAATGGCCCGACTTAGAAAAGCTGTTAAGAGCCCATAACGCGCCACAAATATCGTGCCTCATTAAGAGACACGAGTTTTACCGTCGCGATCAAGGGGAAAGCGAAAACGTAAATGACTTTGTGGCAAGTTTAAGGGACATTGGGGGTGCATGTGAATTTAACAACTTAGAAGAGGCCATGCACTATCGATTTGTTCTAGGCCTTAAAGACAAGGAATTACAGAGCAAGTTATTAATGAGACCTAAGATCACGCTAAAGGAAGCAATAGAAGAGGCCTCTTCAGCAGAAGCCACCAAGTCCTCAGAAGTAGCCATGAAGAAAATTAACAAGGCCTCAAGCCATCCTGATGTGGAAAAGTCCACAACAACTCATTGTGAGCAAATAGATTCTGAGTCAGACTGTAGTGAGGTGGAGGAAGGAATTTATAGACTCAGAATGGAGAGGAAAAAGAAAGACCTGGGAAGAAAGAGGCAAGATTTTTACTGCAGAGGTTGTGGGGGAAGCCACCCCTGCACTGAATGCAAGTTTCTTGATACCATCTGCCTCCGTTGTGAAAAAAGAGGTCACCTAGCAAGAGTCTGCAAATCATCCAGAACTCCACCCCACAGAAGAAAGTTTCCTGATAAAGAATTCAAGGCTAACAACTTCAGTGAGAAAATGGGGTGAAGCACAGAAGCAAATGGAAAGAATGAAACTCATCAAACAGTCACCATTGGTCATTCTTCATCCTTAAGAAGCAGAAAAGTACATGTGAAGGTACTAATTGAATGAAGGCCTTGCCAAATGGAAGTGGACTCAGGCTCCTATTTATCTATGGTGTCATGGGACACTATTCACAGACTACTCCCAAACATTCAGAAGAAACATTTCCAGAAGCAAGCACTGATTCTTAAAGACTACCAAGGGAGCAAGATTCCAGTAGTTGGAACAAGAGAATTCAACGTGAAGTTCAAAGGCCACACAAATGTTTGCCCCTGACCATCGTGGACAAGGATCGCCCAAGCTTGCTAGGACTTGAGTGGTTCAATCCATTAGGCATTGAGGTGACTGGCATCAATCACGTGAGCAACACTGAATGGGAGGAGGCCTTGAAGTCTGAATTTCCAGAGGTCTTCAGCAACGGATTGGGCAAGTATATAGGGACCCCTATCACTTTCAACCTAGATCCCAAGGTGCCCCCAATTCATTTAAAGCCCAGAAGGGTCCCATTTGCCTTAAAGGAAAAAACTGATGCACAATTAGATAAACTAATAGCTCAAGGAGTTTTAGAGCCCACTGACCACTCCAGATGGGAGACACCCATAGTCACACCAGTCAAGACTGATGGGTCAGTAAGAATCTGTGGAGACTATAAGGGGACATTGAACCATGCGCTTCAGCAGAGCGCATATCCAGTTCCAGTGGTGCATCATTTATTACATTCACTTGGCAGGGGCACAGTCTTTGCCAAATTGGATCTGGCCCAGGCATATCAACAACTAACAGTTGATGATGCCACTGCAGAGGCCCAAACCATTGTGACTCATAGAGGTGCCTTCAAATGTAAACGGTTGCAGTTTGGAGTAAGCATGGCACCAGGCATCTTCCAAAGCCTTATGGAAAGGATGCTCCAAGGACTGCCAGGGGTAGTGCCTTACTTTGATGATGTGTTAATCTCTGCTGAAAATGACACTCAATTACAAGAGAGACTCAGAGAAGTCCTTACCAGATTCAAGAAAGCGGGGTTAAAAGTCAAGGAAGAAAAATGCACTCTTAGAACTGACAAGGTTGAGTTCTTGGGCTATATGATTGACAAGCATGGCATCCACCTACAGATGCCAAGGTTAAGCAATCAAAGAAGCCCCTAGACCAAAATGCAAAACAGATTTGCAAGCCTTCCTTGGACTTATTAACTTTTATCACATGTTCCTACCTCAGAAGGCAACCATTGCAGAACCATTACACAGATTACTGGACAAAAAATCTGTTTGGGTCTGGGGCAGGAAGGAACAATCAGCATTTAACAATATTAAAAGACTAATCACGTCTGATGCTGTACTGATACAGTTCTCTGAGAATTTGCCTGTTGTACTGACTTGTGATGCATCCCCTTTTGGAGTGGTGGGGGGTTTGAGCCACAGGCTTCCCAGCGGGAGGGAAGCCCCTATTGCATTTTATTCTCGCACTTTGACTAAAGCAGAGAGGAATTACAGCCAATTGGACAAGGAAGCATTGGCAATTGTTGCAGCTGTCAAGAAATTCCATGAGTATCTATATGGGAGAACATTTACCATTGTCATAGATCACAAACCTTTGTTAGGCATTGTGGCAGGAGACAAACCTACACCCCTATCCTGTCACCAAGAATGCTGAGGTGGACTGAATTTCTTGCTGCTTATTCATACAAGCTCATCCACAAGCCTGGCAAAGACATTGGCCATGCTGATGCTTTGAGTCGCTGCCCACTTCCTTTCACACTGAGGACTTTGAACCTGAGCGCACACCTTTTTCCTAGAAACTGTTGCCAAGCTTCCAGTACACGCTGCTGAAATTGCCAGAGAGACTGCCAAAGACACTGTGTTGGCTCCTGTTATAGGCTGGATTAAGAAAGGTTGGCCTCTTCAAGATCTACCTCACCTTGCCCAACCTTTTAAATCCAGGCAAACTGAATTATCTGTATTAAGAGGATGTATTTGTGGTAACAGGGTGCTTATTCCTGCAAAACTGCAAAGAGAGGTTTTGGAAATGTTACATGAGGGTCATCCTGGTATTGTAAGGATGAAGGGATTGGCCAGGAGTTATGTATGGTGGCCAGGTATTGACAAAATGGTTGAAAACTGGGTTGCATCTTGTCCCAATTGCCAGGTAGTCAGGCCTGCTCCACCTCTCACCCCCAAACAGGAATGAGAATGTCCTAGGGGCCCATGGTCTAGGATTCACATTGATTTCGCTGGCCCTACCAAAGGGCACACCTTCCTTATTATAGTAGATGCATATTCCAAATGGCTAGAGGTCATCCCTATGGCATCCACCACAACTGATGCTGTCATCAAGCAGCTTAAAAAGCTTTTTGTAACCCACGGGTTACCTGATGTTCTTGTCTCTGACAATGGCCCTCAATTTACATCCAACCTTTTGAATCCTATCTAGCACAACAGGGTATCAGACATGCCCTGACTGCCCCTGGGCACCTTCGCTAATGGCCGGGCTGAACGCATGGTACGTTTTACCAAGGAAAAGCTTCAGCAATTGGGTCCTGGGGACATCACTGAGAAAGTTGAAAACTTCTTAGTGTTCAGCACATCACTCCTAACCCATCAACTAACTTATCCCAGCAGAGTTATTGATGGGTAGGAAACTTAGGTCTTCCCTTGACCGCCTTCATCCCACTTACGCACCCAACGCACCACTAGATTCCACTAGCAAAGTTCGCACGTTCAGTGTGGGTGATTCTGTTTATGCTAAGAACCTTATGGGTGAGCCTTCATGGATTCCTGCTGAAATAACTCAAATCACAGGCCCTTGTTCTTACAGGGTGCAAACAGAGGATGGAGTCCTCTGGAGCAGGCACATTGATCAGCTTAGATCCAGGTTACTCAGGAACATCACAATTGTTCCTCTCTAGTTCCCATACCTAATGCCCTTTCTAGGGGGGAGGGGGAGGAGCATGAGGATAATCAGCAAGCAGGAATCAACCCCATGTGTAATGAGCCATTACGACAGGAACCATCCCAAAACATGTCACAATGCCAAAATCCATCCTTACAAGTGGAAGATTGCACATCACTACCTGATTTGGGTGCTGACATTGGGTTGGAGATGGGTTGGGAGGAGAGACCAGATTGTAACAATCAAACAGGGTCTTCTTTCACTGGAGGCCCAAGTAGGGAAATGTCAACAGACACATTTCCTCTCTCACTGGGTGAGAACATTAAAACTTCTGAACCACAAAGGTCTCAACATACACGTAAGAGCCCCACCTATTTAGAAGAATACATTAGATAGGTTGGGGTTTGAGTATGGACTGAACCTAGTGGGGAGGGGTGTTATGTATGCAGGTTTGAATGTCATTTAGTTTGAACTGTTCTTGTAAAATGTCAGAAATGATTGGTTTAAAAAGTGCGGGAAAATCCTGCACTTTGATTGGCTGGCAACTGCGGCTGCTGGCTATAAGTAGCAGCCTCAGCCCAGCCAAATCGGGTCCATTATGAGCTGTAGTCACTAATAAACTCTTCACTGAAGCACTCCGTGTCTGACTCTTCATGCAAACTTAACACTCCTTACAGCTTGTTTTCCCTCATTAGGTTAGTAAGGCATAGTTAGTATAGTGCTTAAGATTTTGGACTAGGACTGGTGGGCCTTAGCTACCAAAACCCATTTGACAACTTTCTTCTAATCATTATCTCCAAGCTCAGTTTATTTCATAAGGTTATTTGTTGTTAAACCATTGCTGTTATGTTTTTATCCTATTGAGTTAAGATGACATATAATATAATAAATGCAATCAGGCAACATTCAGACATGTTTCTTGCTTCCTTGGATAGTAAGAAGCAATAAAATTCTGGATAGTCTCACATCCCCTTTCTCTCTACCAATATCATATCAATATTAGATAGCATGAAGACAAGTTAGAATTATGTGAGGCAACATATGTTAATAGTCTAGCACAGACTTCCAATATGAGCATTTTGCTGCTGAATTGCACAGCAATGCCTCAAAACCCAATCTAACTATGTGATTCTATGAAAAGATTATGGCATTGAAAGTTTCAAGAAGTTCACATATTGCCATATATGGCCCTATAATATTTGTTTTCTTTTGTTTGCAAAAATCTTCAAATCTTCATTCTACTACTATTGGTATGTCCACTATTTTAGGGATTCAATTATGGAAGGAAGGAAGGAAGGAAGGAAGGAAGGAAGGAAGGAAGGAAGGAAGGAAGGAAGGAAGGACCTAAATTGCTAACTGCTAATTTGAGGGATATTTGGAACATTTTTCAGGAATGTGGTGTAGGTTAAGAGTAGAATAAAATTATCTTTAAGTCTATTCCCATCTTTAAAACTTTCTAAAATGAAAAACTCAAGTTATGCTGACATATAATATAATAAATGCAATCAGGCAACATTCAGACTCAGTCCAGAAATAAATTCAGGAACTTGGCTGATTTTTAGTTTAAAGTAGCTATAGGAGGCATTGTGTAATAATCCAGAAATAAATTCAGGAACTTGGCTGATTTTTTTAGTTTAAAGTAGCTATAGGAGGCATTGTGTAATAATTATTATGCTTAATTCTGGATTGAGAACATGCTTTGCCAAAATATGCCTATTTTATTCCTGCATTTTGATAATCCTGCATTTTGATCTTGGAGTGTTGCAAATCATCATGTGTAAGTTTTGTTAATTAATTTGATTCTGGCAGGATTGACCAATCAGAAGATGCAAATATATATACTAATTTTCACTAATTTTAGTAACTTTTTTTTTTACAAAAACTCATCTGCAGTTTCTTATTTTTATTTTTATTTAATTTAGAAGTGCCTAACACAAATAACTTCATTGGCATTAGTCTAGATCTGTTACTACTAAAATTCTTGATGTTGAATCAAAAGAAAGATCAATGGAGCTGATTTCCTTAATATTTCATGTCAAACATTTTATTTATTTTTCTTAGCAGCTTAAGTTCTCTCAGATAAAATTATCTTAACTGGTGCTATTTTCAACCTATTTTACCTGAAGTCAAAATCCTTTACCTACAATATCCAAATTTGTTTCTACAGTGATAAGAAAAATAATTTCTTCAAATGTGATGAAAGCAGTAAAAATCAAGTTAACTAAGCAAATTATCTACTTTCATGAAAAAATACCACATGAGTATAAAAACTACAATCCATTTAATATAAGAAAGAACAGTTTGGTGTTGTGGCTGAAAGCAGTGGGTCTCAAACTGAGAGAATGAAAGGTCTAGTCCTACCTTAAGCATGAATATAAAGGTAAATTAATAACAATATTGCATGCAGGTTATCCTTGACTTATGACCACAATTTAGTCCAAAATTTGCATTGCTAAGCAAGACAGTTGTTAAGTGATTTTGTCCCATTTTATGACCTTTCTTGTTGCAGTTGTTAAGTGAATCACTGCAGTTGTTAAGTTAATAAAACAGTTGTTAAATGATTCTGGTTTCCTCATTGCTTGTCAGAAGTTTGCAAAAGGTGATCACATGATTCCAGGACACTGCAACCATAATAAATACATGTCAGTTGTCAATTTGAATTTTGATCATGTGGCCTTGGCGATGCTGCAACATTTGTAAGTGTGAAAAACAGTCATAAGTGATTTTTCAGTGCTATTGTAACTTTGAAGAGTCACTAAATTAATGGTTGTAAGTCAAGGACTACCTGTACTACAGTCTTACCTTGTCAGCATTCTGCTTTGGGATTTGATAAAATCCTGGCTTAATTAAAGCAAAGGATTTGAGGTATCCAAGTGACAGAGCTGAATTCTCCTATCCCTTGATTTCATATCAAAATCGCTCCTTCTCCCTGGTTTATCCTAGACATTTCTATAATACCTTACAGGTTCCACACTGGGACTGGAGCAGTTATTCTCCCTTCAGCTATGGTTTGCATTTTTGGCTTTTGTGACATTTTTTAGTACAATTTTTATTTTTGTATTTTCTGTTTTTATATCTTTGGCTTTTATTTATTATTGTTGCATACCTTGAGATTGGTAATAATATAAATTTGATTAATAGATAGATAAATAAATACATAAAATTTACTTGTGTAGATTGGGTCATTATCAACTGAACATCACATATGGAAGTTGAACTTGTTTCTGTTCATATTTTGAGGTAGAATCTGTCTAGTTGCTGTTAAAATCTCCACAGTGCACAAAATAGCAGTCAAATTTAATATTTTCAATTGTTAATGTGTAATTGCTATTGTGACCAGAAGCTGGTTCCCCTTCTCCTAGGTGACCATTCTCCAAAAATCTGCAAAGAGTTTACAAAATTCTTATCAACAGTTATAGCCCTCAGAAAGTATTAGGTTTCTCTTTCATGCTATTAACTGTTAGCTGCTATTTGCTTTAGGATTTTCTTGCAATTTTAAAATGACCTTTTATAGTTATAGTTTGTATACTGGTCTTTTATTGTGTTTGGTCTTGGACCATAAATAAATTTTGATTGATTGGCACAAAGCCAGTTGGATGACTTTGGGCCACTCACTCTCTCTTAGCCCTAAGAAGAAGATGATTAGAAACTACTTCTGAAAATGTTACCAAGAAAATTGTCTGGACTGTGGAATCACTAAGAGTTAAGACTGACTTGAAGTCACCCAAAAAGAGGGGGGAAATAAATTGCTGAATTGCTGTAGGGACATACGTAAGAAAATATTCATGCTAGACAAGAGATTAAATAAAATAGTTTAATATATATCTTGCACTGGGACTGACATTTAACATAATGCCAAGAATCTTAATCACAATTGTTGTGGCTTTTTGAAACAAGTGAAGATGTCCATCCTTCTTGATTTTATAACCATCTACTAATTTTTGTTAAAAACAATAAGACTATAAAATACATTTCAAAATTATTTTTGTATAATCCTAGCTTACTTCTCTAGAAGATTTTGTATGGTTCACTTTATAATAGTATATGAGATGCATTTAGCGAATATTATCTTTTTTTAATTTTGGTTAGAAAAAATTACAAATAATTTAACAAGCATCTTTTTTTTTCTAAATAGAAAGTTTGAAAAATATTCATTTCCACTGACCTTTATTTCTTTTTATTTTCTACGTGCTGCAATTTTCTGCACATTAATAATAGAAAAAAGTCTTAATTACATTTGTTGCTGATGTTCTCGATTGATCTATGCTTAAGTTTAATGTTTAAATTGTTAAGTTTGCATGAAGAGTCAGATGTGAAGAGCTTCAGTGAAGAGTTTATTAAGTGACTACAGCTCGAATGCACCCGACTTGGCTGAATCAACACATGGGGTTGATTCTTGCTTGCTGATTTTCCTCCTGTTCCTCCCCTTCCCCCCTAGAAATGACATCAGGTGAGGGAACTAGAGAGAGACAAGGGTGATGTTCCTGAGAGAACCTGGATCTAAGTTGATCAATGTGCCTGCTCCAGAGGAGTCCATCCTTTGTTTGTACCCTGTAAGAACGAGGGCCTGTGATCTGTTATCTCAGCAGGAATCCACAAAGGTTCACCTATGAAGTTCTTAGCATAAACAGAATCACCCACACTGAATGTACGGACTTTGGAAGTGGAATCCAGTGGTGCATTGGGTGCATAAGTGGGATGAAGGCGGTAAAGGGAAGACCTAAGTTTCCTACTCATCAGCAACTCTGCTGGGAATAAGTTATTAGATGGGCTAGGGGTGATGTGCTGAACACTAAGAAGTTTTTCAACCTTCTCAGTGATGTCTCCAGGACCCAGTTGCTGAAGCTTCTCTTTGGTAAAATGTACCATGCGTTCAGGCCGACCATTAGCCGAAGGGTGCCCAGGGACAGTAAGGGCATGTCTGATACCCTGTTGTGCTAGATAGGATTCAAAAAGGTTAGATGTAAATTGAGGGCCATTGTCAGAGACAAGAACATCAGGTAACCCGTGCATTACAAACAGTTTTCTGAGCTGCTTGATGACAGCATCAGTTGTGGTGGATGTCATGGGAAACACCATAGCCATTTGGAATATGCATCTACTACAATAAGAAAGGTGTGCCCTCTAGTAGGACCTGCGAAATCAATGTGGATCCTAGACCATGGGCCCCTAGGACATTCCCATTCCTGTGGGGGGGGCGTGAGATGGGGCAGGCCTGACTACCTGGCAATTGGGACAAGATGCAACCCAGTTTTCAACCATTTTGTCAATACCTGGCCACCATACATAACTCCTGGCCGATCCTTCATCCTTACAATACCAGGATGACCCTCATGTAACATTTCCAAAACCTCTCTTTGCAGTTTTGCAGGAATAACCACCCTGTTACCCCACAAAATACATCCTCTTAATACAGATAATTCAGTTTGCCTGGACTTAAAAGGTTGGGCAAGGTGAGGTAGATCTTGAAGAGGCCAACATTTCTTAATCCAGCCTATAACAGGAGCCAATAAAGTGTCTTTGGCAGTCTCTCTGGCAATTTCAGCAGCATGAACTGGAAGCTTGGCAACAGTTTCTAGGAAAAAGGTATGTGTTTCAGGTTCAAGGTCCTCCTTGTGGCAATGAAGTGGGCAATGACTCAGTGCATCAGCATGTCCAATGTCCTTGCCAGGCTTGTGAATCAGTTTGTATGAATAAGCTGCAAGAAATTCAGTCCATCTCAGCATTCTTGGTGACAGGATAGTAGGTGTAGGCTTGTCTCCTGCCACAATGCCTAATAAAGGTTTGTGATCTGTAACAATGGTAAATGTTCTGCCATACAGGTATTCATGAAATTTCTTAACAGCTGCAACAACTGTCAATGCCTCTTTGTCCAATTGGCTGTAATTCCTCTCTGCTTTGGTCAAAGTGTGAGAGTAAAATGCAATAGGGGCTTCTCTCCCACTGGGAAGCCTGTGGCTCAAACCCCACCCCCACTCCAAAAGGGGATGCATCACAAGTCAGTACAACAGGAAAATTCTCAGAGAACTGTATCAGTACAGCATCAGACGTGATTAGTCTCTTAATACTGTTAAATGCTGATTGTTCCTTCCTGCCCCAGACCCAAACAGACTTCTTATCAAGTAATCTGTGCAATGGTTCAGCAATGGTTGCCTTTTGAGGTAGAAACATGTGATAAAAGTTAATAAGTCCAAGGAAAGCTTGCAAATATGTTTTGCCTTTAGGTTTAGGGGCTTCTTTGATTGCTTTAAACTTGGCATCAGTAGGGTGGATGCCATGCTTGTCAATCATGTAGCCCAGGAACTCAACCCTGTCCGTCTTAAGGGTGCATTTTTCTTCCTTGACTTTTAACCCCGCTTTCCTGAATCTGGTAAGGACTTCTCTGAGTCTTTCTTGTAGCTGAGTGTCATTTTCAGAAGAGATTAACATATCATCAAAGTAAGGTACTACCCCTGGCAGTCCTTGGAGAATTCTTTCCATAAGGCTTTGGAAGATGCCTGGTGCCATGCTTACTCCAAACTGCAACCGTTTACATTTGAAGGCACCTCTATGAGTCACAATGGTTTGGGCTTCTGCAGTGGCATCATCAACTGTTAGTTGTTGATATGCCTGGGCCAGATCCAATTTGGCAAAGACTGTACCCCTGCCAAGTGAATGTAACAGATGATGCACAACTGGAACTGGATATGCGCTCTGCTGCAGTGCATGGTTCAGTGTCCCCTTATAGTGTCCACAAATTCTTACTGACCCATCAGGCTTGACTGGTGTGACTATGGGTGTCTCCCATCTGGAGTGGTCAGTGGGCTCCAAAACCCCTTGAGCAATTAACTTGTCTAATTGTGCATTAATTTTTCCCTTTAAAGCAAATGGGACCCTTCTGGGCTTTAAACGAATTGGGGGCACCTTGGGATCTAGGTTGAAAGTGATAGGGGTCCCCATATACTTGCCCAATCCTTCACTGAAGACCTCTGGAAACTCAGACTTCAAGGCCTCCTTCCATTCAGAGTTGCTCACGTGATTGATGCCAGTCACCTCGATGCCTAGTGGATTGAACCACTCAAGTCCCAGCAAGCTTGGGCGATCCTTGTCCACGATGGTCAGGGGCAAATGTTTGGTGTGGCCTTTGAACTTCACGTTGAATTCTCTTGTTCCAACTACTGGAATCTTGTTCCCTTGGTAGTCTTTAAGAGTCAGTGCTTGCTTCTGGAAATGTTTCTTCTGAATGTTGGGAAGTAGCCTGTGAATAGTGTCCCATGACACCATAGATAAATAGGAGCCTGAGTCCACTTCC
The DNA here is from genome assembly GCA_009733165.1 of Naja naja. NCBI lineage: Eukaryota > Metazoa > Chordata > Lepidosauria > Squamata > Elapidae > Naja > Naja naja. The sequence goes on from CM019151.1 coordinate 51,747,749, forward strand.
ATTTGGCAAGGCCTTCCTTCAATGAATACCTTCACGTGTACTTTTCTGCTTCTTAAGGGTGAAGAATGACCAATGGTGATTGTTTGATGAGTTTCATTCTTTCCATTTGCTTCTGAGTTGCGCCCCATCTTTTCAATGTAATTGTTGGGCTTAAAATCCTTCTCAGGGAATTTCTTCCTACTAGGTGGAGTTCTGGATGATTTGCAGACTCTTGCTAGGTGACCCCTTTTCTCACAACGTAGGCAGGTGGTGTCTAAAAACTTGCATTCAGTGCGGGGGTGACCCCCCCCACAGCCTCTGCAATAACATTCTTGCCTCTTTTTTCCAGGGTCTTTCCTTTTCTTCTCCATTCTGAGTCTATAAATTCCTTCCTCCACCTCACTGCAATCTGAATCAGAGTCTATTTGCTCGCAATGGGTTGTTGTGGATTTTTCCACATCAGAATGGCTTGAGGCCTTGTTAATCTTTTTCATGGCCGCTGCTGAGGACTTGGTGGCTTCCACTGAAACAGCTTCCTCTATGGCCTCCTTAAACGTGATCTTAGGTTTCATTAGTAGTTTGCTCTGTAAGACCTTATCTTTGAGGCCTAGAACAAACCGATCATGCATGGCCTCTTCTAAGATGGTAAAGTCACAAGCACCCCCAATGTCCCTTAAACTTGCCATGAAGTCATTAACATTTTCACTTTCCCCTTGATCCCGATGGTAAAACTTGTGTCTCTTAATGAGGCACGATACTTGTGGGGCGTAATGGGCTCTTAAAAGCTTTTCCAAATCAGGCCATTCCATTACCTTCAAGTCTGCAGCTCCCGCCAATGCCTTTGCTATCTTGAAGACTGCCGGACCGCAGTGCATGAGAAATACCGCCCTCTTCCGCTTCTCGGGGATATCGGCGAGGTCGTTTCTTTCCAAGTACATCTGGAAGCGATCCACATACGATTCCCAGTCTTCCGCCGCCGGATCGAATGGGGCTGGGGGGGTGTTCAGTGCAGCCATCTCGCTCTTCTGCTTGTCTTCCGCGTTGTCCTTCTTCAGGGCAATCCCACCTTCATTGCCAGTGTTAAGTTTGCATGAAGAGTCAGACGCGAAGAGCTTCAGTGAAGAATTTATTAAGTGACTACAGCTCGAATGGACCTGACTTGGCTGGGCTACGGCTGCCTCTTATAGCCTGCAGCTGTAGTTGCCAGCCAATGGGAGTGCAGGGTTTTTCCGCACTATTTAAACCAATCCCATTTGACATTTTACAAGAACAGTTCAAAATAAACCAATAACATTTAAACCTACATACATAACATAAACCTTTATTTTTTATTCTGGAATCTGAAATTTTAATCCTGTATAGATATCAATGTAGAGTGAATGGATAGTTTACAGATCTCAGCCCATTGCTCTCTGTAGTATCAAGTAATTATTTGTTTTTCTCTGTATCATAAATTACTTCTAAAATCAATGGAAATATAATGGGCTTGATTGCAAACATGTTCAGTAGAGTTTCACTCATACTGTAGAAAAGAAATAGAATAATATTTTTCACCAAATTGTCTACTTCTGTTTCTCTAAAATAATAAGTAATATATTTATCTGTGGAAACAATGTCATAATGAAGAATTGTGATATATATGTATGTTTGAATTTAATTTCAATTATTTCAAAGGATATTACAAGTAAATTTTCTTAATGACTTTGCCTAATTATTCAAATCTGTAAGTTAAGTACACTAAAATCTCAGCTTACATTTTCCTTTTCTAAACTGCAAGAATACCCAGGCTTATTGGTGAATACAGGTTGACATTATAGCATTAGGAATTTACATTGCTATGAAGAAAAGGATCAATGTTATAAGTAACATTGCATTTGTTGGTCAATTTTATTAGTTATTAATTTCTTATTTTCCAATCCTAAGTAATACATACTTTTAAAAAATGTATATGTAATTGTGCATGCTTTTTTTTACTTTTTCTTAATATGTAGTTTTTCACTACATGATCTTGTCAAACAAACAATATTTCATATATGGAATGCAAGCACACATACTGTATATAGATTATGTGTACTTAAAAAACATATACATAATATGACATCATCTCTGTCTTCTTAATGTTTAATATTTCAAATGTTTTTCATTTTTTATTTAAATTCAGTCTTTGATTTCAGCTAACAAAATACTGGCATACATATCTCATATCGTTAGAGGCTCTGCCTCTAATTTTGTTTCAGCTGTCATGTCTTCCAAATTTGTTTTTCTTCCATATCCAGATATGGCAACAACATATATCCTTTTCTTATTCATTTCGTATACTGAACTACTTTGTTTCTATGAATTCATTTGTTGCAGGAGCTTATTTTTTTTCAAAATTTTCTCAGAAGCATAAGAAGTATTTTGGCACAAATAGTATAATTAATATATTCCATGTCCTGGCATGATCTTCAGAATTTTAGGACCTTATTGTACTCAGTAAAACAAAAATAAATTCCTTTTGCAATTCTGTTTTCTATTATTCACATTATGGTAACTTGTTATACAATCTTATTGTTCCTTTACTGAAACCTCCCTGCTAGTATAGCACACATTGATATATTCCTTTTTTCGTGTTTGCCTTGTTTGGGATACACTTAGTAAACACATTGGTACAAGAAATCCTTAACTTAAAACCAAACATTTAGCAACCATTCAATGTTACAATGGATCAAGAAAAGTGATTGATCTTCGTAGTTTTGATGATCACAGCATCCCCATGGTCATATGATCAAAATTTGGGCAATTGGCAACTGACATCAATTTACAATGGTTGCAGCATCCCAGGATCATGTGATCATTGTTTGCAGTCTTCCCGTTTGGCTGGTTTCATTTAACTGCATGATTCATTTAAATGCAATGATTCATTTAACAACTATGTCAAAAAAGCTCATAAAATCAGATATTACTAATTTAACAATCTTGGTTAGCTTTAGAAATCCTGGTCCAATTGTGGTCATACACTATCTGTGTAGACATTGCTTAAATGATCTCACCTGAGACATTAGCTTTTGATAAGACAATTTCATTCAGTTCAATTTACCCTAATCTTACTTTGAGATTCTGTACCTACTGAAGGAAGAGACCTTAGGTAATCCCAGTTTCTAGTGGTCCTACCTGTTTATTGCTTACAATAAATATTACAATTGCATTAAATAATGATGACTGCTCTTAATGTGAAAAGTCAGAAAGAATATTTCTTTGCACTGTTTGTTATTTAAGGAATAGTACTACTGCTTTCTTTTCATTTCATATTTTGTTCTTAACATAGCTGCAGTATAGAACACTACAAAGTAGAACATGAACTAGATGGTAATAATAGCTTTACCTGACATTTTGAGAGATCGACTTTATTGATTTAATTCTTTTAACCTGATTCTATTTTCTATTAATGTGATAATAGAAATCTGTATCTTCTCTGTGTAACATACAGGATTAAGTTTTTGAACATGTCTTTGTAAACTGAAATTTGATCAATTGACTCTCTTTAAGAAAAACAATTTCACCCATTTTTAGTATCTTTATATACTTCAATGTGTTTTATTTTGCTTATTCTTGTCTGAGATCCCACTACGGTATGACTTAAAGAGACTTGCAAAAGTAATTCAACCAGCATTGTGTCAATATAGACCTGTTTTATATCTCCATATAAAGAAGACCGGTTTTATATCTCCATATTAATGATAAGGTTTGTCTGATAAGCCAAATGGTATTAATCAAAGTTCTAAAACAAAATATAGCTATGTGTTGTTAAATAGTTTCAATTAAATATTCATTTGCTGTATATTTGAGGGCACAGTTACTAATGTTATGAGAAAAGATGTTGTTTTTGTTTATTTTATTTTGGACCTTATAACCTTTCTTATAAGTTTGGGCTTGGATAAAGCTCATTAAAAATTAAATTGCTTATTATAACCTAACATCAATTTCCATTTTGATCAAAAAGCACAGTTGCTTTCCTAAGCAGTTTAACCTATAAACTATTTCAGTAATGAGAAAAGATGAGGCAAGTTTAACAATTTCAATACCCAAACTAAAGCTAAGAAATATATAGACACTAATTAATTTGTAGCAACAGCTATATAAAAAGTTAGGAAAATTAAACTCTACTTAATCAATCTGCCTTTGTATGTATAGCTTTTCCCCATAAATTCTAAACTGAATAATTACCTTAATCTGATATTATGCCTTTGAGAAACAGGAACACATACAGGTTCATGAACACTGCCACATATCTATGAAACTTTGGCTATCATTGCACAAACAATTCCCATACATTATTCCTGTATATTTCACTCATATATAGGGTACCATTTAATAAGGGTCAGCCATGCACATTGTGGAATAGTTAGTCTATTCACAGTTTTGCTTTTTAGTACACAGAAGTATAACACCTTAATAGGGTAATGACTTTGGCTGAGTAATATAATGAAGACACTTGTATTTATTATCTGACAATTCAATAGTATCTGTTGTTATAGTAGTTGCTTCCCAAATCAGACCACAAAAAGGGTTCACTATTTGTAAGACAAGACAAGACATAAATACAAATTGTTATGTGAACTTAAAAGCATAATATCTATTTAGAAAGAATATTGTTAATTATGAGCTACTTTGGGATAGGCAAGGCAGCAAGTTAGAAACCAGGAGAGGTCTTCTGGACACAAAGCTAACTTATCTCAGTCACTTTCTCTTAGTCTTAGGAAAGATGTAATGGCAAGGCATTTCTGAAAAATCTTGCCAACAAAAACTGTATTTCAAAATGCATTAAGCATATAAAATATATCTATGCATGAGAATAAATAACAATTGATAAGGGTAACCCAAGACAGATCTGTTTTGCAAATACTAAAATTACTAGTAAACATCCCACTGCTTTTGTGTTTGATAATAAATTCCATTTGTCAACCCATTGCTAAAAAAAATTTGTTAAGTTTGCATGAAGAGTCAGACGCGAGGAGTTCCAGCAAAGAAGTTTATTAGTGACTACAGCTCAAATAGACCCGTCCTGGCTTGGCTACGGCTGCTTCTTATAGCCTGCAGCCGTAGCTGCCAGCCAATGGGAGTGCAGGGTTTCTTCCCGCACTATTTAAACCAATACCATTTGACATTTTACAAGAACAGTTCAAATAAACCAATAACATTCAAACCTACATACATAACACCCCTCCCCACTAGGTTCAGTCCATACCAAACCCCAACCTATCTAATGTATTCCTTAAATAGGTGGGGCTCTTAATGCGTTGAGACCTTCGTGGTTCAGAAGTTTTAACGTTCTCACCCAGTGAGAAGGGAAATGTGTCTGCTGACATTTCCCTGTTGGGACTTCCTGTGAAAGGAGACCCTGTTAGACTGTTAGAATCTGGTCTCTCCTCCCAACCCATCTCCATTCCAATATCAGCACCCAAGTCAGGTGGTGGTGTGCAATCTTCCACTTCTAAGGATGAATCTTGGCATTGTGACAGGGTTCGGGATGGTTCCTGTCGCAATGGCTCCACTTCTAAGGATGGATCTTGGCATTGTGACAGGGTTCGGGATGGTTCCTGTCGCAATGGCTCGTTACACATGGGGTTGATTCCTGTTTGCTGATTTTCCTCCTGTTCCTCCCCTTCCTCCCTAGAATTGACAGCAGGTGAGGGAACTAGAGAGGAACAAGTGTGATGTTCCTGAGAGAACATGGATCTAAGTTGATCAATGTGCCTGCTCCAGAGGACTCCATCCTCTGTTTGCACCCTGTAAGAACGAGGGCCTGTGATCTGAGTTATTTCAGCAGGAATCCACAAAGGTTCACCTATAAGGTTCCTAGCATATACAGAATCTCCCACACTAAAAGAACGAACTTTGGAAGTGGAATCCAGTGGTGCGTTGGGTGCGTAAGTGGGATGAAGGCGGTCAAGGGAAGACCTAAGTTTCCTGCCCATCAACAACTCTGCTGGGGACAAGTTAGTTGATGGGCTAGTGATGTGTTGAACACTAAGAAGCTTTTCAAGCTTCTCAGTGATGTCCCCAGGACCCAGCTGCTGAAGCTTCTCTTTGGTAAAGCGTACCATGCGTTCAGCCGGCCGTTGGCGAAGGGTGCCAGGGGCAGTGAGGGCATGTCTGATGCCCTGTTGAGCTAGAAAGGATTCAAAATGTTAGATGTGAATTGAGGGCCATTGTCAGAGACAAGGACATCTGGTAACCCATGGGTTACAAACAATTTTCTGAGCTGCTTGATAACAGCCTCAGTAGTAGTGGATGTCATTGGAATTACCTCTAGCCATTTGGAGTATGCATCTACTATCACTAGAAAAGTGTGCCCTCTTGTAGGGCCTGCAAAATCAATGTGGATTCTAGACCATGGGCCCCTAGGACATTCCCATTCCTGTGTGGGGCGTGAGGTGGGGCAGGTCTGACTACCTGGCAATTGGGACAAGAGGCTACCCAGTTTTCAACCATTTTGTCAATACCTGGCCACCATACATAACTCCTGGCCAAACCTTTCATCCTTACAATCCCAGGATGACCCTCATGTAACATTTCCAAAACCTCCCTTTGCAGTTTTGCAGGAATAACCACCCTGTTACCCCACAAAATACATCCTCTTAATACAGATAATTCAGTTTGCCTGGACTTAAAAGGTTGGGCAAGGTGAGGTAGATCTTGAAGAGGCCAACCTTTCTTAATCCAGCCCATAACAGGTGCCAACACAGCATCTTTGGCAGTTTCTTTGGCAATCTCAGCAGCATGGACTGGAAGCTTAGCAACGTCTCCAGGAAAAGGTGTGTTTCAAGTTCAAAGTCCTCCTTGTGGCAAGGTAGTGGGCAACGACTCAGTGCATCAGCATGTCCAATGTCCTTGCCAGGCCTGTGAATCAGTTTGTAGGAATAGGCTGCAAGAAATTCAGTCCACCTCAGCATTCTTGGTGACAGGATATTAGGTGTAGGTTTGTCTCCTGCCACAATGCCTAGTAAAGGTTTGTGATCTGTAACAATGGTGAATGACCTGCCATACAGATATTCATGAAATTTCTTAACAGCTGCAACAACTGCTAAAGCCTCCTTGTCCAATTGGCTATAATTCCTCTCTGCTTTGGACAGCATGCAGAGTAAAATGCAATTGGGGCTTCCGTCCATTGGGAAGCCTGTGACTCAAACCCCCCACTCCAAAAGGGGATGCATCACAAGTCAGAACAACAGGTAAATTCTCAGAGAATTGTATCAACACAGCATCAGACGTGATTAGTCTCTTAATACTGTTAAATGCTGACTGTTCCTTCCCCCAGATCCAAACAGCATTCTTATCAAGTAGGCATGTAAGGGCTCAGCAATAGATGCTTTGTGAGGTAGAAACATGTGGTAAAAGTTAATAAGTCCAAGGAAGGCTTGCAAATCTGCCTTGCATCGAGGTTTAGGGGCTTCATTGATTGCTTTAACCTTGGCATCAGTAGGATGGATGCCATGCTTGTCAATCATATACCCCAGGAACTCAACTCTGTCTGTTTTGAGTGTACATTTGTCTTCCTTGACTTTTAAACCCGCTTTTCTGAATCTGGTAAGGACTTCTCTGAGTCTTTCTTGAAGCTGAGTGTCATTTTCAGCAGAGATTAATACATCATCAAAATAAGGTACTACCCCTGGCAGTCCTTGCAACATTCTTTCCATAAGGCTCTGAAAATGCCAGGTGCCACGCTTACTCCAAATTGTAGTCTTTACATTTGAAGGCACCTCTATGGGTCACAATTGTTTGTGCCTCTGCAGTGGCATCATCAACTGTTAATTGTTGATATGCCTGAGCCAAATCCAGTTTAGCAAATACTGTACCCCTGCCAAGGGAATGGAGCAGATGATGCACAACTGGTACAGGATATGCTCTGCTGCAGCGCATGGTTAAGTGTCCCCTTGTAGTCACCACAGATTCTCACTGACCCATCAGCCTTGACTGGTGTGACTATGGGTGTTTCCCATCTGGAGTGGTCAGTAGGCTCTAAAACCCTTGAGCAATGAGTTTATCTAATTGTGCATCAATTTTTCCTTTAAAGCAAATGGGACCCTCCTGGGCTTTAAACGAATTGGGGCACCTTGGGGTCTAGGCTGAAAGCAATAGGGGTCCCCATATACTTGCCCAGTCCTTCGCTGAAGACCTCTGGAAACTCAGACTTCAAGGACTCTTCCCAGTCAGAACTGCTCACGTGATGGATGCCAGTCACCTCGATGCCAAGTGGCTTGAACCACTCAAGTCCCAGCAAACTTGGGCGATCCTTGTCCACGATGGTCAGGGGCAAACGCTTGGTGTGGCCTTTAAACTGCACGCTGAAATCTCTCGCCCAACTACTGGAATCTTGTTCCCTTGGTAGTCTTTGAGAGTCAGTGCTTGCTTCTGGAAATGCTTTTTCTGAATTTTGGGAAAGAGTCTGTGGATAGTGTCCCATGACACCATAGATAAATAAGAGCCTGAGTCCACTTCCATTTGGCAAGGCCTTCCTTCAATAAACACCTTCACATGTACTTTTCTGCTTTTTAAGGGTGAAGAATGACCAATAGTGATTGTTTGGTGAGTTTCATTCTTGCCATTTGCTTCTAAATTTCACCCCATTTTTTCAAGGAAATTGTTGGGCTTAAAGTCTCTATCAGGGAATTTCTTCCTAGCTGGTGGAGTTCTGGATGATTTGCAGACTCTGGCTATGTGACCCCGCTCACAACGTAGGCAAATGGAGTCAAAGAACTTGTAATCAGTGCGGGGTGGCTCCCCCACAGCCTCTGCAATAGAACCCTTGCCTGTTCTTCCCAGAGTCTTTTCTTTTCTTCTCCATTCTGAGTTTAAAAATCCTCCTCTGCCTCACTGCCATCAGAATCAGAGTCTATTTGTTCAAGAATGAGTAGATGTGGATTTATCCCCATCAGAATGGCTTGAGGCCTGGCTTGAGGCCTTGTTAATCTTTTTCATGGCCGCTGCTGAGGACTTGGTGGCTTCCGCTGAAACAGCTTCTTCAATGGCCTCTTTAAACGTGATCTTAGGTTTCATTAATAGTTTGCTTTGTAAACCTTATCTTTAAGGCCTAAAACAAACCGATCACGATGGCCTCTTCTAAGTTGGTAAAGTCACAAGCACCCCAATGTCCCTTAAACTTGCCACGAAGTCATTAACATTCTCGCTATCCCTTGATCCCGACGGTAAAATTCGTGTTCTTAATGAGGCACGATACTTGTGGGGCGAATGGGCTCTCAAAAGTTTTCTAAATCGGGCCATTCCATTACCTTCAGCTCTGCTCCCGCCAACGCTTCGCCATTTTGAAGACTGCCGGACCGCAGTGCGGAGAAAGACCGCCTCTTCCGCCTCTCGGGATGCCGGCGAGATCGCTCTCCAGGAACATGTGGAAACGATCCGCGATACGATTCCCAGTCTTCCGCCGCCGGATCGAACGGTGCTGGGGGTGTTCAGCGCAGCCATCTCGCCAGTTGCTTGTTCGCGCGCCGCCTTCTTCAGGGAAATCCCACCTTCGCCGCCAGTGTTAAGTTTGCATGAAGAGTCAGACGCGAGGAGTTCCAGCAAAGACTTTATTAGTGACTACAGCTCGAATGGACCCGCCCTGGCTTGGCTACGGCTGCTTATAGCCTGCAGTCAGAAGCCAGCCAATGGGAGTGCAGGGTTTCTTCCCGCACTATTTAAACCAATACCATTTGACATTTTACAAGAACAGTTCAAATAAACCAATAACATTCAAACCTACATACATAACAAAATTCATAGAAACTTTTTTGACAGGACACTATTAATAGTCCAGAACATTAGACAAATCTGAAGAACATTTTTCTTAGTTTTTATTGATAGTCTATGAAGTATAAACAGTTCAGAAAACGTATTTCAATAACAATGTGCTTAAGATAAGGTAGAACAGTAACTTATTAATATTAGATGCGCTGTAGCTTATTTTCTGATCATACCATTCTAATAATCCACCTCATACTTTCCTTTTAACCCTTTCAAAACTAAAACTGATTGATGCTTCTGATATGTTCTGCTTTGTTCATTGAATTTTTCCCATTACTTGCTATTCCATAGAACAGCTACATAAATATGCAAAAATTTTGTGATACATCCAACTTCTTGAAAAGAATAAATAAATTTCTGAGGGAATCAGGATTTTTATATTTTTGGATTTTGTTTAGAAACCATCAACAACAAAAGCTTAGTTATAGCCTGAACTAAATTTTAACTACTGTATTCATTTCTGCATATGTGTAAACTCAGAAAAAAAGTATTGCTTGGCTTGATGGAGCTCATTCCAGAAAACAAAATATAAATTTAGTTTAAAGCTGAATTTTTAGGTATACTTAAGTCTCATCAAACCCAGGAGAGATACATACATATAGTATTCCACTGCTACTATTGAAAAATAGTTTAGCAACCACTTTTCTCATTTTTAGGGTCCTAAGTAAGGTTTTGTTGTGTTACAAATTCTTTTCATTTACAGAATTCTGTAAAGGTCAAGATCAAGGTAGTATTTTCTGTTTCTGTTCTCCGGCCTTTTTTTATATAAAAAATGGGGAAAATACAGAAAGATGAAATAACTGCATAATGTTCTATAACAAGCAGAATTAAAAGTCATTTATCTAGGAAAGGATTCATACCCTGAAGCTTCACAATATATTTGTGCCAATAAGCCTTGGGCATACCCTCTAGAATCCCTGGAAAGGTTGCATATACAATTTTAAATTGATAGACAACATGGGAAATAATCATATCAAATGGCTGTAATTTATTCTAACTATATTTTAATTTAATTTAAATCACAAGACATGTTGTGCTGACTCCACTCATTTTGTCCTTTAATTTTCAGAATCCTACACAGAGTGTCCAATTAAAATGTACTATATCATTAGATATATGTTGAGAAAATTAAAAAATACATTTATGATGATTAAATATGCTTATTTAAGTTATTTTATAATACAACTGACAAAATATACCAAAGAAAAAGTATATTAGTTAATATTGAACAAAAAAATATTTTTCCTATTGCAATGATATTCAGCCAGAATTTTGTACATGAGTTTTCTTGCCCAGAAAATATAATACTCAGTCACCAACCACTCATATATTTACTGCCTTTTCTCTCTATTTGTAATATGAAGTGCAAAGCTATACTAAGTTTACTCTACTTTTAAGTTTTTAATTTTAGTCTATACTAGTTTGTTCTTCAAAATATAATAAAGGATAAAATTCAACAAGTTCTTAACCTACAAGATATCGCAATATTGGTTAGGTGATATGCTGATGACCAAACAGAGTAGAAAATCAGGCCACAATCCTGCTTGTACACATGGTTTCTAAATGATGCTTATAATGCCAAGGTAAGTGGCCTAACCTAGTTGATCTTAGATAATTCTGACCCCTCAAATAAAATTGGATCCAATTAATAAAGCTGTGTATATTTTTCACAAAGCATGCCAGTGTGAGCAAAGTATCTTATTTTCAAAACGTATATCTTGGAAGACTTCCATGGACCACTATCCTGATGGATAGTGTGCACATAAATGTGTGCACATAAAAATCATTGATGTTGTAATGGATAGTGGATACCCAGACAGACTTCAGAAACTCCTACTTTTACTACAGATCTATCATTCAAATGGTAGATATCTAAATTTGTTTGGCAAGGTAAAAAAAATAACAAAAGTTAAATAGAGAAAGATACTAACTTTACCATACATGAAAGTGTACTTTGTCACTTGGTTGTTTACTTGGTTGAATCCACATTACTTGTGGATGCGAATAGATACAAGGCTATGGGTCTTAAAAAGGCATGACTTGAGATTTGAGTGGCATTAGTATTTATGGTAAGGTAAAGTTAATATAGATTTCAGAAATCATTTAAACCAGACATCCCATCCTGAGAATGTGGAATAAATACAAACCTAATGTCTATTTGAAGATATCTCTATGGTAATTTTCACAAGAAGCACATTACAGAAAATAAATGGCAATTAACAGAAATGGTTACAGATGCTAAACATTCCCAGGATGAATTTAAATAAAATCAAGGTAAGAATAGTATATAAATATCATTTGTTTCCATACATACCAATCTTTCAGAAATATTTAAAGTTAGCAAAATGATTTATGGGAACATGATAAAACTGTATTTGAAATTAATTTTATTAATGGTGAATATCCTATTGCTAACATGCATAAAGGGACTTCAAATATGTGCTAGAAATGTAAACATCAAGAAGAGGCTATTTGGTAGACTTGTAAAAAAGCTTAAAAATGTATATAGTAATTCAAAAAATCTTGAAAGTCAATATACAATCAAGACCAAAGACATTTGCACTAGGGAGGTGGATAAACATGTAGAAAAACTCCATGATATTTTGTTCCAAGTATAATAATAGAATTTTGCTGCAATTCTATCTGTTTTTATAACTTTATTTTTTATTATTCTCTTGATTATTAGATCTTGTTAGTTTTTATCTTTCTATTTAACATTTAAGAAAATTATTGTTAAAAAAAATAAAAAGGTGTAGGATTTTATATAGAAGCCTAAGTAAAAATTGGACTTAACTGTTTTTATAACTAACAATATTTAAGTTGTTTGCAAAGTTAAAATAATTGGAACAATTAATATGCAATTAATGCTCTGTTAAGTTGATAGAGATACAAGCTTTATATCACTATCTGTATTTGTGGGGGAAGGGTCCCTTCAAGTAACTGCGTAGTGTAGACTTTGCAGGGTTTTTGTTTTTCTGTTTTTGTTTTGCAAGATTCTCAGAAGTTATACATTTATTAACATTTTTAAGTTTCCTACAGCTATTGCCTGATTGTATATTTAATCATTTCAGTATTGAAGGAAGTTATGTTTCAAAATAACATTTAGTTATTGGCTTCACAACTTTCAAGGTGCAATATCAAGCACATTTCCTTTGCAGTGCTGGTGTAACTGCTTGAGAGCAGATCCATTTTGTACTATTTTCCTGATCTTTATTTTTAAACGGAAAAAGAGGATTTGTAAATATTTTAGTAAATAAAGTTTATCTCTACACTAGGCTAAAATAGTTCCTAGAGAATGGCCAGGTGGTACAACATAAGAAGAGTAAAATTTATTTTGAAAAAGTGACATGTTAAAAGGTTGACATTCAAAGACAAAAAGAAAATACTGTGTGGCCTTAGGTTGGCATATTTGTATATTCAAAAAGAGGAAATTAATTATAAGTTTGAAAACAATTACCATATACATAATTCATATGAATTGAAAAAAACATGGAAATAATTATTTTTTTTTAAAATTACATTTATATGCCCCCCTTCTCTGAAGACTCAGGGCGGCTTACAATTTTTTGGAGCACAACCCAATGCGGTCAGCAATAGCCTTCATTCCATTGTATATGCCTGCTTATTACTAAGTGGCATTTTTACAAAGTCAGCTTATTGCCCCCAACAATCTTGGGTCCTCAATTTACCTACCCTGAGAGGATGGAAGGCTGAGTCAACCTTGAGCCTGGTGGGATTCGAGCCTACAGTAATTGTAGACAGCTGGATCTTAAGAGCAGGCATTTAACAGCCTGAGCCACCATTTAACAGCCTTGGCCATGAACAATTCCCACCTAGGTCTGGATAAGTATTTCAAGGATGCTCTCATTTATGATGGTTGGTTATGTTCAAAAGAGGACTTGACCCAAATAAGACTTTCAGTGAATATCAACATAGTCTCAACCAGCAATTCATGGACAACTTGCACTATGATTTTTCTTCCTGGATAGAAATGTATAGTTATATATTGTTTATACATTTTTATCCTTTTTACGATCATTGAACTCAAGATGCAATAAGAGAACTTGAACAAATCTTTATTTTTTTACAAGTCATAATTAGTGTACATTTTGAAGCATCCTTTCATTTTTCTACATTCTTTTCCTTTGTACTCCTCCAATCAAGAAAATACTGAATATGTATTTAAAATGCATAGTTTCTTCTTTATTTTGGTCACTTCTTCTCTTTCAATTTTAATACTTAAAAACAGTCTGGGTCCCTATTTTTTTGTGCTATGTTATGCAGAAGTGTGTTACTATGGTAATATCTGAACAAAGAGAAAAGAAGACTTGAAAGTGTTTATTAAGATCCAACCCGTATCAGAATTAAATGTTGATTCTTTTTCAGTGGTAATTAACCAGTTTCATGAATTTTGCATGGTCCTTTCCTATAGCAAATAAAAACTTATAGTAAATTGCCTCTGAACAATTCAACAATTCAACTTGGCCTTCACTGGATTTTAATAAATGGCTCCACTTTCAGCCATTACATTTTTCAGTTTCCTTATTCTTTTATTTTTCTGTATTGTAGAACATAGTTTCATATGTCAAATGTGCATATGCTTTTTAAAATAATACTATGTTTAAGTGTGCTTTCTGATTTCTCTTAAGTTTTCTTCCCATGCAAAAAGCTTTTTTCTTCTTTTCTATCTTACTGGGGATAGGGCATTTGAGAATTTATCTCAATTTCTCTTGATATAGTTTTTCAGCTTACTTTATTTTTGGAGGAAACAGAATATGCTTTCTTGTATAGCTGTTGTTTTTATACATCTTTTCAATATTCTAAAGCTGTCTTGTTCCTAAAGAATTACAGTTTCAGAATGCCCATCACCATGGTGTCACATGGGATGTAATTGAAATGTGAGAAGTAAGCACTGAGCATAGAAGGCAGGTGATTGTCCAGTAGTCCCACACATTCCTTTGGCCACTTCATACCTAAACAAATGAAACAATCTACCTTCCATCTATGCGAGTTACACTGAGATTGTCTCATTCTCTGAAACAGAATTGGAAAACATCATCATTATTTTATTTTCATAATTTGAAAATGATGAAGAAGTTAAAAGAAAAAATCAAGAGGATATTTTTTGCACAGCACAAGTGTTTGAATAGTATTAATCATACATACCATACTTATTTGATGAGCAGCAACTAAATACAGGTGAAACTTGAAAAATTAGAATATTGTGCAAAAGTTCATTTATTTCAGTAATGCAACTTAAAAGGTGAAACTAATATATGAGATAGACTCATTACATGCAAAGCAACATAGTTCTAGCCATGATTTGACATAGTTGTGATGATTATGGCTTTCAGCTCATGAAAACCCAAAATCCACAATCTCAGAAAATTAGAATATTACATGCAATCAATAAAACAAGGATTGTACATAGAACAATATCAGACCTCTGAAAAGTATAAGCATGCATATGTACTCAGTACTTGGTTTGGGACTCTTTTGTAGCAATTACTGCCTCAATGTGGCATGGCATGGAAGCTATCAGCCTGTGGCACTGCTAAGGTGTTATGGAAGACCAGGATGCTTCAATAGCACCCTTCAGCTCTTCTGCATTGTTCGGTCTCGTGTCTCTCATCTTTCTCTTGGCAATGCCCTATAGATTCTCTATGGGGTTCAGGTCAGGCGGGTTTGCTGGCCAATCAAGCACAGTAATCCCACAGTCATTGAACCAGATTTTGGTGCTTTTGGCAGTGTGGGCAGGTGCCAAGTCCTGCTGGAAAATGAAGTCAGTATCCCCATAAAGCTCATCTGCGGAAGGAAGCATGAAGTGCTCCAAAAATCTCCTGGTAGATGGCTGCATTGACCCTGGACTTAATAAAGCACAGTGGACCAACACCAGCAGATGACACAGCTCCCCAAATCAACACAGACTGTGGAAACTTCACACTGGACTTCAAGCATCTTGCAGTGTGTGCCTCTCCACTCTTCCTCCAGACTCTGGGTCCTTGGTTTCCAAATGAGATGCAAAAGTTGCTCTCATCAGAAAAGAGGACTTTGGACCACTGAGCAACAGACCAGGTCTGTTTTTCTTTAGCCCAGGTAAGACACTTCTGACGTTGTTTGTTGTTCAGGAGCAGCTTGACAAGAGGAATACGACATTTGAAGCCCATGTCCAGGATCCATCTGTGTGTGGTGGCTGTTAATGCACTAACCCCAGCCTCAGGAGTTATGAAAGTCCCCAACACTTTTGAATGGCCTTTTCCTGACAATCCTGTCCAGACTGCGGTCATCCTGTTTGTGCTTTTTCTTCCACACTTTTCCCTTCCACATAACGTTCTATTAATGTGCTTTGATACAGCACGTTGGGAACATCCAACTTCTTTTGCAATTACCTTTTGAGGCTTTCCCTCATTATGGAGGGTATCAATGATGGTTTTCTGCACAACTGTCAGGTCAGCAGGCTTTCCCATGATTGTGATTCCTAGTGAACCAGACTGAGAGACCATTTGAAGGCTAAGGAACCCTTTGCAGGTGTTATGGCTTAATTAGCTGACTAGAGTGGAACACTTTGAGCCTAGAATGTTGCACCTTTTCACAATATTCTAATTTTTTGAGATTGTGGATTTGGGGTTTTCATGAGCTGTAAGCCATAATCATCACAATTATGGCAAATCATGGCTTGAACTATCTTGCTTTGCATGTAATGAGTCTATCTCATGTATTAGTTTCACCTTTTAAGTTGCATTACTGAAATAAATGAACTTTTGCACGATATTCTAATTTTTTGAGTTTCACCTGTATGAGAGTTGTGTTAGTGCAGAGAGCAACAAGGTAGATCTGCAAGGAAGCAGGCAGCTGTTTAAACAGCTCTTAATAAGAATGGACCTAAAACTTGCTGATCTCATGTACTTGCTGATCCAGCTGATCCTTTTATGAATTACAAAATGTTTGTACCAAAATGGAGGGGAATCAATAATTATTCTCTATTGTCCCAATTACATTTTTTTTGTCTAGAAGTCATAGGGATATATTTGTTATATTGTGATTTGGTGGCATTCACAAAGCCTTTAGAAAGATATATTTTAAATTTGAAGTGCTTATGAGATTAAACTAAAGAGATTCCAAGACACAATGTTTATTTATGTTGGCTGGTGAATTTATTCAGCATCCAGTACTCATTTCCAATGGATGCCAGAAGTCATTTTCTTAATAAATATCTGTATGTTTTTCCTTCATTTCATGCCTAAAATATAATAGAGCGTTAGCATAAAATAAAGTCTAGTAAAGTCTAGTAAAGTCTAGTAAAAATCTATTCTATTTCTTTTATTTTTCATAGAGAAAAGATGGATATTAATGCTACTCAATTTTAATAGAAATATTATATTTAACATACTGATTTACCTAACCCTTGTGATAGGATTTTAATTCATTGCTTTATTAAGAGGACATAATTTTTTTAACAAGTATAAGAATATTTCATGACTGCAATAAGATTGCTAATTATGATGAAGTTGGCATTTTCCTCTGTTTTGATATAACATGATCATTGCATATGATAGTTTCATATAGATCAGGTGCTGACATTAACATTTCTGCTGTTATAAACCCTGGGAAACATATGTACTTTGCTGAACACTAGCCAGAAAACCAATTAATATTGTGGGGAAGGGGAAAGTAACTTTCTTAAAGGTTTCTTTTTTAAAATAAGGGCATTGCCTAAAATAAATAACTTCAATTAACTTTTACAAAATGACCTTATGTAGGAAATTTAACATGCAGGATTATAATTGCTTCTCTTTCAGGTAAGTCTTCCTTGGATACATTACATAAAATAATTTTAAAAGGATGGATTTATATACAAAAAGAAAATTTTCCATGGGGGAGGAGGGATAATCTCATTAATGTGGACTTAGACATATAAGTGAAAGCAGTATGCTCTGTCCTGTAATTGGGTAGACCAAGTTGCCCTGATAGACCGGTCTCACCTAAAAAAAACCCCACTTGATCTCTCCCCCTGGTATAGCTGACAAAGCAAGGAGAGCTCATGGCTAAATGGTTAATACAGCTACCTACAGTAACATGCAAGTAGCCCAGGTTCGAATCCCAGAAGGGTAGGGCTAGCTGATGAGAGCTAAATAGCTTGAAATAAATCTATACCAGTCTCCCTTTATTTTTTTATTGGTAAACATAAATTCATGATTTATCATGAAAGTGACTGCCTGTGAAGACTCCTGGATTGGGGCTGAAAGGTGAAAGCGGAAGCAGTACGCTCCTTCACATAACTGGGTGAACAAGGTTGCCCTGATAGACTGGTTCCACTGGAAAAAAGCAAAACACTAAATATAGCAGGACACTTAATACAACTTCTTCCCTTCTAGAAGTGTGCAATTTCTCTATCAGTTCTATCAATTAGACTTATGCCTATAACACTAGCCATCATCCCATCCAAAGAATGATCTTTCCCATATAACCTAGTTTCAGCAAATAAGAGAATGAGAACCTGCCTGGATGTAGAAGCTAAATAGGGTCAGAGTGTGATTAGCCTTTGGATATATTTTTTTAAAGGAAATACTCAAATACAGGGTAGATTGGGAAAACTTGTTAGATTAGAAGATATTAACAAGCCACTACCAGCTTTCAAGAAAATGACCTGGGTATGTCCATGAAGTAATCAGAAGTCCAAATTGACTGTGACTTTTTCTTTATCTTTAAATGGAAATTAATATTGCTTTCCTTTCTGAAGTTATGGAACCCTGATGTTTCTCACCTCAACTTATTGGATAAGTGACAGAGGTTAAAGCTTCATTTTCAGCTATTTTTTTTAATTACATTTATATGCCGCCCTTCTCCGAAGACTCAGGGCGGCTTACAATTTTGGGGATACAACCCAGTGTGCTCAGCAATAGCCTTCATTCCATTGTACATGCCTGCTTATTACTAAGCGGCATTTTTACAAAGTCAGCTTATTGCCCCCAACAATCTTGGGTCCTCAATATATTCCAATATATGTCTTCTTCTACATAATAGAACACTACTAATTTAAAAATGCCCTAGTGTACCCATGTCAAACTTGTGGCATCACGTTGCCCTCATGTGACTTTTGCAATGTTTTTTTTCCCTTCACAGAGCTGGGGTGGGCATGGCCTGTGTATGATGCATCTGGCCAGTTTGACACCCCTGCCCTAGTGCCTTACAACCTTTTAACCAACATATCTGTATATTTAAATATACAGATAGCTTGCAGATTCATCCACAATCTTCTTTATCTGACAAAATCTAGTGGAGATATTTGATTTTGATGTGAATTTCTACTTTAATCAGGAGTGAAAAAATTATGTTGTCATGGTTTCTTTCAGCTTAATGATTTGTAACTAATTTTTGTGATTAATGATCCACCTAATTTTTTTAGAGTTCAGAATACACATTTCATCCTGAAAATTGTTTCTCTATTTCTTCACCCAGGATGTTAACATTTTAATTTATGAACCACTTTAACATTTATGAAATCAGCATTCCTTGACCAGGCATTCAGTCTTTTGTATTCTGTTGAAACTGATTGTAGAATGTGTTAGTGTCAAGAAAAACAGCTTACAAAACTTGCAACTCTGTCATACAACTTGTCAGAATTATAGTCCAAAACTGCTAATGCAGGAGCAGAGGCATGTGCAGGATATGATGATTTTCAGTTAGAAAGGAAGACCTACAACCTTATGCTGCTTTTGTTATTTGCCCTCTCTCTATGCCCCTGATAACAATCTTCTTTAATCTAATCCACAATTCTTCTTTTGTACTTAGAGATGGCTCCACTTTTCCTCATTTCAGAGGCCAAAGTTCTTTCATTTATAGTGTCCAATTCTTTATAAGGAAATTTAGGTGTCTTTTTCTCATAAGGAAACAAAAATACATTCAGCCAAATATAATCCTTTTTCACATATTTATGCTGAAATACATGACAATATTTTTCAAGTAACTGAATGTTTAGAGAAATGGAGCCATTTTATACATCAATAGTCAATCTTCATATTAGCAGGCAGTTTTCCTGCTTTGGGCTATAGTTACTTGGCAACCTAATTTCCATAGCATTATATGTCAAAATGGGTGCAGTACAATTTAATTAATTTAATTTTAAACCAGTGCACAAACAAGTAAGCTTTTATTCCTGTTTACTTAAAAATGTGAAAGGCTTCACTTGGAAACCATATCTCCCAAGCTTCCATATTTCATATTGGAGATCTGAATGAAAAACATCCTTAACCTGGCTTGAATGGGTTGTACAAGTATCAAGTGATCCAGGACTTGAAATATCTAAACTGTTGTTAGAGCTTTATTTACAGTCAAGTTTTTAAAAAAGTATTGCTTGCTATAAGACCACTGCCTAAATGTTTGAAGGGTAGTAAGAGGCATGCAGGTGTGTGCATGTCCCTTTCATTCTCCACCTTATGCTTTATGCATATTCAGACAAATGCCAGAGCAGGGCTTTAGTGGATGTAAATCTCTGTGAATTTGTGGATTTGCTCACAACTGCCAACTAAGGACAGTTCACCCATTTCTAGTTGACATGGAACATTACTCAGTGAAAGAATTCAGCACAGACGTCTACCCAGACCCTGACCTTTCCTATGATTTAATGAGGTAGTTAATAATAGTGACAAAGTAAATCTCGTTGCTTGTAATTATTTCTAAAAACAAACCACTGTTTTTAACTTGGTAGATCTTGTCAATATGGATACAATCACATACTCTTTCATGGAAGGATATCACTAGGTAAGAACTTTCTCAGAGAAATCTAATTAGAAAGAAGATTTTTCACTTAAATTCATGCTCAGACTTACAGTTGTATATCTATTCTGCTTTTCAG
Source organism: Naja naja (assembly GCA_009733165.1). Taxonomy (NCBI): domain Eukaryota; kingdom Metazoa; phylum Chordata; class Lepidosauria; order Squamata; family Elapidae; genus Naja; species Naja naja. The sequence continues at coordinate 51,768,369 of CM019151.1, forward strand.
CTATTTCCCCATCAAACCAGTACTTTTCTATCTAATGCATTTTAATATTGTTTAGTGCTGTCATATGTCACATTTTCCTATTCCTTTAGCAACTTCTACCTTGTAGTCACTAGGGAATTCTCGTACACATAAGATTCCTGTACATCTGTTGATTACATTACAGATCGAAATGAAAATCTAGTTCTTATAAACATTAGGCAGACTTGTGAGTGGCAATACCTGGAGGGCCTTGGGTTAGAAACTAATCAAATATCAATACAGTAGGGAACAGTTGTTTTTATATGTAATATATAATATGCAGACTTGCTTCAAACTTGCTTCCTTAAAATAATCATGAATTTCTTCAGTTACTATACATACTTTATAGTTAAAAACATTATGGTTCATAGTTATGAACCATAACTATTAGTGGAAAACTAATTTTTGTCTATAGTGACACAGTACATACCAGAACAAAAGTAATTTTAATATATAATACATTCAGTCCATTTTTGGTACAGAATAACTGCTATTCTTCTATACAAGGCAGGATAAATTACTAACAGAGTGCATTGGATTTAGCCAACGTTCAGATCTCAAATTGTAGCAAGGTAATTCAAATTTATTTTCATTTCTCTAGGGCAAAGCAAACAGCATCAACTAGCTCTGATCCATCTCTGGATCTCAGCAGAAGTTGGGACATAATCTGTTTCATCATAACAGTATATCTTGTAGGAAGAATTTTCATTTATAAATTTTCTCCCTAGCGCTTTGGCATTCTATTCACTAGCTATTTAGGAAAGAGCTTGGCTTCTTTTATGTTATGGCTTCCACTTGTGAATTCTTATGTAGCAATCCTTTTGAACTGCATTAGCTAGTTGATCTATTTTGTGCAACAAAATCTCTTAATTTTTTTCTTCAATTCCTACAATCACTCCCTAATGTTTTCGCCTCAGTTCTTACAATCTTTTCATTCCTTTTTCTACAGATCATATATATCCTTTTCATGAAGCAGTCTGAGTGGTCTCTGCACACCAGCATTAATTACCCACCAAGAGATCAATAGATGTAATAAATACTTTTCTAAACAAAAATGCAGACTTCATTAAGACAGCTAAATGATGATAACACTATCAAGTCAGCTGTGTATGGTGACTCTGCAAGTAACTGTGTTTTCATTTTCCCAAATCTTTCCATTTGTATGCATGGCATTTTATTGTATCATAAAATTAAAGCTCAAATGAATTGGATAGGTAGCAGATGCAGGAAGACAAAGAGAAATTTGCTCAAGTTCTGAGCCCATGGGTGTTTTTGTTTTTTTAGTGGTACAATTTTAATGATCTTTAATTGTCTTTCAATGATTTGCTGGCCAACTTGAGTGCCATCTGTTACTGATAAGGAGGAACAAAATCCCATTAATACATAATAAACAATAAATTACTATTTTGAACATCATATCATTCATCTGTGGAATTCACTGCAATAGTTTATTGGGATCTTAATGTGTTTTCGGCAGCAAAGCAATCAGGTGAATGCTGTGGAAATTTTCCATATTGGTAGCACAAGATTTTTTCAGCAAGGGGATACAACTCTGATGGAACAAAGACCAATAAAACCATCATGTTATGGCTGGGAATGTCTTAGCAAATTTGGGTGAAGAGAAACAAGAAAGCATTATTTCAAGAGAAAACCAACTGGGTGACAGGAACAATCACTCTCTATCAACCCAACTCACTTCATATGTTTGTTATTGTGAGGAAAATTGAAGGAAGGAGTATTAGGTCTGTTCACTGCCTTGAATTATTTATAAAAATGCTAAAGGCAGGATAATTATTTTTAAAAAGGAAGACTAGATAACAGGCAAGTTTCTAGATCATGGATTGGCATGGTTGACTGATGGGACACATATTGTTTACCTACTGATACTATAGAGAGTTTGGAATGTTATATTTTGTGTGTAAGAATGGGCTGCAAATTCCCATAATTAATTCAATTTGCATCTTTAGCTTCATGTGAATTATTAGAGTTGTGCCATAAAATTAATTTCATATTTAACAGAATAAGAGAATAACAGGGTTGGGAAGAACCTTGGACATCTTCTAGTCCAATCTTCTGCTCAAGTAGGAGATCCTATACCATTCCAGACAAGTGGCAGTCCAGTCTCTTCTTAAAAACCTCCAGTTTAAAATATCCAGTTCAGCACATCTATTCATAAAACAAGATTTTTTCAAGCTATAAAATTATTCTTTTGCTAAAAGCCTTACTTTGTCTTACAGTTTGATTTCATTTTCTGATTCAGTTTGGAAATTGATTTGATATGGTGATTTGATTGAAACAGTTTCAATCCAAATCTGAAGTGGCAAAATTACCATTTGAAACCACATTCCCATTTGAAACTCCTAGACCATATCATGCTATCAATAGCACAAATATAAACACTATAACTTCAGATCTTATTTCTTTTGTATGTAGAGGTTAAGATAGAATGGGAGCAGCCTATTGCTCCAGTCAAAAATAAATGGGGGAAAATCAATCCCTTAATATAATTGTGGTATCAAATAGCATTTTGATGATTTCTAGAGATCATAACTCTTTCTCTGCTATAGAGGACAAGGGAGGCTTACTGTGATAAGATATTTTAGTCTTTTCTTTGTTTCCTAAAGCATATGGCTTTTCTGCAGGGATTCCAAGCTGTAATGCGGTGCAAGTATGGACATTTCCTAAACTCATGGCAAGGCTAATCCTTGTTAGATGGGAAGGATACTTACGTGCTTTGAAAGTCCACTTGTAAGAAAAATGAGTTAAACAGAAGTTGAATAAACCAAAAGCTTATAAAAGTGTTTATTTTGCAAGCATCAGATCAAATATTTTATGTTTACATACACTGAGATTCTTGTTAACATTAAATAATTTTGTGGATTTCCATTATTTGATGTGCATAGATTTGTTGTACAGATTATTAGCTTCCTAATAGCTATACCACAAGTTCTTGCCTTTTAACAGAGTTAGTGGAAAAAGCATTTTGTCTGCACAGGTTACACAGTAGTCTTGTCTGTCCCACACTGGGCATCCATCTAATTTTTAAAAAAACTTGGTTTCAGTTAACTGAATTGCATGATAGATGTCAAAGTTTTCTATACAGTGTGTGAGAAATAAGAATATAGAAAATATATTATTTGATAATGTCCTTAGATATCTGGGAAAATTTGTTGTCTGAAATACAGGGAGAGAGGGAGAGAGGGAGGGGAAGAGAAAGAAAATTCAAAACATTTTCTTAACATCAAATCAAAATGAGTGATGAATTCTATTGATATCCCATTATATTGTTGTTGTTGCTGCTGCTGCTGCTGTTATTGTTATAGCATCTCATGCTTCATGTGAGATACCATTTCTCTTTCTCTTTCCCCTCACATCATGTTTGAATCACTAAGATGTTGATACCAGGAAGACATATTGAGTAGTGGAGTGACCAAATTGGTCTACAAGAAATTAAAGAACAGAAAAGAGACATGAAAAGAAAAAATATTACATGGCCAGAATATTACAAACATGTAAAAAATACAATGTATTTTTTCAAAGTTGTCTGGCAATAGCTAAGAGCAGAAAAGTTGAAGAAAGAAACAGAAGAGCTAATTCTGGCCTGGCTACCAAATATCAAAAATATCTGCCAGGGTATCCCACCTCCTTTACATCAATAATCTGAAGCTGTATGGGAAAACATCACTATCCATACATACAGACAAGATATTACAATTAAGTTGATACAAATATGCAACTATCACTGTCAAAAGTAGAAAACTTAGAGAATCAAGATGCCCTATTGCAATAATATGAAGTGTCTGGAAGAAAATGGTTTCTTCTACTATCAATTTCTCCTTGTTTACCTTCTGAGGTACTTCAAGACTTTGATTTTTTTACCCTGGGGTAGACCTTTGCAGATCATTATTTGTTTTCAATCTTTGTATACTTATATTAGTTTTCTCTAAGTGTAATGGTAAAGGTAAAGGCTTCCCTGGCCAGTGATGTCTAATTCTAGTGCATGATTATGTGTATTTGATACTTTTCTTCTATTGGAATTCCCATTGCTGAATATTAATTGTTTTATCTAAATTCTACCTCCATTTAACCATAAAATATTTAACTTGCTTAGTTTCTGAGTTATATTTTGCAAGAAACATATAAATAAGGCCCAAGTAAATCCTGAGGTTTTGTGTTATAAGGCTTTTTAATTGAGTCAAAGATCTAAGTGTTTGATCTTGCTTTTGTAAGTTTTGTAGACCTATGCTTTCTATTTGGAAACATGGGAATCAGCTGGTTCTGACCATTCCAAGGAGAGAATCTCAAAGTGACTCTTTGACTCTTTGACTTTGAGATTCAAAGATTCTCAAAGATGAAGGTATCTTTATTTGTATGATTTATTTTTTCACCAACCAAATTTCTTGATGTGTTTATATTTATTTAAAAAAATAAGTTTAAAAACAAACAAGAGGATATATTTACTTTTCTTTGTCCCATACTTTTAAAATGCATATCTATTTATTCATCTATCTATTTGTCAGTTGATTTCACCCACCTTGGATGAATCTTGCTTCACGTACCTTTCTATCTCTGTTGGCTATTTCAGCAGGCCAGCCTGGATTGACCCGGGGGTGGGTTGTTTTAATTGCATTGTTTTAATTACTGTAATTTTAAATTGTTTTAATTTAACTTTTAGTTATTTATAGACTTGTAGCTATTTTTTTATTGTAATTGTATTCTCTTTTTATATGTTCACCGCCCTGAGTCCTTAGGAAGAAGGGCGGCATACAAGTCTAAATAAATAATAATAATAATATCTCATATGCTCCTTGAAAAAGTTTTTGGAAAAGTTTAATTTGATTTCCCACTTGTGATGATTTTGTTGATACATGTTGGAATATGAATGCAAGTATCTCCCAAAATATCTTCATTATCTCAACAATACCTATAAAAGTTTTTTTTTAACTTTAAAGCATTTTTAAGAAAAAATTATGGAGGAAGAAAGGAGACATTTGAAGATGGTGATGAATTCATTTCTCATACAGACTTTTACTACAAAAATACACTCTCATTTTAAGTCCCAGAACTAAAACAGTTTATAGTTTAAATAGTTTAAAATAGTCTATAGTTACCCAATTCCCCCAAAATCCATAAAAACAGATAAAATATAAAACCACGCAGACAACTTAGAGTAAACCTATCCTAAAAGAAACATAGATCAATGAGAAGAGAACAGGGATGGGATTCTACCGGTTCTGACCAGTTCTATAGAACCCCTTGTTAGCTTTCTAAGCAGTTCGGAGAACTGGTAGTTAGAAGCAATCTCCTTTTGTTTTTTTCCATCCTTATTACATTCTTGCCAGTACGTCTAGGCTTCCTCTCTCTGGAGCTTCTGGGGCTTGATTTCCTTAAAAGTGAAGGATTATTTTAAGATTTTTACACTACTGTTGGAGGAAATACTTCCCTGGACAATCAGCACTTTGAAGAAATAATTGAATAATGAAACAGATCTGTCAGAAAGAAGCTTTTAATGACAGGGAACCAAGATGAGTGACATTCAGCAAGGGTTCTTGGCTAGCTAGAAAGATTGACATTCAAACATGAGTTCACATACCCTTTCTGAGTTTTGGTCTAAAACTGGTTTTTGGTGAAGGTTAATTCTGTGCTTGGTGATGATTAATCCTTTGTTTATTGATGGAATAATTTTCCCTATTCAGCTTCAACAACAATAGCTACTGTTGTGATTTAATTATTTGTATTGTGTTTGAATTTTTTTCCTGCATGGTTTCTTTTTCTATCTGGGGAGGGGGGGTCTTCCTTCACTGCTTTAGTGGTATCTGGTACTGTCCTTTTGGGGTGTACTTCCAAGAGGCAGGATGCAAGCTTGGCACTGATCTTTTTTACTGCCTTTTTGGGGGGCATGTGATCTTTCCTTAAATTTGGATGATTACCTTAGGGTATCTTGTGAGATGACTGAGACCAGCTGGTGTCTTTAAGTGGTGCAAATAGACCTAAGGATTGCTTCTCCTGGGTGTGCTCTTTCTGGACCTCTTTGCTAAAGGGTTTCACTTTATGAGCAGGAGTTGGCTGCTGATAGTTATCATTGCATTTTAACTATTTTCATTCCTCAAGGTGCTCTGGCACCCTGCCTGATTTGTAACTCCGGCTTGCAGGTATTTTTAATCTAATGATTGGTATTTATGGCAGCTTTTTGCAAGCAAAGAAGCTTTCTTTATTTTTGTACAGGTAATCCTTGACTTACAACAGTTCATTTAGTGACCATTCGAAGTTACAATGGCATTGAAAAAAGTGACTTATGACCATTTTTCACACTTATGACCGTTGCAACAACCCCACTGTCACGAGAGGCCAGGCAAGGAGAAGTGCCCTTTGACATGAGTGATGTCGAGTTGGCCACACCCACCCAGTCACATGATCACCAAGCCACACCCACCAACTAAGCCACACCCACAGAACCTGTTGTTTAAAAAATTGAATCCCATCCCTGGAAGAGAGTAAGCCAAAATACAATAATATATTAACGTCAGGGTTGATGCCGGAGGACAGGTTTTAAGAGATTTCCAAGGAAAGAGGTGGCTGTTCTTACTTCTGGGGTAATCCTTTGCTGTTACAGAGTATGGGCCTTGACAGAAAAGCCATTCTTTCTTGGTCCCTATTAAGGACAATATTTAATAGGATGGACCTAGGGTCCATTTAGTCTGCATACACACAAGATAGTATTCTGTACAGTCTGCATATACAAGTTATGGTATTCTGAACCCCTCACTCTCCTCATGCCCCAACTGTGTGTCATATTTTACACAGATGAACTATTTTGAAATATCAGAGTGAGAGAGAAAGTTCAAGAAGGTTTTCACATAAAGGCAAAAGAATTACAGCTACAAAGATATATGAACCTCAGCATGACTCTGGCAATTGGACATTCAGAGAGAATCACTTAAGGTTACTCATCATGGTAAATAACACACTGACTCTCACTGATCAAATAGTTGTTCAGACAACTGAAACAAGTACTAAAACTGAATGAACAAAGTCCATTAAAAAGATAAGCTAGACATAGCAGGTATGTCTGAACTAATTAATAAGCAGTTAAGGAAAATGTTGAAATGAATGTCTGAAATAGCTCTGTCAGCCAAGCATATGATTCTAGGCTTAAGAATGTAACATAAAATAAATTCAGGAATTTATTTCAGGTAACAAAATAAGCTTGGCAAATTTGCAAAGTCAGAGTAAATCTAAGGACCAGAAGTCTTAAAGAAATATCAAGAATATTGATAAAATTTGCTACACGGTGACAAAGTTTAACATTTTTTTCCTAACATAAAACTACAAAATAAAGATATTGACCATGGCCATAGGGTGTTTACTCTTTTTAGGCTCACTGAGATCAAGGATTGAGATACTTAATAATTAAATTCATCAACACTTGCACATAAGAGAAATTATTCAAAAAGCATCTGTGTTAGAAGAAATAAATTTGAAAGGAGATCAAGTGATATTTTCACGCTTTTAGTGTAATGTCATATCTTAATTTTTCTTACAGTAATTCAGCTGTAGAATATGGGGCGAAAAGTTTTGATACTTTCTACTGAATATAGATCAGTTTTGGAAAATTCCACACACTTACTTTATGAAAAATGTAGGTCAGAAGCAAGTCTTATAGATTATGGAAAATGCATAATTTCCATTTTGAGACAACATACTTTTGAAAGAAAGTGAGAATGCCTATAAGCTTCTCAGAGCCCTGCAGGATTAGAAAGACAAATCTGAAAAAATAAATTATAAAAATAGAGTTTTTTTTCTTAATCTAATCCAACTCAAACACTGGTATATTATTTCTGTGGTCATATCTTGTTTGTTTTCAAGATACTTCAGTTAAGTTTATATATTTATTGTAAGTATGTAACATAATTTTTATATATGGCAAAGTTGCCAAAATCCAGTTATCTACTGTATATACACTGCCATGAGATTTTGAAATGCACTGGCCACTTTAGTTACTATACATTAGTTAATGGCAAAAGAAGCATTTGTCAAGATATAATCAACAAATTACACCTTCACTTGTTATAATTTAGTTATAACACTTATAACAAGTTGTTCAAATATTTCCTTAATTAAAACAAATTAATTTATCTTTTAGAAGATTCACAGAAATCCATTCTGACAAATTCTAACTTTACCTTTTCCAGATGAAGCCTATATTTAGTGATCATCAGATATACATCTAAATCCAGAAATTAAATAGGACTTACTGCAAGTGCATATGGATGCATATATGACTGCAATTGTCATACCGTAGGAAGACAATAGACTAAAATATGGTCATGTTATATCACAGATCAAATAGACATAAATTCCATATTCCAATTAACTACAGCTCACATTTCCAGTATTATTACACAAAAATGATTGGGTAATATATATCTATGCAGAGCCTTCCTTCCTTCCTTCCTTCCTTCCTTCCTTCCTTCCTTCCTTCCTTCCTTCCTTCCTTCCTTCCTTCTTTTTTCTTTCTTTGCATCACAACTGCCACATCAGAATGTTTAAAAATTGCTGGCAGTTTTTTTTAACATATTCCATCTTCTTGTATTATCAAACAAATGCAGAAACCAGAAGAATTTCTGCATCATCATCATAGCATTTATTTATAATTCATTCAGGTAGGTGATCTTGCTACTAATACTGTATATATTGTAGTTAATGTAGATAAAACTAATTAAATGTGATTTCCTTATAGCTATTGGGATGAAATAGTTAGATTTTTTTTTTGGTTATGACCTAGAAATATTCTGACACCTCTCCAACCTGTTATCTGCTAATGTTGAAGAAAAGGGAATTACATTTCTACTACAGTTCATAAAGATTTTAGTTCTGGTACAGCCTATATAACATTCTACTGTCTTACATGATTATTACCATAAACCTTTAGCATAAACAGATCTATTAACGCTGTGGAGGATAGAAATAAAATAAAATTTGATGGAATAAAAAATGGCATTTTGAAATTCTTTTTCAACTAAAGGGGCAGCATTGTCTTTAAAAAATACTGGTTGATTTGTCCTATAGAGTGTCATTCTTTGAAACACAATCAAGGGAACCACAAGACAGTTTTTTCAATTACTTTGAAGTGCTCCACTAGTGTGCATATTTTTATGGTACATAAAACTGTATGCTGATTTAAATAAGCATTTGAATCCCAGTCCATATACTCATATAGATAGTAAAAATATAATTGTAATTAGCTTTGTACAGAATATAATTTGATATAATTATATTATATATAAGTTAAAGTAGGGTAAAATTGTCAATATGTAGTTGGCACGATACAATTATTATCACTATACAGAACTATACTATACAGAAAGCATTGGTATTCCTTTGGTTTTCAACACATGGTATCAATTAGAGCAAGGGCTTTATTAAATTTCTTAAATGAACATATGAAGCTGACTTTTTCTCTTGTTATGATTTATTGTTCTTAGATACTTGTTTTACTTACTCTTCTTCATTTTGTTTTCAAGTACAAGAAGATTTTAATAGTTTTTTGTGAGTATAAATTGTTACCTTCTCACTTATAAAGATGTAAAATAAATGAATATGATTGATTTAGTATAAGACTGTCATTGATATGAATAAATAGGCTGATAGAGATATTGGTGTTTTTGTCAAATGCTAGATAAATATCTAGATACACAAAGAATGCTTGCTTCCAGTGATGTTAATATGACTGGATTTGTAAAGAAAAACTTAAGGTTTCATCAAAAAGAATCAACATCTAGCAGAATTCCATTATGTTCAGAACCTCATATTTCTCAACAATATATCTGTTCATAAACTTATAGAAATGAAAGTTCTAAAAATGAAATGGTTTATATTCTACCCAGAACTACAACTTAAGCCCTGAAAATGCGGAATTTTGTACCTTTGTCTCGATATCTAAATAATCAGAGCTATCAATCAACCAAATAAGGAAATAATTCTGGGACATATATCTGAAAACCAGGGATGGGATCTGACTGGTATAACTACCGGTTCTGTTGCTCTGCATCGCGTGCGCATGCGCGAGTTGCATGAGTCGCATGAGTGCAATTTATGACCTGAGCTGCTCGGACAGCTGAGCAGTGATACGTGCAAGTGCGCAGCAGTTGGAAAAGCCCTTTTTTCCTGCTTTTTCAACCGCAGCTGTGTCACGCAAAGCAGCTGCAGTTGAAAAAGCAGGAAATAAAGATCAGGTAAGAGCCCAAGCATGCGGGTGGGCCAAAACAGCAGCAGACATAGAACCGGTTCTATGTATGCTCACTGTTCGCTGCTTTTCAGAGCAACTGGTTCTACAGAAGTGGACAGAACCAGTAGAATCCCACCCCTGCTGATAACTAAAGGCTTTTCCAGATCATTTTTGCATTGCTGCTTATAGCACAAAATTTACATTCAGTTGCAAAAGGTCTGTTCATCAGTTGAAAACCTCTATACACTCTGTCTATTGATGATTGCTGAATATTGTATACTAACTAGATTATCACGGCAACTGTTTCTCCAAGCTACAAAGTGTGACCTGGAAAACAAAAACAAAATTGTATATTTGTCTTAGTACTTCTAGAATGTTATAGTGAAGTTATGTTTTTAAGATGGGTATAACGAATACAAGCAATTAACATTTTGAGGGAAAAATTACTTCCAAATCCATATATTAGATGAATCTGCCTTTCAAATTTTATAACAAAAAAAATTCATTAAAAGCTCACATCTTTTGCCTGTTTTATTATAAAAAAAATCAAGTTTGTAAATTGATTCCCAAATGATATGTAATGATTTTGTTACATATATGACACAAAGTAAAACAGAAGTATTCATCTACCAGTATTAAGTGATGTGTAAGAGTCATTCTGTACTGTGTGGTAATGGTGCCAGATCTATAACAAAATAGGAGACTGCATTGAAAGGAAACACTTCTTGTATTTCCTATTTTTGGGTATCTTTGTTATCTTACCTCTCTGTGAATTAAACCTTTGTCCTATTATTCTCGTGACAGCAGGTAACTGCCAGGCTGCCTTATGCCATCTCTCTTCAAATATAGAACATGTTTCACCAACTACAAGATGTTTCTTGAAGTGAAATAGTAAAAGGATTTTTTGGGGGTTCACTGTTATTCTCTTCATGCTTCATGCACCAGTAGTAATTAACACACAGTTTGGAAAGATCAACTTCAAAGCTGGGTAACTTTAAACCACACTTTTGTTCAAGGCAGTATACATAATACTCCTTCCTCCTTTTTTTTCTTCTCAAGAAAAACACTGTGAAGTCAGTTGGGCTGTTTAGTAAGGTCATCTTTGGTATTTATAATACCCTTTTTATTTTTTGTGGCTGCAATAGAGGAAATTATGGAAGCAACCTCTTCAAGTTGGAAACTTTTCACAAGATATGACTGCCAACATATAAACAAACTGACAGGGGTGGGATGGAACAAATTATGTAACAGTGAACTAAAGTTCAGGAAACAATTTTGTACACAGTGTGTATAGACCATATATTAACCTTATTCATAGTCTTCTTCTTTTGCTATTTGCCAACTGTATTTTACCCCTTGCATATATAAGAAATATAGCTATTTCCCAAAGCCATATAAAGAATTATGCTTTAATCACAAAAATGTGATATTTTAAATCAACCAAACCACTATTTATCTTTTATCAATCAATCAATCAATCTGCTACTTTGAACTTAAGGCATTTTAAGTATGATGAAGTTGAGTTCTTCAGCCAACATAAGAAATAATAGCTTTTCTTCAAACAACAAAGCAGAACTATTGAATAGTTGCCTACTTCACAGTAATGCAGTTCTCTGATGTTTTTGTGCTCTTATGTATTACAAGGAGTTGGGCAGAAATATCTAAGTTAACAATTAACATTGCCCTAAACAGAATAGGAAGCTTATTCCCCCCACACACACCTTTTTAACAACCAGTTTTCATTTTTGGGTTATTTGATATAGCCTTTTTAATATATTATATGACAATGAAAAATCAGAAATGTAATTTGTTAGATTATATCATAAATTGAAATAATTGTAATAGTTTTATTCTAATAGTTTTAGCTAAAAATTCTTGGTCAACCCCCCTCCATTTTTTCCCCATTTAAACAAAAATAGACTTTATTGTCAAAACCTGAAAGGCTTTACACATATATTACTCACACATATAAAAATAATCATGTTCATTTTTTGGAACTTTAAAAACTGCAAAAGAAATTTGTTACCAGACCAGACCACAAAGTAAAGGCTAAGATGAGATTTGGAATAGACAATTCTTTATGTTGTCAAACAACTCAGAAAGCTCAAGGAGCTGCTGATACAGTTCTAGAGAGAAATTATTGAGTCTGTCATCTGCACCTCTATAACTGTCTGGTTTGGTTCTGTAACCCAACAAGACAGACACAGATTTCAGAGAGTAATTAGGACTGCAGAAAAAACAATTGCTACCAACCTGCCTTTCATTGAAGACCTGTATACTGCACGAATCAAAAAGAGGGCTGAAAATATTTACAGACCCCTCACATCCTGGACATAAACTGTTTATGTTTACTCCTTCCTTCAAAACAATACTATAGAGCACTGCACACCAGAACAACTAGACACAAGGACAGTTTTTCCTGAATGCCATCTCTCTGCTAAACAAATAATTCCCTCAACACTGTCCAACTAGTTACTAAGTCTGCATTACTACTACTATTAATCTTCTCATCACTCCTATAACCCATCCCCTCCCACTTATGACTGTATGATTGTAGCTTTGTCACTTGTATCTTACAATTTATATTGACTGTTTCCTAGTATGATTTGATTGCTTATTTGTACCCTATGACTATCACTAATTGTTGTACCTTATGATTCTTGATGAATGTATCTTTTTTCTTTTTTTAATGATTTTTATTATTTTCCACCAGTACAAATCATAATTCCATTTTCAACAGCATTTTGCATCAACATATATTGTCTTATATTTCTATCATCTATTCGTACATATCACTAATAGTTATCTTTACTTATATTTATTATTAACTAACTTTGTCTATTTTACATATCTACATATCTATGTATCACTCTCTTACAGTGGTGGGATTCAATTTTTTTTTACTACTGGTTCTGTGGGCATGGCTTGGTGGGGGTGGCAGGGGAAGGATACTGTAAATCTCCAGTCAGAGGTGGGATTTTCTGAACTACTCAAAATTTCTGCTACTGGTTTTCCAAAACTGGTCAGAACCTCCTGAATACCACCTCTGCTCTCTTAGGAATTCTCCTATGTAATTCTCTTTTTTTCAATTTTTGTCTCTCTTTTCTAACCACTCGTACCATCTATGCCAAATTGAGTAATAATCAGATTCTTCTTTTTCCTTCATTTTTAGTGTGAGCATATCCATTTCTGCGCAATCTGCTATTTTTTGTAAGACTAACTCTTCCATTGGAACTTTATGCTCTTTCCACACTTGTGCATAAGCTATTCTGGCCACTGTTGAAATGTGTAACATTATATATTTTATCTTTTTCAGATATTGATTTTTGATTATCCCCAATGAGTAAGGTTCTGGCTTGAATTCAATTTGATATCTGGTAATTTCTTGTATCCAGTCTTTGACTTTGGTCCAGTAAGTCCTGGCCATATGTCCTTGGGGCATTGCCACCTCATGTGATAAAAGGCACCGTCAACTCATTGACACTTCCAACATTTACCTTGGCTGCCTTGGACCCAGCCAATTTAAACAACTTCCGTCCAGTCTCCAACCTTTGCTTTTTAGTGAAGGTTGTTGAGAGCGTGGTGGCACAACAGCTTCCGGCTTTCCTAGAAGAAACCGAGTACCTAGATCCATTTCAATCGGGCTTCAGGCCTGGCTATGGCACAGAAAGGGCATTGGTCGCGCTGATCGATGATCTCTGGAGGGCTCAGGATAGGGGACATTCCTCTGTCCTAGTCCAATTAGACCTCTCAGCGGCTTTTGATACCATTGACCATGGTATCTTATTGTGGCGTCTTCGGGAGTTGGGAGTGGGAGGCACCATTTTACAGTGGTTCTCCTCCTTCCTCTTGGGACGCACGCAGTGGGTGTTGATGGGGGCAGAGATCAACCCTGAGGACCCTCACTTGTGGGGTTCCCCAGGGGTTGGTGCTTTCTCCCCTCCTGTTCAACATCTACATGAAGCCACTGGGTGAGATCATCCATGGTTTCGGGTTGAGGTATCATCAATATGCTGATGATACCCAGATTTACATCTCCACCCCAGACTACCTCAGTGATGCCCTCCCCGTGCTTTCGCAATGCCTGGAGGCGGTGCAGATCTGGATGGGGAGGAACAGGCTCCAGCTCAACCCTGACAAGACTGAGTGGCTGTGCATACCAGCATCTCAGGTTCAAGATATTCCATCTTTGACCATAGGGGGAGAGGTGTTGCCCCCTGTGGATAAGGCACGCAACTTAGGTGTACTCCTGGATGAACGGCTCAGTATGGAGGAGCAGATGGGAGCTGTCGCCAGGAGGGCTTTCACCCAGGTTCGCCTGGTGCACCAGTTGCGCCCCTACTTGGACCAAGATTCCCTACGCATGGTCACTCATGCGCTAGTTGTCTCCCGTCTTGGCTACTGCAATGCTCCCTACCTGCGGCTGCCCTTGAGGACCATGCGGAGGCTTCAACTGGTACAAAATGCGGCCGCGCGGGCGGTGATGGGAGCGGGCTGATTCTCTCATGTGACACCCCTCCTGTGCGACCTTCATTGGTTGTTGGTTGCCCTCCGTGTAAGATTCAAGGTGCTGGTATTAACCTATAAAGCCCTGCATAGCTCAGGTCCGGGGTACTTGCAGGAGCGCCTCCTACCAGCATCGAGGTCCAATTGCCTGGTACGCTCCCATAGGCAGGCCCTCCTGGGGGTGCCGTCCGCCAGACAATGTCGGTTGGCGGTCCCCCGGGGGAGGGCCTTCTCTGTGGAATCAGCTACCTCTAGAGTTGCGTTTGGCCCGGACCTGCACTCCTTCCACCGTGATCTCAAGATTTGGCTGTTTGTGCAGGCTGGCCTGGACTGAGCAGGGTTGGGAATTTTAATTTAAGGGTATTTTAATTGATTTTATAATTGGATTGAATTTGATAAAGACGTATTTATTGTTTATATATTGCGTGTAAGCCACTCCAAGTCCCCTCGAAGATGGGGTGGCATATAAATCCAATTAAATAAATAAATTTTGGGCTGGTATTTGGGTATATCTTAGCTAATCTTGCCAGGGCTAAATGCCATCGGTAAAACATTTTGTATAAATTTTCTTTATATGTTGAGGCTGTTGTTAATTTATAATTTATGTTCTGTAGTTTTTCCCTTTCTTCTAAATTTATATTATAACTGAGATTACACACCCATGCTATCATAGTATTTTTAACCATTTCCTCTTCCATCTTAAAATCCAACAGATATCTATATGCTTTGGATATAAATTTTTATTCAGGTCCAAGTAGAATTTTGTCCAATTGATTTTGCCCCATATCAAATTCAAATTCTTCTGAGTCTGCTTTGTATCTATTTTGAATTTGAAGATATGGCCACCAATCAATTGTAATTCCTTGTTCTTTTAATTCTTGATTTGATTTTAATTTTCCTTGCACATCTAATAAATCATTATAATTTATCATTTTCCCTAAATCCAATCTGTTTGGGTATATCGTGGCCTCCATGGTTGACAGCCAACATGGTATTTTCATATAATGCTTATTCTTGATTTTCCTCCATGTTTATAATAATGAATCTCTTATTAAATGCCTATTAAAGTAGGCATGTGTTTTACCTTTTTTCTCCCACAGATATGCGTGCCAACCTTCCTGGAGGTCATGACATTCTATTGTTAGTATTCTTTTATCTCTTAATTTAACCCAGTCTTTAACCCAATTTAATATCACTTCCTGGTAATATAATTCCCATTCTGGTAACCCAAAACCACCTCTGCTTTTACTGTCCTGCAACAATTTTAGTTTAATGCCCAGCCAGTTTCTTGCCCAGCCAGATGAATGTATCTTTTCTTTTTATGTACACTGAGAACATATGCCCCAAGACAAATTCCTTGTGTGTCTAATCACACTTGGCCAATGAAGAATTCATTCATTCATTCATTCATTCATTCATTCATTCATTCATTCATTCACAAAGAATAGGCTACTTATTTCAGTAGCTCTAGGATATTGTACTTTTATATTTTAATCTTGAAAAAGATATGTATTCATCAACCACTATCATTCTTATGAACCTGTGTAAACCACACATATCACATCATTCTACATTTCTAAGATATAGGGATATGCCATGGTTCCTACACTATTTCTGCTACCCTACCTGGTGCTCTACTGCTGCCTCTATTCTGAAAGATATGACCATCTAGCATTCATTCTATTCATCTTCATTTATGATTATAGAGATATTGAATGTAATAACAAAAGTTTTCTGGAGTAATATGAAGGTTAGTATAAGGAAGAAGGAGACAGAGAGAAGTCATATTTGCTGACTGGAAAGAAAAGTTTTAAACTTTGTCAGCACATCACTGTCTGCTACATGAAAAAGAATGTTGCTAGTTTACACAATGCATGCTGTTTAAAATCCCTTCAAGAGGCTGATTACACTTGAAGAGGTCCATAACCTCCAATGTTTTAATTGCTGAAAAATAGCTTATGTAGTTAATTATAAAAGCAGTGCAGATGCATATGTAGTGATAGCTATGAGAATGCAGCTGATTTGGATGTAATGAGTGCTTTTTCATCAGTTCAAGAATGACATTTCTAATTTTCCCTCAAGAAAGCCACCTCATGCCTTTTTAATATAGTGCTTTATAGAGAGAACTCTTTCACATACAGTGGATAAACCATCTTTTATCATATCTAGGTATTGTATCTATTTTTTGCTCTCTAGTTCATTTGCTCCTATTTTCCTCCTATGCATTTTTGTTTATCATTTTTCATGAGTAGAGAAATTTGTCAAATTGGGTGATGATCTGTATCTTTCTCTTGATGAGAAAAAATATAACATTTACCATCCTTCATAGAGCTTAGTATACCAGAATGACAACAACTGGAATTCAACAGTAATCAATGGCCATATTTGCTATAAAATGTGGGGAATGTAGCTTCAGCAGGTTGAGAAAGGTTGCTATCTATACCAATAGTTCCATATATGCAAATTGAATGAATTTTCATAATGGGGAAAAGATCAATTGAATCTGTTATGAATCAGCAACCCATAGCACATTTAGATTTATATAGTTTATTATTGCTTTATTTCTTATAGCAGTTAGGTCTTTCAGTTTGTGTTTTCTGTTTATTATGGCTACTCAGCTGAGGGCTGAATAAGAAGGGCTTTGTTTTGCAGAATAGATACAATTGCAACATTTGATGGAGTAATTGGTAACCTATGGCCCTCTTTGCTCTGCCTATGATTGGCATCATAAAAAAGCTTTTGAGTTCTACAGAACTTATGTCAGATTTGCATATAATAAATCAAATATTTAAGAAAGAAGTTAAATGAGGCTGGATACTTATTGGTTTTTTGACAAAGATCCTACTTTGCTTTAGCAGTTTAAGTTTTAATAGTTTGCAAGACTGATTACACTTATAACAAAATGCTTAATACTGCCTTTCAACTACTTTAGGAGATGTTTACTAAAGTCCAATATGCTTTATAAATCAGAAGCAATCATAATTCAGTCATGCATGCACTTAGATATTATACATTATGCTATCCACTATCCATACTAGATTGATTATTTTATTGACTACTATGTAGTATGTATTATTAGACAATATTATGGTGAGTTTCTATCCACCAATATTTTAACCTAGTATTTGTTTTGATTGTATTATACTTTTCTACAAGCATAGAAAACAAAATGATTTAGAAATAATGAAATATAATGAAATTACCCACTCCTCCACACACATGCTTTTAGCATTCCTGAATTTTTGGCTGTTTCTTCTTTTTAAAAAAAGGCATGAAGCTTAGTCATGTGATCTGGCAAGCCAAGGCAGGAAAGGGTTGATTGTTCCTTCAAGTAGCTTGTCCATACATGGTTAGCTTTCTGCTCTGCTCTTGTCAATCATGGTCTCTTAGCAGAGCAACAGGATGTCAGATAGCAAGCTTTCAGCTTAGCATCATGACATTCCTTTGTATGGTTTCAGCAAAATGAGGAAAGAGCAGCAAAATACAGCATTAGGACAATTTGTATCAGATAGGAGGAGGAAAGCATCATTTTAATCCCAGTTCATGGGCAACATTGGAAGACTTCTTTCTATGAAAGGTTCTGTAGAATTTTAAAGGGATTGAAAATCAGGGTTGGTTTCTGCCTTAGATTTGAGGCAGCTGGCAACAACTTACTGGGAAGTATCCCGGGGCGTGGCACAAAAGCAACTCAGCCAGAGAATAAGTGTAGGTCCCTTTATTAGCTCCAACTTTGCCTCCAATGTCCCGGTTACCTTCTGGTCTAGAGAAAAAAAAAACTCTCCCATGAACCTGCAAGGGCCTTTGACTGCAGATATTCTAATCCAAACATTGTAAACAGACTTTAAATTATAAATCCAACAAGTCAAAATAAGGTAATAAATCTGGCAGGACAAGATAAGGAGTTCCAGAAGTGAAGCAACTCGGCAGTAAATCAAACCAGTTGGGAGGATGCCAGGAACTATGATAACAGCAGCCAATGCTAGATAAACTCAGCAATTGTTCTTGACAACTGCCCCACCCATCTGCCTCTCCTTTAAACTCTATCCCCAGGTGTGCCTTGTGAAGGGAAGCCATGCAAGCCATGCAACCTACGTAAGCCAGGCTCCCTTGTAAGCCATTCAATCCACGTTGCTCTCTTCTCTGTTCTTCCCTGCATGCCCTAGGATAAAGAAGGGGTGGGCCTTAGTCTTCCTCTGAAGCCCCTCTCCTTTATTCCACCTCTCCCATGCTCTGCCCAGCCTGACTTTGCCCTTCCCCAGTTTCCTCCATAGTCAACGGAGCCACTCTCCTGCTCCCTGTCAACTGTTCACCTTCCTCTTTGGATCCAGTAAGAAAGCAATTTAGGAACTATATGGTAGATTTTATTTTACTTTTGTTTTAAAATGTACATTTTATGATCATGGTCTTTTGTATCACTGTACCTATTTTCCTAGGAAGAGGTTTAATGCAATTAAATACATTAGTAAAATTAATATTAAAATAAAAATCAAATAAATTCATTAAAAGCTTGGTGAATGAAATTATTTGTATTTAAGAAAAATATTTGGAGGGCAAATATGTATCCAGGTGGAATGCATTCCATAGTTTTTCCACTCTATAAAGGAAAAGAATCTGTCCTGTGTACCTGACAGACAACATTTCCACAGTAGGGGAATCTTCAAAAGAGCATTTTCTATGAAATAGCTGAGCAGGTTTGAAGCAGAAGAATTAATCCTCAAAATAGTCAGCATTAAGCTGTTTAGAACTATAAAGGTCAAAACCAGCAGTCTGAATGATGATTGGTAACCAAGTGGGGAGTACTATCTATTCAAAATAGGCTTCACATTAATCAAAGTCTTCTGCAGGCTTCAGAAGCAGAAACAGGAATATCTAGTGTGAGGTTGTTTTGGTCAGCTTTTCAATTCCTTCATTATATTCAGGATTGACTTATCACAAATTATGGTTTCTGGTTAGATATTTTAGGGCTGCCAGGAATGTATTTGGATGACAGCATATTAGCTTATTAAGAAGGAGTAATAGAGCATGTAATCACCTTTGGTTTAACACTGGACCAAAGTTTTGATCTTCCATTTAAATTTTTAGTTTGAACTTTATAGCCACTGACAAAATAGCTCCCATGTGCCTAAATTTTAGGATAAAGCCTTCATGAATTAGGAAAATGGATACCTGTTATCTACATCCCTCAAGTAAAGTGAAGTGAAGCTCCCTACAGTAATACAAATGTTCCAGGGAAGTTACTTATAGGAAGTACATATAATGGAAAAGCAGAAAGGGAAAAAATGCTACTAAAAAAAACAAAAATTGGGTTCTAGGTTGTTTTCCTCTTAAAGTCTGATATACGTTATTGCCAGACATTTGTTTTAAATAAAAATCTATCCACAATAAGATATATGTAGTTACATGTAGTTACATGTTTTCTTATATGCACTAGAAAGTGTGACTTATAGCAAAACCTGCTAAGGAACAACATCGAAGTGTCATTACTACATCAGAAGAAATGGAACTGCCTGTCATGTCCTTTTTCAATCTTCAGCCTAAGGCCATGCTGTTATTGGAAAAATAAGGAAGAGTTAAAAGCTCGCCATTTGGTTAAGAAATTTGTTGGGAATAGAAAAGGATCACTAGGCATAATTTGTTGTTTTCAGTGTAAGACAAAGTACAAAAAACCCAAATCTTTATTTTTTTAAGTGACAGAAAAATGACCAGGAGAGTTATGTTTGATATTGTGGTTTTAAGGCAGCATTTAAATTTTGACAAGATAAGACCAAAACACATGTTCTATGTGAACATGTTTTTGGAGGGCATTGTGAAATCTATTCAAACAGTATTTACTTAATAGTTCAACTTAACCAAATATTTTTAGAGTTCTATTTAAGTTATATGTTTGTAATTAGAACAAAATGTGATGGAAAATAAATCCCGCTTTGTATTTCATAGATTAGTATGAGTTCATAATACCAGCACATATTATCCGTGGTTAAATTGTAACTATGACTACGGAAAGGGATTTTTCGACATTTTCAGCCTTATTAAAGGCCTTATTAAAGACTGAAATATCAGAGTCAGTATAAAGCAAATATCCTGGAACATAACTTTCTCCAATTTTTTGTCTCTCCAATGTCTTGGACTTTTAATTGTATAATCTCCACTAAAGCTATATGGAGGCACCAGATCAGGGAAGGCTTATAGCTTATAGTCCAGTAGTATGAAAGTATTTACTGATAGGCAGAAACATGTAGAGACACATATATAAACATAGAAGCTGTTATTATTACAGTTGTATTATACATAAGAGTATGATATAAGATTATTATACCAATATGTATAGTACAAGTATCACTTTATTTGCAATTGGGGCTTCTCAAATCTGTTCTGAAAACTTCACTAACAAATCCACTTCCTCTAGTGCAATGACATCACTAGATGCAATAGATAAATCATTCCAGGAAATGGAGATTCGACATAAACAAATACAGAGATGACCCAAAGCACATTTGATTATTGGAGAAAATTTAAGAATAATTTAAGATCTTAAATTAATTTTAACTTAAAGATCAATTTAATTCTAGGGTTAATTTATATTTTTGAGAAGTATTTCTATGTTTAACTTTTCATGTCATTTTCAATAAATTGATATACTATTAAATACATTCTTACACACCCACAGATGCCATCTATGATATCACTGTAGATTGATATCAATTGCCTACTGTAACTATTTTCTGTAATTCATACTTGCAAACATAATTCTGATTGTTTTAAATAGAAAAAAATACATAAAAAAACTATAAAATACAATACTGATTCCTTTGTGGGGGATGACAAACTAGATGTGTATCCGGAGAAGGAGTAGGATGGGAAATCTTGGCAGTTACAGCCTGGCTTTCCAGGGAGAAAGCAATGCATTCCAGAGAGAGGACCAAGAGGCTGTGCAGTCCTGAACTGGGTGGGGAAGGGAAGAAAAGGCTTTGGATAGCCACACCCTATAATTTTCTAGGCTTTATGTCTATTAGGTTAGAAATTATAGCTTTAATATGACAAGATTCTGTCTACTAGGCATAAACCTATGAAGAAGCAAACCCAGATGGATTTCAGTGTGTCATGTTTGGGCTTAAGCCTGACATTAGGCTTCCTTAGTTTTGATAAAGTAATTTCTAAACTTTTACAGATTTTGATTTACTTAATAGCATTTACTTATGTACCATATTTATATAATCACACCTGTCACAAAAGATGACTGGATGGCATGCAACTGTGAATTAAAAATAAAAATAAATAAATCAATGCAGTCATCATTAAAGGCTATTTTAAAAAATGCATGAGCAGAGAGTAAGCTAACACATGTGTTAGTACAGTTAACACATGAAGTTAGCTGTACTAAGGAAGCCATTAAAGGACTTCTTTGTCTACCTGGGATTCTCAGGCCTGATAGCATAGCCAGGTCTTAAAGGATTTGCTAAATGTTGAAAGGAATGACACTTGACTTCTGAGTGTATATAATGCAGATACTTCTGAGATTCTATAATAAAGATGCTACAACAGAGAAGACCTGTCTTCTGGAATCCACCAAGTGTCATTCCCTAATACATGAGACTCACAACAACTGTTTCCTGCCAAATCTGTTGGGAAGAACAGTTATAGTCAAGGAGATAATAATAATAATAATAATAATAATAATAATAATAATAATAATATATTAGACTCTCTCCCTAAGGACTCAGGGCAGCTAACAATATAAAACACATTACAAATTTACAATAAAAAGAAATTAAACCAAATACAAGCCTAAAAATTAAAAATTCAATAAAATTTATAAACCCTCTAAAACAAACCCATCACTCCCCTTGGTTAGTCCAGACCGGCCTGTTGAAAAAGCCAGGTCTTAAGGTCACGGCAGAAGAAGCGGAGATCGGGGGCCAAACGAAGGCTCAAGGAGAGTTGGTTCCACAGGGTGGGTGCTCCCACAGAGAAGGCCCTGCCCCTGGGCACCGCCAACCGACAATTTCTGGCCGACGATATCCCAAGGAGGCCCTGTCTGTGGGAGCGTACCGGGCGATCGGAATGTGATGATGGCAGGAGACGCTCCTGCAAGTACCCAGGACTCAAGCCATGTAGGACTTTATAAGTTGTTACCAACACCCTGAATCTCACCTGGAAGGCAACCGGCAACCAATGCAGGTCGGGCAGGAGGGGTGTAATATGGGACTATTGGGACACTCCCATCACATCCCACATGGCTGTATTCTGCACCAGCTGCAACCTCCGGGTGGTCCGCAAGGGAAGTCCCATGTAGAGGGAGTTGCAGTAGTCAAGTCGGGAGGAGATGGAGTCCATAAGTTTCTTAATAGTTTGTTTAGTCAAAAACCTTGTAATTTATATGTTCTAAAAGAAGTACCTAAAATTCCTAAAAGAGTAAACTATCTTAGGAGAAGTCATTAGAAGTTGAAATTGCCTACTTATGAATAGTAGTGAACAAAATATATATTTCTAATAAATCAGTGGGTGGCTCTTTTTTTAAAAAAAGTAGTCCCCTCCCCCTTTAAAACTTAAATAGAAGCTAACACAACATAAATTGTTTTTGGTTATTGAATACACCATGTTTGCAATGTGCACTTAATAACTCATATGTTAACTAATATAGTTTGAAACTATTCTATTGTTATATTTTTATCTGAAATCCAAAGAATCATCAACATGACTTTACAGCAGTCACTTGATGTCAACAATACATATCTTCTTCTTGGATTTATTTCCAGTAGTTTGGATTAAAATTAAAATTATGAACTTTGCATAGAAGGAATTGTCAGAAGAATTTATATAGAGCATAAGAACAAATTTAGTCCCAATTTGCAAAATAATATATACTTAGGTAACATTTCATGTTGAAGGGATAACATGATTTTCAAGGGAAAGAGCTGTCCAACCAACAAGACATCAAGAACAGATGTCAAGAATGTACAAAAGAGTAGCAAAGGGGCTGAGCCTCAGGATGAAAGAAAGAGAAGCAGAAATAGAATCAGCCATATGGGTGATGAGTCAACTGCCAAACAACAAGACTCTACTTGCAGAATTACTGATCTGTACCACCTATAGTTATTAGGAACTGTGCCAGAAAATTTGGGAAACCAACATGTGGCCACAGATTTGAAATACTCAAGAGTTCATTCCACTGCCAAAAAAGGGTCACCTTAAAGATTGCTCCAATTATCACACTTGCTTTCATCCCTCACATCAGCAAGATTCTGCTTAAAATTTGCAAACATGTCTAGCACCAACTATTAAAAGGAAATTACCAGATGGCTAAGCTGAAGGGATCATGGCACCTATGACCATATTGAAAATTTGCACTGGATCATGGAAAAATCTCAAATATCAGAAGATCATTTACATATGCTTTATTGACTACAAAAATCCTTCAATTGTATTAATCATAAGAAGCTACGAAGAGCCCTACAAGACCTGGGGGTATCAGTACATCTGGTCAAGTTGGTGCAATCAGTGCACATAAATCAGAAAGCACCATGTGAACACCATATGGAGACACAATGATTTAAGATAGAGAAAGAAGTATGACAAGGTTGAACTTTTCTTCCTTTCTTATTCAATCTGTATGCCAAAATGATCATGAGGAAGCTCCAAATAATTGGAGTAAAGATTTGGAAAGAAACATCAACAATCTTCAATATGCTGATGATACAACTCTTCTCTGAGAAACCAAGCCTGGAAGCATCTGATCAAGAAAATCAAAGAGGAAAGTGAGAAGTTTGGTCTTTTTCTGAATATCAAAAAGAATAGACCCATGATCGCTGTGAGGAATAGAAACATCAAAATAAAAATTGATGGTGAAGAGCTAGAATGCAGGAAAATCACACTTTCTTAGCATATAGCTCAAAGCAATTTAGAAGTAAAAGATTGGATTGCACTGGGCCACATAGTCAAATATGGAAAAACCAAGGACATAGGCCTGGCAACCAAACGTAGGTTTCCCATAACTACCTATGTTTGTAAACCTTAAAAAAACAAGACAGTAACAAAATTGACTCATTTGAGCTATGGTGCTGGAGAAGGTTCCTGCATATTCCTTGGACAGAAAAGGTGACTAACAAAAAAGTACTGAAGCGCTTAACATTAAATATGTCACTAAAAGGCAAAATTGTAAAACTGGATCTCACTCTGGCCATTTGGGGGAATTCACTGGAGAAAGCAATTATGTTTGGCAGAGTTAGCAGTAAAAGGAAACCAGACCATCAAACAAACAGTGGCTGGATACCATCAAAGATGACACCATCTAAAGCACAGAAAAACTCAAAGAAATAATGCAAGATCAGAAAATATTGCCTATAGAAATGTGAAGCATTGGGCATGACTGAATATCGTCCACAGGATTTACAATCAATTTGATGTGTTTTTGGAGGTGTTGTTTGATTTATGAACAAAATTTTGAGTTTCTTCCTAATTTTTACTCTTTTTCTTTTAATTAAATCATTTTACACCACATCATTAACATCATTATATGCAGACAAAAGTCTATATGCCTTTAATAAAGGAAATTATAGGCATTACTATGTACATTTTAATGTTTTTTTAAAAGGTGAATATTGTATTAAATAATAAACACAACCTTGTGACCTATAATACAAAATGATGTATGTACAGTTGTCAGCTTTGTTTTCTCCCTTTAGGAAATATGGCTATCTCCAAATAATAAGTAATTTTTTTAAAAAAAATACACATTGTACATGTTACATCATATCCAATTTCAGAAATATATGCAGCATTCTCAGCAGACACAAGAAGATGATAGCCTATTATCATTAATAAGCAAGAGAAAAGATCACTAATTCTCTGATTACTGTAAATTTCAACTCACAAGAAAATGGCAAACAAGAAAACAGTTTGAAATTATACAGAATGCTATACTTGTGCAGAGTAACAGAAACAAGAGACAGTAAAACATACCAACAAATACAGTCAAAAGAATATAATACTTAAGGTACCTTCTGACTAATAGTATCAACTGTTTCTTGGAGGTAACTTAAATTTTGTAGCAAAGTCCTTTATTTGTTTTCCATGGACCTCCCTTAAGTCCTTGGGAGTAATTCGCTATTTATCACAGTTGTTATGTTTCTTCAATGAATTCTTGCTCCTTTTTCTAGGAGCTGTGGCTTTGTCTTTTAAAGGAATAGCATTGTCTCAGAGGAAAAGGGTTAAAAGGTATACATATTCAAACTCAGACACTGTGACAATTGGACTGGCAAGTAGCCTGCACTACTCAGATAAGTATTTACCTTTTACGACCATGATTTATTCAGTATTTAACAAATTTACATGTTAAGCATATGTGAGTACTAATAATTAGGACTATAAAATTTCAGTCTGGAATAATAATGTATTGATAGTTTGAAATTATTTTTAAATTAAATCAGTTTGTTTTAATTCAATTTGAATTTAATCTGCTTTTGAAATTAAACAGTTTTCTGAATTGAATACATTGTTCAAAATGAAATAATTTGACAATCCAAACTAAATCAACAATTTTAATAGGGCCAAAGCTGACTTAAATAATTATTATGCTAGCTGGAAGAGGGCAATTGTTTTTTCATGACTTCAATGAAAACTATTTTAAATTTTTTCTGTACTTTTTCTTTATTATAGGTAGTCCTTGCCTTAGGACCACAA
Organism: Naja naja; assembly: GCA_009733165.1. Classification (NCBI taxonomy): domain Eukaryota; kingdom Metazoa; phylum Chordata; class Lepidosauria; order Squamata; family Elapidae; genus Naja; species Naja naja. The sequence goes on from CM019151.1 coordinate 51,794,800, forward strand.
CTGAGCCCAAAGTTTCTGTTGCTAAATGAAACTGTAGTTAAGTGAGTTTTGCCCCATTTTACGACTTTTCTTGCCACAGTGTTATTAAGTGAATCGGTGTAGCTGTTAATTTAGCAACACAGTTGTTAAGTGAATCCGGCTTTCCTTTGCTTGTCAGAAGGTCACAACAGAATATAGGCAGCTGCCAAGCATCTGAATTTTGCTCATGTGACTATGGAGTTGCTGCAATGCTAGTAAGTGTGAAAAATTGTCATGTCACATTTTTCAGTGCCATTGTAACTTGAATGGTGGTTAAATGAACTGTTGTAAGTCGAGGATGACCTGTATTATCTTGTAAAATCTAAAGGAAATTTCCATGTGAAGTTCTGCACCAATCATATTAGCTGTGAACGTTCAGATTATAAACTGAGTTAATCCCACCCCATTAATTTGAAATGAAAACAAAATTATTTTTCTTTATAGATTTGTTGTGGATAGATTGGGTTGGATAGGTGGATAGGTTGGGTTATACAATACTCTCTTGGGTGGTTATGCTTTAAATTATGATTCCTTTACTTTAAAGTTATTCTGTTTCCTTGGATAGGATAGAATATTTTTATTTAGTCAGGACATTTAGAAAGAACCTGTTGATGATCTTCCATTTTCTAAGATTTATATAATACTAGCTCTTTACCCATGCTTTGCTATGAAACTATGTGATCAGGCTTAGCTTTTGGGGAGAAAAATAAGGAGAAAAAATTGTGCCTCTGCCTACCAGCATCCATAGGTATACATCTGGCTAGCATCCTGTTAGTGTGTGAGAGAGTTGAGGGCTGTTTGGAAACTAAAGCAGTATTTGCTGTGTGAGCAAGAAGGAGAAAAGCAAGGAGCCTAGCGTGGCTTAGCTCAACCGTTCTGTACTAAAGCTGCTTGGTCCTGTGAAACTAAAAATGAAACTGAAACTCCTGTCCTCTGCTTGTGTTTTGCATTTGGAACAGATTTCAGGTGGGGAGGAGGAGTAGAACTCCTTAGCATCAGAGCCAGAAGTGGTATTTAGCAGATTCTGACCAGTTCTGGAGAACCAGTAGCAGAAATTTTGAATAGCTCCGAGAACCGGCAAATGCCACCTCTGACTAGAGATTTTACAGTATCCTTCCCCTGCCACGCCCATCAAGCCATGCCCACAGAACCGGTAGTAAAATTGTTTGAATCCAACCACTGATCAGAGTGTGTTAATAATAATATATGAAATACTAATGCTCGGATGGTCATTTCGAAAAATCCTTTCTTAGTGAGCACCTTGAAGCCAAGAGGAACATACGTGCCAAATTTCAAGTTTGTAGGCTTTATGATTCTGGAGATTTTGTGATGATGCATGAGTGGTATTTTGCTTTTATAGATAGATAGATAGATAGATAGATAGATAGATAGATAGATAGATAGTGTTATGTATGCAGGTTTAAAGTCATTGGTTTAGTTTGAACTGTTCTTGTAAAATGTAAGAAATGATTGGTTTAAAAAGTGTGGGAAAACCCTGCACTCTGGCTGGCAACTGCGGCTGCTGGCTATAAGTAGCAGCCGCAGCCCAGCCAAAGTGGGTTCGTTCTGAGCTGTAGTCACTAATAAACAAAGAGCTTGAAGCACTCCGCGTCTGTCTCTTCATGCAAACTTAACACTGGCAACGAAGGTGGGATCTCCCTGAAGAAGAAGGCAATGCGGAACAGAAGAAGAGAGAGATGGCTGTGCTGAACACCCTCCCAGCCCCGTTTGATCCGACGGCAGAAGACTGGGAGATGTATGCAGATCGTTTCCAAATGTATCTGGAAGGAAACGATCTTGCCGACATTTCCGAGAAGCGGAAGAGGGCGGTCTTTCTCACGCACTGCGGTCCGGCAGTTTTCAAGATGGCGAAGGCATTGGCAGGAGCTGCAGACGTGAAGGTAATGGATTGGCCTGACTTAGAAAAGTTTTTAAGAGCCCATTACATGCCACAAGTATCGTGCCTCATTAAGAGACACGAGTTTTACCGTCGGGATCAAGGGGAAAGCGAAAACGTAAACGACTTTGTGGCAAGTTTAAGAGACATTGGGGGTGCATGTGAATTTAACAATTTAGAAGAGGCCATGCGCGATCGATTTGTTCTGGGCCTTAAAGAGGTGCTTCCGAGCAAGTTATTACTAAGACCTAAGATTACGCTGAAGGAAGCAATAGAAGAGGCCTCTTCAGCAGAAGCTACCAAGTCCTCAGCAGCAGCCATGAAGAAAATCAACAAGGCCACAAGCCATCCTGATGTGGAAAAGTCCACAACAACTCATTGTGAGCAAATAGATTCTGAGTCAGACTGTAGTGAGGTGGAGGAAGGAATTTATAGACTCAGAATGGAGAGGAAAAAGAAAGACCTGGGAAGAAAGAGGCAAGATTTCTACTGCAGAGGTTGTGGGGGAAGCCACCCCCGCACTGAATGCAAGTTTTTTGATACCATCTGCCTCCGTTGTGAAAAAAGAGGACACCTAGCAAGAGTCTGCAAATCATCCAGAACTCCACCCAATAGAAGGAAGTTTCCTGACAAAGAATTCAAGCCCAACAACCTCAGTGAGAAAATGGGGCGCAGCACAGAAGCAAAGGGGAAGAATGAAACTCATCAGACAGTAACTATTGGTCATTCTTCTTCTATCAATAACAGAAAAGTGCATGTCAAGGTACTAATTGAAGGAAGGCCTTGCCAAATGGAAGTTGACTCAGGCTCATATTTATTATCTATGGTGTCATGGGACACTATTCACAGACTACTCCCAAACATTCAGAAGAAACATTTCCAGAAGCAAGCACTGACTCTTAAAGACTACCAAGGGAATAAGATTCCAGTAGTTGGAACAAGAGAATTCAATGTGAAGTTCAAAGGCCACACCAAACGTTTGCCCCTGACCATCGTGGACAAGGACCGCCCAAGCTTGCTGGGACTTGAGTGGTTCAATCCACTAGGCATCGAGGTGACTGGCATCAATCACGTGAGCAACACTGAATGGGAGGAGGCCTTGAAGTCTGAGTTTCCAGAGGTATTCAGCAATGGATTTGGAAAGTATATGGGGACCCCTATCACTTTCAATCTAGATCCCAAGGTGCCACCAATTTGCTTGAAGCCCAGAAGGGTCCCATTTGCCTTAAAGGAAAAAATTGATGCACAATTAGATAAACTAATAGCTCAAGGAGTTTTAGAGCCCACTGAGCACTCCAGATGGGAGACCCATAGTCACACCAGTCAAGACTGATGGGTCAGTGAGAATCTGTGGAGACTATAAGGGGACACTGAACCATGCACTTCAACAGAGCGCATATCCAGTTCCAGTGGTGCATCATCTGTTACATTCACTTGGCAGGGGTACAGTCTTTGCCAAATTGGATCTGGCTCAGGCATATCAACAATTAACAGTTGATGATGCCACTGCAGAGGCCCAAACCATTGTGACTCATAGAGGTGCTTTCAAATGTAAAAGGTTACAATTTGGAGTAAGCGTGGCACCAGGCATCTTTCAAAGCCTTATGGAAAGGATGCTCCAAGGACTGCCAGGGGTAGTACCTTACTTTGATGATGTGTTAATCTCTGCTGAAAATGACACTCAATTACAAGAGAGACTCAGAGAAGTCCTTACCAGATTCAAAAAAGCGGGGTTAAAAGTCAAGGAAGAAAAATGCACTCTTAGAACTGACAAGATTGAGTTCCTGGGCTATATGATTGACAAGCATAGTATCCACCCCACAGATGCCAAGGTTCAGGCAATCAAAGAAGCCCCTAGACCAAAATGTAAAACAGATTTGCAAGCCTTCCTTGGACTCATTAACTTTTATCACATGTTCCTACCTCAGAAGGCAACCATTGCAGAACCACTGCACAGATTATTAGACAAAAAGTCTGCGTGGGTCTCGGGCAGAAAAGAACAATCTGCATTTAACAATATTAAAAGACTAATCACGTCTGATGCTGTACTGATACAGTTCTCTGAGAATTTGCCTGTTGTACTGGCTTGTGATGCATCCCCTTTTCGAGTGTGGGGGGTTTTGAGCCACAGGCTTCCCAGCGGGAGGGAAGCTCCTATTGCATTTTACTCTTGCACCTTCACCAAAGCAGAGAGGAACTACAGCCAACTGGACAAGGAAGCCTTGGCAATGGTTGCAGCTGTCAAGAAATTCCATGAGTATTTACATGGGAGAACATTTACCATTGTCACAGATCACAAACCTCTGTTAGGCATTGTGGCAGGAGACAAACCTACGCCCACTATCCTGTCACCAAGAATGCTGAAGTGGACTGAATTTCTTGCTGCTTATTCATACAAACTCATCCACAGGCTTGGCAAAGACATTGGGCATGCAGATGCTTTGAGTCGCTGCCCACTTCCTTCTCACACTGAGGACTTTGTACCTGAGACTTACACTTTTTTCCTAGAAACTGTTGCCAAACTTCCAGTACACTCTGCTGAAATTGCCAGAGAGACTGCCAAAGACACTGTATTGGCTCCTGTTATAGGCTGGATTAAGAAAGGTTGGCCTCTTCAAGATCTACCTCAACTTGCCCAACCTTTTAAATCCAGGCAAACTGAATTATCTGTATTAAGAGGATGTATTTTGTGGGGTAACAGGGTGGTTATTCCTGCAAAACTGCAAAGAGAGGTTTTGGAAATGTTACATGAGGGTCATCCTGGTATTGTAAGGATGAAGGGATTGGCCAGGAGTTATATATGGTGGCCAGGTATTGACAAAATGGTTGAAAACTGGGTTGCATCTTGTCCCAACTGTCAGGTAGTCAGGCCTGTCCCACCTCTCGCCCCCACACAGGAATGGGAATGTCCTAGAGGCCCATGGTCCAGGATTTTATTCTTATTTTTATTTTAATAATTTTATTTTAATGTTTTATTTTGATGTTTCCTGTTAAGGTCTATTAGATCAGAATAAAAATATTAAAAGGGAACTATAGTATTTAGTCTTGGTTGCAGTTTGAAAACATATGTTTTCAGGAGCAAAAACTTAATGATTCTGTCACAGTTGGCCTTACTTAGATATAAGCTTGAGGATCATGTGTTTATTTTCTTCTACTTATTTAGAAAGTAAATTTTTATTCTTTAAATAAAAACTGTCCTTTCCGCAGAATTAAAAACGAAGTAATTGTTTTAGCAGAATGAACATATTCCCTGTGAGTCAGTTCACCCCTGTCATCTATGTTGCTCGCTACCTCAGTGGAAATGAAAAGAAAAACAGCACAAACTGTGCTGTTGTTAACAACAGGCATATATTTCACTGCAACATTGCACTTCAGTCTGCTAGAATAACAAGAAGGCTCAGAGCAAACTTTCTACTCTGTAATTGTTCTTACCTGTACCACTGACAGGTTGTTGTGCCAAAAGCATTTTTCAAAATGATCAAACATCTGAGAACTGGGAATGGAATCATATAAAAGAACTTGGCAGAGTCAGACCAAAGGTCCATCTAGCCAAGCATCTTCTTTCACAGTCATGTGCTTTTGGGAAAGCTGGAAGCACAGCTTGAAAGCATTATCTCTGCCTTACTGTTGTTTTTATGAAACAGCTTTGCTGAACCTCAAGATTCCATTTAACCACTAACCATTGATAGACCTCTGTGAAGAGGTCCACGGAGAGTCTCCAAAGAAAGGAGCAAGAAGAAGAAAATACATTTCTTTCTGACTCAAGGTCCTTTCTAGCAGTTTTCACATTTCTGTTCAGAGTTTAGTACTATTGCCTGTAAATTGTTTTACCAAACCCAAAAGCAAGCATTACAAATTTAGAATGTAAATGTGATTTAGAATGACTAATCCAGAATAACAAGGCACTTTGTATTAGCATAGCATTAGAAAACAGGCATTTCTTAGTTTAGAGATTTTTTTCTTTTAAGAATGGTAGTTTTGAGTGTAATTTTTGGATGAATATATCCCTGCCAAACTTCATTGGGAGGATAGGTTATAGGTTAAAAAAACCACAGAAATGCAAAAGAAGAATAAAGAATTTTCCAGCACAATTTCAACACCATAAATCCAGGCCTGTCAAAATTGAAGGATTTGGATTAACAAGTTAATATTGGGTAATTTAAAGAAAAATACAGCTTCCAGATAGACATATTCCCTGCAAACAACCAATTTGGCACCAATGGAGAAGAGTTAATGAGAAGTATAATTACCTAATATAAATGAGCTCAGTAGTGCTTGCGTTCCAGTTTGAAAGTGCCACCTGTTTTCATTAGCATTCCTATACCTTGTATTTTAATTGCATCGTACACAAAATTGAGTGCACTTTTGTCTGCCTAAGTGCATATTCATTCAAGGAGATCTTCTGTGTTTGTCTCTTTCTCTTTAAGAAAAGCTCATAATGATATCACAAAGCTCATGGCAAACAGGGAAGGAGTATTTCATTTATTACTACTACAAGAAAAAGTGTGAACAGTGGTTATTGCCTAGGCACATAAATTATGCAGAAAGCAAGATTAAAAGTGATAATGTGTGGTCATTTGGTTAATCAACATAATTGACAGCTTAACAAATCTCACTTGTCAAATGACACCGAAGATCTTATTTTTCAAATTCTTTACATTTCATGGAATTTTAATTTTCCCTTCTGAAATGCCAGTAACAACAGTCTGTTTCCTGCATTGTAATAAAGTTATGTTGTTAGTTCAGGTGAACACAGATCCCTCTATTGCTCAAATCAGCATTTCTCATAAAAAGCTAAAACAAATAAACAAATATGCCATTGTTATTTAAAACCTGTGTACCCTATGGTCCTTAATACATATTCCAATCTTTGCATGCTAATGAAGAAACATTTTCCTGCAAAGAGACCAAGTGAATACCTTCTATTTCTAAAATTGCCTATTAGTACTTTTGGCAAAATATACAGCCTAGTGAGAATGTGTATAACTCAGATTTTCATCTGAAATATCTAAAAGCTGGATCTATTCATAGATAAACTAATCTGATTCATGACTTAATTAAGAATGGAAAGATAGACCTGCCTTATGTTATAGATCTTCTTCAATTAATATCCACTTCTTCAGCCACAATTCATTATAGGCTGAATGAGTGGTCTTTATGACCTGTCCTCAAATTTCTGTGTATTGCAGAATATTTCATGCATCTACATGGTCATGTAATTGCAATCCAAGTACTCAGCAATTGGTTCTCATGACAGTTGCAGCATCACATGGCCATGTGTTCACTATTTGCAACCTTCCCTGCTGGTGTCCCACACAAAATCAAAGGGGAAACTGGCAGAAAAGGTCACAAGTTGCTCTCTTCATTTTTTCTTCTGATGAATCTCCCAGGAAACTTATATTCAGCACCACACACCTGCCTGCAATACTCCTGTGCCCATATTCCATAGCATATACATACAATTCCCCTCTAAGCTCACATAATACCACAGCACTCCATATCCCTTGTTTGGCCTTCTTCACTTATAAATTATAAATGTAAATTATGGAATCAACTGCCGACTTATGGAATCAACCGACTTATGGAATCAACTGCCTCTGGACCTCCGCCTGGCCCCTGACCTCCGCACCTTCTGCCGCGATTTGAAGACCTGGCTATTTGACCAAGTCGGGCTGTGATCACCTTACCGGGGGGTGTGGGATAGTTTTAAATTTTAATTTGGATTTTATTGGGCTTTAGTGATTTAATTTTTTAAAATTATTTATTGTATTTATATGTTTTAATCTGTGAGCTGCCCCGAGTCTTCGGAGATGGGGAGGCATATAAGTCCAATAAAATAAATAAAATAAAAATAAATAAATAAATAAATTAACTTATGCATCACCTGCTCACATTCCATAGCATTCAACTATCCATTGACCTGCTTGCAAGTTGCCTTGCAACTTCTTTGCAGCTTCATCATTAACTCATCATTAACTTTGCTTGTTAGATTTGGCAGAAAGTCCTAGTTGCAGTCACATGAGATTTTCACTTAATGACGTGCAACTGGACTGCCGAGATTCCATTGCCAAGTGATGTGATCATTGTACTTTATGACCACATCACTTAATGACAGAAATTCCTGTTCCAAATAGTATTATTAAGTGGGGACTAATTGTACTGAAACTTTTATGGATATGGATAATAATGGAGATAGGACAACCTGAATTTCAGGTAAGGGGATCAGCCTAAACTCCAATTAAATGGAAAAAAAGTAATTCTTTAGGAATCACTAATGGTGATCAACAGCTTCATTCCATCGGTGAGTGTATATGAAATTTTACACATGTGACTAGAAAAGAAGGAGAAGACACTTTTGTACTGCCTTCCACCATTACTGTTCCCCTGCCTATACTGTTTAATCTTGCCTTTTAGATCGTTACTGATTTTCCAAGGATGGTAGTCCTGAATATTTCAACTTGTGGGACTTGTAGTATACTTTGAAGCAGCACAGTAATTTATTGCACTATAATAACCATGTCCTTAGCTGAATTATTGTGAGGCTAAAGTACAGATCACTTTAGATCTGATTTATACCCTGAAGAAATTTATGTTGATTTTGTGGTTATGGAAATACAAGAATGAAACTTTAGATGTGAACAGATAAATTTCTGGTATGCATGGCGCTAATTCCTATCACAATACCCTGCAAGGAATTGTGACCTATTCATGCGGTCCTATTCAAGTTTGGCAGTTGCTTTCTGGTCATTGATTTTTTCTCCAAATCAGTTCCAGAGGAGCTTACTGATTTTTTCAGAAATTAGGAAGACAACTCTGCTGGAAGTCTTGGGACTGCTGGAACAAGAAGATAAGAAAAGATCCTGCTGAAACTTTCTCTTAGCATGGTGTTCCAGTCCCTGGAAACTCCTTGATTACTTTTGAAAGACGAAACACTAGAAGTGGTTCCTAGTATCACCACTGACTGTAATAAATAAATAAATAATTCAAAATTGGACACAAATATGTCCAGGTTAGAGCACACACTATGGTGGCAACAGCAATTTGCATCACAGTTTTTATTGTGTTGGTGGACCCTTTCCAAATTGATTCAGACTCTTTCATGGAAGAATGAGTCATAAAACCTTTTTGTCACTGCAAGGTGTAAGAACTTCATGGATAAAACTACTTGAGATTGGAGGCTGGCTGAGTAGCAGAAGATGCTGGAACCCACCACTCAACTGGAATTCTCTTGTATAACATTACCTTTGAAGAGTATTGTCAGAAAGTAGAACTTTCTGGAGTTACTATGCAGTTTACAAATTAGTAGAGTTTGATGGGGTGATCAAACCTACCAATGACAGGGTGGCATTGAGCACCTCACTGTGATACTGTAGGACACGCCCCTAAGTATAAAAGGGCTGTCAACTGTCATTTTCTCAGAGAAAAAGAGAGAAACAAAATGAGGAGATTCTAAGGAGAATGGAGATACTGAGAAGATCCAAGACTCTGGGGAGATATTAGGATCTGACAGACTGAGGTCTGTGTATGAGAAGATATAGCAAAGAGATCTGAGAGAAGATCTATAACCTAAAGAGAAAGGGACTTTCTAAAGAGGTTAGCTATATCTAAGAAGAGGTTATGAGAGGAAGAACTGTGAATCTCTCATAGTAACTTCTAGTTCCTTGAAGGACTGTTTAAGAGGAACGAAAGAAGAAAATACTCTGTATATGTTATGTATGTAGGTTTGAATGTCATTGGTTTAGTTTGAATTGTTATTGTAAAATGTCAGAGAAGATTGGTTTAAAAAGTGCGGGAAAACCCTGCACTCTGATTGGCTGGCAACTACGGCTGCTGGCTATAAGAAGCAGCTGTAGCCTGGCCAAGTCGGGTCCATTCGAGCTGTAGTCACTTAATAAACTCTTCACTGAAGCTCTTTGCATCTGACTCTTCATGCAAACTTAACACTGGCGACGAAGGTGGGATTCCCCTGAAGAAGAGACGACGCGGAAGACAAGCAGAAGAGCGAGATGGCTGCGTTGAACACCCCCCCCAGCCCCGTTCGATCCAGCGGCAGAAGACTGGGAATCGTATGCGGATCGCTTCCAAATGTATTTGGAAGGAAACGACCTCGCCGACATCTCTGAGAAGCGGAAGAGGGCGGTATTTCTCATGCACTGCGGTCCGGCAGTCTTCAAGATGGCGAAGGCATTGGCGGGAGCTGCAGACATGAAGGTAATGGAATGGCCTGATTTGGAAAAGCTTTTAAGAGCCCATTATGCCCCACAAGTATCGTGCCTCATTAAGAGACACGAGTTTTATCGTCGGGATCAAGGGGAAAGTGAAAATGTTAATGACTTCATGGCAAGTTTAAGGGACATTGGGGGTGCTTGTGAGTTTACCAACTTAGAAGAGGCTATGCATGATCGGTTTGTTCTAGGCCTTAAAGATAAGGTCTTACAGAGCAAATTACTAATGAAACCTAAGATCACATTTAAGGAGGCCATAGAGGAAGCTGTTTCAGCGGAAGCAACCAAGTACTCAGCAGCAGCCATGAAGAAAATTAACAAGGCCTCAAGCCATTCTGATGTGGAAAAGTCCACAACAACCCATTGCGAGCAAATAGATTCTGATTCAGACTGTAGTGAGGTGGAGGAAGGAATTTATAGACTCAGAATGGAGAAGAAAAGGAAAAACCTTGGAAGAAAGAGGCAAGAACTTTATTGCAGAGGCTGGGGGAGGGGCCAACCCCGCACTGAATGCAAGTTTTTAGACACCATCTGCCTATGTTGTGAGAAAAAAAGGTCGCCTAGCAAGAGTCTGCAAATCATCCAGAACTCCACCTAGTAGGAAGAAATTTCCTGAGAAAGAATTCAAGCCCAACAACTTCAGTGAGAAAAAGGGGCGCAACTCAGAAGCAAATGGGAAGAATGAAACTCATCAAACAGTCACCATTGGTAATTCTTCACCCGTGAGAAGCAGAAAAGTACATGTGAAGGTACTCATTGAAGGAAGGCCTTGCCAAATGGAAGTGGACTCAGGCTCCTATTTATCTATGGTGTCATGGGACACTATTCACAGGCTACTTCCCAACATTCTGAAGAAACATTTCCAGAAGCAAGCACTGACTCTTAAAGACTACCAAGGGAACAAGATTCCAGTAGTTGGAACAAGAGAATTCAACGTGAAGTTTAAAGGCCACACCAAACGTGTTTGCCCCTGACCATCGTGGACAAGGATTACCCAAGCTTGCTGGGACTTGAGTGGTTCAATCCACTAGGCATCGAGGTGACTGTCATCAATCACGTGAGCAACTCTGAATGGGAGGAGGCCTTGAAGTCTGAGTTTCCAGAGGTCTTCAGCGAAGGATTGGGCAAGTATATGGGGACCCCTATCACTTTCAACCTAGACCCCAAAGTGCCCCCAATTCGTTTAAAGCCCAGAAGGGTCCCATTTGCTTTAAAGGAAAAATTGATGCACAATTAGACAAATTAATAGCTCAAGGGGTTTTAGAACCCACTGACCACTCCAGATGGGAGACACCCATAGTCACACCACTCAAGACTGTTGGGTCAGTAAGAATCTGTGGAGACTATAAGGGGACACTGAACCATGCGCTGCAGCAGAGCGCATACCCAGTTCCAGTGGTGCATCATCTGTTACATTCACTTGGCAGGGGTACAGTCTTTGCCAAATTGGATCTGGCCCAGGCATATCAACAACTAACAGTTGATGATGCCACTGCAGAGGCCCAAACCATTGTGACTCATAGAGGTGCTTTCAAATGTAAAGGTTACAATTTGGAGTAAGCGTGGCACCAGGCATCTTTCAAAGCCTTATGGAAAGAATGTTCCAAGGACTGCCAGGGTAGTGCCTTACTTTGATGATGTGTTAATCTCTGCTGAAAATGACACTCAGTTACAAGAAAGACTCAGAGAAGTCCTTACCAGATTCAGGAAAGTGGGGTTAAAGGTCAAGGAAGAAAAATGCACTCTTAAAACTGACAAGGTTGAGTTCCTGGGCTACATGATTGACAAGCATGGCATCCACCCTACTGATGCCAAGGTTAAAGCAATCAAAAAAGCCCCTAAACCTAAATGCAAAACAGATTTGCAAGCCTTCCTTGGACTCATTAACTTTTATCACATGTTCCTACCTCAAAGGCAACCATTGCTGAACCATTGCACAGATTACTTGATAAAAAGTCTGTTTGGGTCTGGGGCAGGAAGGAACAATCAGCATTTAACAGTATTAAAAGACTAATCACGTCTGATGCTGTACTGATACAGTTCTCTGAGAATTTGCCTGTTGTACTGACTTGTGATGCATCCCCTTTTGGAGTGGGGGAGGTTTGAGCCACAGGCTTCCCAGTGGGAGAGAAGCCCCTATTGCATTTTACTGTCGCACTTTGACCAAAGCAGAGAGGAATTACAGCCAATTGGACAAGGAGGCATTGGCAATTGTTGCAGCTGTTAAGAAATTTCATGAATATCTGTATGGGAGAACATTTACCATTGTTACAGATCACAAACCTTTGTTAGGCATTGTGGCAGGAGACAAACTTACACCTACTATCCTGTCACCAAGAATGCTGAGGTGGACTGAATTTCTTGCTGCTTATTCATACAAACTTATCCACAAGCCTGGCAAGGACATTGGACATTCTGATGCACTGAGTCATTGCCCACTTCCTGCCACAAGGAGGACTTGAACCTGAGGCACACACCTTTTCCTAGAAACTGTTGCCAAGCTTCCAGTTCATGCTGCTGAAATTGCCAGAGAGACTGCCAAAGACACTGTGTTGGCTCCTGTTATAGGCTGGATTAAGAAAGGTTGGCCTCTTCAAGATCTACCTCACCTGGCTCAACCTTTTAAGTCCAGGCAAACTGAATTATCTGTATTAAGAGGATGTATTTTGTGGGGTAACAGGGTGGTTATTCCTGCAAAACTGCAAAGAGAGGTTTTGGAAATGTTACATGAGGGTCATCCTGGTATTGTAAGGATGAAGGGATTGGCCAGGAGTTATATATGGTGGCCAGGTATTGACAAAATGGTTGAAAACTGGGTTGCATCTTGTCCCAACTATCAGGTAGTCAGGCCTGCACCACCTCTGGCCCCCCCACAGGAATGGGAATGTCCTAGGGGCCCGTGGTCCAGGATTCACATTGATTTTGCTGGCCCTACCAGAGGGCACACCTTTCTTATTACAGTAGATGCATATTCCAAATGGCTAGAGGTAATCCCCATGGCATCCACCACAACTGATGCTGTCATGAAACAGCTCAAAAAACTTTTTGTAACTCACGGGTTACCTGATGTTCTTGCCTCTGACAATGGCCCTCAATTTACATCCAACTATTTAGCACAACAGGGTATCAGACATGCCCTTACTGCCCCTGGGCACCCTTCGCTAATGGCGGGCTGAACGCATGGTACGTTTTACCAGGAGAAGCTTCAGCAACTGGGTCCTGGGGACATCACTGAGAAAGTTGAAAAACTTCTCAGTGTTCATCACTCCTAACCCATCTAATAACTTATCCCCAGCAGAGTTGTTGATGGGTAGGAAACTTAGGTCTTCCCTTGACCGCCTTCATCCCACTTACACACCCAACGCACCACTAGATTCCACTTCCAAAGTTTGCACATTCAGTGTGGGTGATTCTGTTTATGCTAAGAACCTTATAGGTGAACCTTTGAACCTTCCTGCTGAGATAACTCAGATCACAGGCCCTCGTTCTTACAGGGTGCAAACAGAGGATGGAGTCCTCTGGAGCAGGCACATTGATCAACTTAGATCCAGGTTCTCTCAGGAACATCACACTTGTTCCTCTCTAGTTCCCTCACCTGCTGTCAATTCTAGGGGGAAGGGGAGGAACAGGAGGAAAATCAGCAAGCAAGAATCAACCCCATGTGTAACGAGCCATTACGACAGGAACCATTCCAAAACCTGTCACAATGCCAAAATCCATCCTTAGAAGTGGAAGATTGTACATCACTACCTGACTTGGGTGCTGACATTCGGCTTGAGATGGGTTGGGAGGAGAGACCAGATTCTAACAATCAAACAGGGTCTTCTTTCACAGGAAGTCCCAGTGGGGAAATGTCAGCAGACACATTTCCTCTCTCACTGGGTGAGAATGTTAAAACTTCTGAACCATGAAGGTCTCAACGTACAGAGCCCCACCTATTTAAAAGAATACATTAGATAGGTTGGGGTTTGGTATGGACTGAACCTAGTGGGGAGGGGTGTTATGTATGTAGGTTTGAATGTCATTGGTTTAGTTTGAATTGTTCTTGTAAAATGTCAAATAAGATTGGTTTAAAAGTGCGGAAAACCTGCACTCTGATTGGCTGGCAACTACAGCTGCTGGCTATAAGAAGCAGCCGTAGCCCAGCCAAGTGGGGTCCATTCGAGCTGTAGTCACTTAATAAACTCTTCACTGAAGCTCTTCGTCTGACTCTTCATGCAAACTTAACAGTATATATTTAAGAATAATATATTTATTGATTATTCTGTTATAAATAAATCTGTTTTGATCTGACACAACTTGGCATTGCAATTTATTGAATGAAATAGATGAAATGTGAAATAGATATAGGTTTAAAGATCCAGGCCAAACTCAATTAATATTATTTAACAAGTATCTATCAATTTCAGCTAGTACAGAACATGGAATGCTTTCTGGTCATCAACTGCATCCAGTGTTGGTCACCACACTACAAAAATATGTTGATACTTTTGGGAAAAAGTGCAGAAAAAGAGCAAGCAAGATAATTAAGGGCCTGAAGACAAAAGACATTATGAAGAACAGTTGAAGAAATTGGGTATGACTCATCTAGTGAAAAGAAGGACTAGGGGGTGACATGATAGCAGTATTCCAATATTTGAGCAGGTCAACTTATTTTCCAAAGCACCATAAGGTAAGACAATGGATGGAAACTAATCAAGGAGAGAAGCAATCTGGAATTAAGCAGAAACTTCCTAACAGTGGAACAGCTTGCCTGCAGAAGTTGTAGCTTTTTGTGGTTTTTAAAGAAAGGACTGGACATAGCCACTTGTCTGAAATGGTATAAGGTCCCCTGCGTGAGATTGAACTAGAAGACTTCAGAAGTCCCTTTCAGCTCTATTCTGATTGATGCTTTATTCTTTCTATGTATTTCTCTTTCTGATTTTAGTTTGTTAGTTTTATTTTTATACAAATTATACACACACACACACACACACACACAAACACACATATAGGGATGCTCTGCTCATTCAAGAGATAAAGTATTTTTATGAAACATTTTCAAATCGAGCACAGATCCAAAATAAATGACTATAAATGACCCCATATTAAAGAACATGTTATGCACCTAAAAGAACACACTGGATAGTTACTTCATCCATTCCTTTGTATATATTTTTATCTGATACAGTTTCCAAGTTCTTAAAATTTATGGGTTTCATTAATTAAGTATTGAAAACAAATTTAGCAACTATTTCACCTGTAACAAATGAAACTTACTTGCTGTCAAAAATTATCAAAGCATTTTGATTGAACTTTAGAGCAACTCCATGACAAAAATCTCAGTACAGAGGTTGCTGATGTTTAAGATATAATTTTACAGATGAGTAAGAATATTCTGTTACACGAAAAATGAATTTAGAATTGCATATCAAAATAACAATATATTTCTAGATGATGTTTTGTAGGCTCTGTCTACTGCAATTTGGAGACTACTTGAAATTGACAAAGCTGCTTAGCAAGTTGAGTGATTTTTAGGTGGAATATGGGAAAAACATGGTCATATTTGACAAAATATGCCTTATACTTACTGTTCAATCAGAAAAAGTTGAATGAAATAGCTAAGGTGAATGAAATTACAACTTACACAAAGCAAATAATTTATAGCAATCAGAGCCTCTGAGTACACAGAAATGGTAGAGTTTGAAAAGATAGTATTAGTGTCGCAGGGAAATTAAATAGCTGCTAACATTCTAACAGTGAAAAGCTACTTTTATAAAGTTTTTCTTGTTTGATTAATCTGCTTTGCAAGGGAGAAAGATCAGGCAACAAGGGAATAATACCCTGAAGAATATGCAGACGACTGCATATAACTGTTTTTGCCATTGATACACTGTTAGGCTATCTCTCTTTGTCACTTTCATCTGTTTATACTCTCTGAATGGCCTATAGCAATTACTGCACTGTGTTTAATCATATTTAACAACTTGAATGTTGAAGTTCAACATGGATTTAAACACTTATTTTTTATTTTCAAATACTTTACACTTGATTATATTACCAATGCAATGCATCCTGTTTGCCATGGCTCTCATTTGCTTCTTCTGGCTATAAGTTACGATAGACAAATAAATAACATGTATCTATTATTATTATTATTATTTTCCCAATAATTTTATTGTTCTTTTTCAACTTTTACATGTTTTAACATTAATATTAACAGTGCTGTGCCATCATTATTGCATAAAGCAATTTCATGTAAATATCTACATTTATATACATTCATATACATTTATCTATAATTTTCTTATCTCCATTATATTTATTTCTATTGTTCAACCACTTATACCAATTTTCCCAAATTTTGTAATACTCTGACTTCTTTATTTTTTTAATTTTAATGTCAATTTATTCATTTCAGCAGAATCTAGAATTTTTTGAATTACTGATTCCTCTGAGGGTTTATTATTTTGTTTCCAGCATTGTGCATATACTATCCTTGTTGCTGTCAATATATGTAGTAAAATGTATTTAATCTTTTTCCTACATTTCCCTTTGATTATTCCCAACAAAAACAACTCCGGTTTAAACTCTGTTTGATCTTCCACTATTTCTTGTATCCAACTCCATATTTTGGTCCAGTATTTTTGGGCTTCCGGGCATGACCACCACATATGAAAGAAGGTACCTTGGTTCTGATTGCATTTCCAACATGTTGGATTTATGTTAGGGTACACTTTGGCCAATCTCATTGGTGGCAAATGCCAATGATAAAATATCTTGTACATATTTTCTTTATAGGCCGCTGATCTTGTTAATGTGTAACTTTTGCTCCAAATATTTCCCCAATCTGCTAAATCTATATTATGTCCAATATTTTTTTGCCAATGCTATCATACAGCTTTTTACTACTTTTCTTCCAAAGCAACTTTTAATAAGTAATTTTACAGCCTTTCTCTTCAGGGCCTATTAAAATTTTATCTAATTGTTGCAGTTCAGTATGAATTCCAAATTCTTCTACATTTTTTTTTGTATCTGGTTTGCAACTGGAGATTTGGCCACCTATGAATTGATATTGTACAACTATTTATTATTTTTGTTCATTCTTTAGAATAGGAAAATATTATTTCTAGTAGCATTTAGGATACAAATTTTATTTTATTTTTTATTCACTGTTCTGGAACATATTGTAAGTTAAAGTAAAGGTAGAAATGCAGTAGAGAAACATTTCAGAATATACTTGTTTTTTAACATTGATTTTTATAATTTTTCATAATGAACCATTTCAGGCATGCTTTTCAATTCCAAAGATAATTATGTAAATAAACACTGAAATTTTTACTTCTTTACTCACTGCTATAAAATTACAGCTTTTTAAAAGAAATTATTTTAACCGTAAAATGTGCATAATGCTTACTAATAGTTATGATATGTTAATAACTGTAATAGATGGACAAACACGTAGTAAAAGGTGCATTTATATTGACAATTTAATTCTATTTCCTGTACACTTGTATGGAATGTTTTGGAAATTAATTGGGATTTTTAAAAAATATTCCTTAGTGGAGTTGCACTTCAGAAAACAAAACTATTACAGGAAAATATAAAAGAGACATCAGACATCATTCTTGTGATCAAGAATCATTAATTTCTGAAAATAGTTCTGAAATGAATTGGGTGTGCATAAAAAGGCTATATATACTATAACAATCAGGTTTTCATTCTTGATATATCTTTAAAACCTGGACTTGATTTCTAAAACTGAACTGTTATATTGTGGTTTCAAAAATATTGTTATACATGCTGAAGAACTGAAGGAATCCTTTCTTGTTAAGGAACAGAAATGTAGTGGAAACAGCATTTTGTCCTAAATTGCATAGATTTAGGCTTCTTTCGCAGGAGTTAAGGGGGCCAAGTATAGACACAGAATAAGCAAAGTGAATAATGTTTTTCATAATGCTTTCATACAAAAAAACCTTATTTTGTCTTGATACTACCTCAGTCTGGAGTATTAGATTAGACATAGGCAACAACAAAATTCTGACCTTGCTTTTGTTTTCTGGCCTTATGATTGTAATAAAGATACTTCATTTGATTTTGATCTTATCTGTTATTCTCTGCTTGATGCTGGCCTTCATATTTGCAGCAGAAATTTTTCTGGCAGAAGTTTTCAGTTCATTTTAGCATTTATGAATTAGAACAATTTATTATAGTTTTTATAGTTTTTATGAATTAGAACAATTTATTATAGTTTTTATGGTTTGGAAGCTTTAGAAATCTTTTATAAACTTTATAATATTCAACATAGACTAAATATTATAAAATATTATATTTTATAATATTTATATTATAAATATTTATAATATAAATATTATAAATATTTATAATATTTATAAAGATAAAGATACATTTCGACTAAGCATTATTACATTTATTCAATGACCCAATTGTTATCACAACAATTTTAAACTATCTATCTATCTATCTATCTATCTATCTATCTATCTATCTATCTATCTATCTCTTTGTTTCTGGGTGCAATTCTTCGTGTTTGCCAGAAATAAATATAAGTAAAACAATTTGCAACAGATCTTTGTGAATATCTGAGAGTGCTTGATTCACTCTAGCAAGATTTCATTGTTCCTGGGTACCTATAGATTTGCATCAGGAAAAAGAAGGATGCACATAAATATAACATATTTGAGGAGAGATAGGTAGGTAGGTAGGCAGGCAGGAAGGAAGGCAGGCAGGCAGAGACAGAAAGATTATACCCTGGCATGATGGATTCAGCAGTTGCCAAGATGAAAATTGTGATTTACTGCTTCAGATATTCTTAGGGAAAATACTAAGTTGACCCTTTAATTATAGCATATTCCTGTACATACTTAGTCCAGTGGTGGGATTCAAATTTTTTTTACTACTGGTTCTGTGGGCATGGCTTGGTGGGTGTGGCAGGAGAAGGATACTGTAAAATCTCCAGTCAGAGGTGGTATTAGCCTGAACTACTCGAAATCTCTGCTACCAGTTTTCTAGAACTGGTCAGAACCTGATGAATACCACCTCTGACTTAGTCGTTTGAAATTGGAGGCAATATTGTGGTGATTCTGTTCCTAAACGTTAGTATAAATCCAAGAGTGTAAATGGTGGATTGAACTTGGTTCTCTGTTTATTAAGCTGTGTTTGAGACCTTAGAGTTCCATTTTATTCATCGCACGTTGTCTAATCTATAAGAAGTAAATAGCAAGATCCTTGCAGTATGGGAAAACTGTGGCTGAGAGTGGTCCATATGCTGATAATATGCTATTTTCTTTATATAATTGGAATCAGACACAATTGCACATGTTCAGAATCAATATCTGCATAATCCAACAGAGATATGATGGTATGTACCTTTAACCCAATACACTGGTAACTCTGTAGCAGTGGTGGGATTCAAAATTTTTTACTACCAGTTCTGTGGACATGGCTTGGTAGGCGTGGCAGGGGAAGGATACTGTAAAATCTCCAATAAGAGGCAATATTTGCCAGTTCTCCAAACTACTCAAAATTTCTGCTACCAGTTCTCCAGAACTGGTCAGAACCTGCAGAATACTACTTCTGCTCTGTAGGCTCCTGGTCAAGGAATTGGATAAATGATGGGTGGGATTGCATATTCCTTGAAAAACATATATCTAATTTTGAGGCACTCCTTAATAAATTATCAAGAGCAGCTAAAGTAATCTTGCTTGATAGAATGTTTTTGACCAGTAGAACATTTAGAGTTCTTCACAGTTTGTAATCTGAATTTCTGTAGAATGTATCTCTTGGTACATACTTTCCAAATATTACATTCTATCAATAAAGCTGTATTCTGCATTCCACCATATGAAGTTGAGTGAGTGGGGAAATTTTCTCAGTAAGGATTCCCCATAATGAATTTCTTCTCTTTAATACTTCTGCTGGCATTGGTACTGACTTACTGTCAGCACCCATTTGGAAAAGACTTTGGATACTACTGAGTTCAGCTCAATTTATTTTGATTTTATTTGTTTATTAGTTTGGCGTGTTCAGTTTTAAATGACTGCTGTTTCATTGTTTGTAGACTACTTTGGGCTTTATTAGATAGAAGAATAAATAAATAAACTTCTAAATTAACCTAATTCTACCTCTCTACTTCCCTTGCACACTTCCTTTCCATCACTTTTAAATCCCACTATTGAAATATATATGTATATTTCAAACTGTGAAACCTAGCCATTGGAGCATATTGGAAATGTCAGCACAGTTGTGTTCCTAAGACTAATGCAGACAGTTGGTTATATTTAAAATGTAATTGGGTAAGATTATTGGTGACGATAAAACTGCCATTTAATTATCAAAGTGTTTTTCTTCCTTCTACCAGTAATGTGGATAGGAAACATGGAATGATAGTGGAAAAGTTTTATATTTTATCTTAGCAATAGTCCAATTTAGATCAACTTCCTGAAAATAAAACTTCCACTAGATAAAAAGAATCCTTCATTATAATAAATAGGAAGCCTATTCTCATGGAAAATCTAATCCTAATCAGTAGGATCCTATACTCCTATAAGGCAAGTCTCTTTCCAGTTGACCTTGACATCTGACATAATCATAGACATATCCATGTAGCTTTTTGACAACAATTCAGAAGTTATTTGCCTGTGGGGTCTTCAGAATGATTTGTTTTAAAAATTCTTCAATCCAGCTGACTGCCAGATATTCTCTGGAAACCTTCCCTCCAAGGAATAATTACACCTGACCCTAGATAAATTCAAAGCTCAGTCGAGTCAGCCAGGTGATGCCAATTGCTTATGCCCGGCAGCTATGCTAGAGTACAAATCCATAATCAAAAAATAATCAATTATCATGTTATTTTTTGACTGTAAGGATAGTAAAAGTATCAGTTAATAATACTGCTAATATTTTCAGCTGAGATTCAAGTGGTTGCAGAAAGGAATAGAAAACAAATCAGAGGTTCTGATTACATGACACTTTATTTCTGCATAAGTATAGGTTGGCTTTTGTTTCACTATTTTACATTTTGTACATGAACTGCAGAATAAAATGCAGGAAGCAGTTCTCTTCCATGTGATCAGAGTAATAAATGTAAAGAACCAAATCGTAAGCATCCATTGCAAACTATTTCTAAATAACAATTTCTTTGGTTATTCAGTACATTTGTTTGTAACATACTCCTTCTGATCTAATTGATTCTAATAGTGCCTTTGTGACCTTTCCTGTACCACTAGGTTGATTTTTAAAATCAGCAGGCTTGTTCTCCATACAGAAACCAATTTCTACCTAATTAGACTATCAGCATCCTGCCTCCAGCAATGACTAATAATTGATTCATGAGTTTCTCATTATTTCACAATCACAAAATCATGCAATCTGGAATAAATTAATTGAACAAAATTCATTTAGTATATTGATGTGTATCTAAGCATGTATGGCAGAATTATAATAGCTCTACCAAATTTAGACAAACTATTTATACTGTCACTAGTCATATGAATATATTCAACCCAAAACTGGAACTTTCTTACGGAGTTTGTCCATACTGAGCAAGGTAGCTAAGTAATAAAAAAGAAAAAGAAAAAAGAAAGAAAGAGAAAGAAAGAAACAAAAAAGTAAACTTTTAGCAATAATCTAAATTCATGAAAAGTATCAAAACCAAGTCAAAGCTTTTCAGAAATTGCAGGACACATTTGCGCAGTATTAGCTACTAACACATACATGTTGCAATATCCAAGAAAGTACAGGAAAACAGAGACCCAATCCATGGTTTCTTCCAATAATAGAAAAATAATATTTAACAATAACAGTTATATTCTGCATTCAGTTAGACACGATACTAAGCTCAACATGTCAGTTGAATAACTTGATGCTAAAACTCTGCAGTAATGTAAGGGAATCTGATAAACTGATAAATTGAGGCTTTTTGTTTTGTTTGTTTTGAAAACTAACTCTTCCTAATAGAATCAAGCAGAATTATGTGATTTTGGGTACAGAGAAAAAAGAAACACCTGCAATTTTTGAAAGTTCAAGGATATAAGTGTATAGATAGCACAAGAGTACACGTAACTGTATATGAGGGAACTGTACTTCACCTGGACAAGTTAATTTGCACTACAGAAGAAATACAATTTGTTAATTGAGATTCAGAGCATTGGCAATGTGCATTGTTGTATGACTTTGAGACATCATCCAATAGTTCCTCTAGTCCAAAGAATCATAGGTGCTGGAATTATACATTAAAGCTTTGCAAATCAGAAGGTCTTCCCTCAAAGCACTAAGGCTGCAACATCCCTTGTATCAGGGTAAGCATAGCATGCTGTGTGCCAGCATATCTTTATATAGCCATTTAACTTTGAAGGGGTGTTCAACACAAACTTTCATCAAAATGACCCTTCTTAAGTTTTGCATTGGTCTAAGCTGATTACAAATATTTTAGCCTTTGAAATATAAAGATCATTAATGTTATAGAAAAACATGAGAAAATACATTTTAATGCCAAAAATCTTGGGAACTTGACAATGTTTGTTTCCTGAAGTTCAAATTAAACAGCCATAGTTACATAGTGGTTAGAATGCAGTTGTGTAGGCTAACTCTGCATTCCACTGCCAGGCATTCCTGACTGGCTGACTCAGTCTTCCATCCTTCTGAGGTTGGTAAAATGAGGACCCAGATTGTTGGGGGCAATATACTGACTCTGTAAACCACTTAGAGAGAGTTGTAAAGCCCTATGAAGCTGTAAATAAGTCTAAATGCTATTGCTATTATTCAAACCTTTTAAAAAATTCCTAGGTGGAACCAAATTTCTATAATTGTGTTGTGGTTAGCCAGCAGTTGCAGATGGCTGAGGAGAGCGAGGACTCAGATGAGCGGCCAGGACCATTAGGGAGTGGACTGCTGCCTTCAGAGACTGTGGGGGCCTGCAGCAGCGATAAGGAGGTTCCCGAGGAGCCTGTGCCAAGTGTGCGTGCACGCAGGATTGCTCACAGGAAAGAGCAGCTGCAACAGCACAGGCAACTCAGGAGTAAGGCTGCAAGGTAATGGCCCCTCCTTCAAGAAGATAAAAGGCAGCTGTGAAGCGAACGTTCTTTGCAGGAAGCAAAACTGCTTGTTTTGAAACTCAGCCTCGTGGACATTACAGTATCTTAAGTTGGTATTTGAAGACTCTTGTGTTGTGAAATATTTCTTATCTGTTATTCTTGGCAGTGTCATACAGTTTTGGCAAGGTTTGTGCTTATCAAAGTTAATTAGTTTGCAGCAGCCTTTTAACCAAGGATTCATAAGACTCATTAAAAGGTTTCTGTTCCCTTTGGTTATTGTTTGTCTTATTGGAAAAGGATTTGGGTCAGAACAAATTGTGTTGGTCAATGTTTTCTTCACACATACACACACACATGTCCGCTATAAAACAATAATTTGTGCATGCATCTGGTATCTTAATCATCCAGTCTTCTAACAAGCTCTCAATATTCTTGATCATATTTGAAAATTGTCAGCTAAAAGCATAAGATAACCTTTCAGAAATGTCATGAAATTGTATATTAGGATTGATACAGAAGCTCTTAAGTGTTTTGCTGTATAATGGGCAATTCACAGATTCATTTCATCACTGATCTTTGTATCATTTAGAAAATATACAAGCCTTTGTCTATTTATCTTTTGAACAAAGTTTTATTTCCATGAGGTGGTTTTGTTTACTGCACCCAGAGTATAGACTTCACACTGAAAATGAAGGTTTATCACCAACTTTCTCTATATTGTTAAAGCACAATCTTTTTTAAAAAAGAAACACAAATGGTTCTATCTAGTTGTTAATTATCCTCAGTATTTTTTGAAGACAGTGCAACTTACTGAGGTTCATCTCCAGAGTCAAATTCAGTGTAACCAAGTTGTTTCCATTGGATCTCAGGAGATGATTAAAAGAAACAAATAATTATAGAGCCAGTGACAAGAGGGTAATTACTAGACATCAAGATAATGCAGAAGTGGGGAACTGACATTTGTACACTTCAGTTTTAAAGTAAGGGGTTGGAAAGCTTCTGGTAAACAATTACCAGTTCTCTCATCACTTCAGTAGAAGTTTAAAATATACACAATTTTCATCTCTTGTGTTTGAATGTTATGCACATGACAGCGTGTGTGAACTGACTGATGCCTTCGGGCACTTTTAATTTGATAAGTAGGCATGTTCATCACATTTGCTGAAACAGTTATGTTCACAGTGCATTAAATGTGTCCAATTTATTTAAAGCTAAATTTCATACCTCCTTGGTGTATTTTCCATCTTGACCTATTCCTTTTCTCAACATAGTCTTCATTTTCCTTGAGAAATATAATTGCACCACTTTCATGCACAAAAATAATCATCTATAATGGAAAATAAAAGAAACCCCAGTTAATGGCTTGATATCAATTTAAAGTCTATCCCAAGAGGAGTTACAGAGTGTTAATTTGAAGACTATTTCAAAAGAAGAAGAAAATTAAGAAAGAAGATAGAAACACATAGACAATTAGTAAGAAAAACAGAAGAAGATAAAGGGATTTTGTTATCTATACAATAAAAAAGAGATCAGACATTCAAGATTATTGTAGAATATTCACTAATAAGGAATGCAAAGTATTGGAATGCAAGAATGAATCTTAGCAAGTACTTAATTAACAAGAAGTAGTTTGGTATAAATAAAACTGTTTTACACATTTAAACCCGGGGAATAAAAGAGAATCATAGCCATATTCATGTGTTATAGACCAAGACAGAAACGTGGATGTAGAGGACTAAGGAGCTGTGATCTGAGTCTAAATTTTGAAATTATTCAGTTCATTCTAATCCAAGGTATTAGTGTGTCTCTTTGGTGTAGAAGTCATTCTCATTTGAACAAGATAACCACAAAGTTTTTAAGAGCAGAGCAGTATTAAATACGCTTAATCTATGTTGTGAAAACACAATTGCATGTCACCAGCTGAAAAAGGATTATGGCATTGTTGTCTTAAGTTTAAAAAAATTCAACAGAGAACATTATTTCATTATAACATTGAGTTAAAGAGTGTCATTAGATTGAAATATCTTGAATGGTACAAATTAAAAAAAAATTACAACCTCTAAAAATGGATCAAACATTTTTATTCTCTTTAAACTTTTTAAAAATAAAGCACATGATAATCTTCAGGATCATAGTCATTAACTGTAATCTTGCTGTTTTGTGTAAATATAAGGGCTATGAATGCATGGAACATTGCACTGGACTGATCTATGTTTGTAAATAATTTTTCTATGCCAGTCTACTGAAGGGAGAAATGAAACCTGTGTGTGCATGAATCCCATATGCCATACTCACTGTTCAATTAAAAGATTCCTCTAGAAAAAAAATCACAATGTACTTTCAAGAATCTATACAGGTGAAACTCGAAAAATTAGAAAACCCCAAATCCACAATCTCAGAAAATCAGAATTATGGAGCACTTCATGCTTCCTTCCACAGACGAGCTTTATGGAGATGCTGACTTCATTTTCCAGCAGGACTTGGCACCTACCCACACTGCCAAAAGCACCAAAACCTGGTTCAATGACCATGGGATTACTGTGCTTGATTGGCCAGCAAACTCGCCTGACCTGAACCCCATAGAGAATCTATGGGGCATTGTCAAGAGAAAGATGAAAGACATGAGACTGAACAATGCAGAAGAGCTGAAGGCCACTATTGAATTCTTGAATGGGAATTTTTAGTTATTAGCTTTGTTCTTAGTCTAATGAGATTTCTTATTCAATTTAATTCTGTTTTAATTTTTGTATTATTCTTTTAATGTAAGCCACCCTGAGTCCTTCAGGAGATAGGACAGCATAGAAGTCTCATAATAAATAAATAAATAAATAAATAAATAAATAAATAAATAAATAAATAAATAAATAAAAGCATCTTGGTCTTCCATAACACCTCAGCAGTGCCACAGGCTGATAGCTTCCATGCCACGTCGCATTGAGGCAGTAATTGCTGCAAAGGGGGCCCAAACCAAGTACTGAATACATATGCATGCTTATACTTTTCAGAGGTCCGATATTGTTCTATGTACAATCTTTGTTTTATTGATTGCATGTCATATTCTAATTTTCTGAAACTGTGGATTTGGGGTTTTCATGAGCTTTAAGCCATAATCATCACAATTATGGCAAATCATGGCTTGAACTATCTTGCTTTGCATGTAATGAGTCTATGTCATATATTAGTTTCACCTTTTAAGTTGCATTACTGAAATAAATGAACTTTTGCACGATATTCTAATTTTTTGAGTTTTACCTGTAGCTAAATAATGTACAAGTATTCAGGTTACAGCATGATTTTTCTTTACAGTAATTATGTAAGTGGTTCATAAACTGTCAGTGCATACTACACCTTAATGTGTAATAATAATATAACATGTTAACAGTTACTAACCTATAACTTTATAACTCATAAATCATAACTGCACTGATAGCTTTGCTAAAATAACCAGATAAGTTCAGTGCAAAAACAAACAGATTGTGCAACCATGTGGAACAAATGCTATGAAACAGCAATAGCCACACTACACTAAACTTCATAAATCCTATTTAACAGTAGGAGTAGAGTCTGAGTCTAAGGCTTCTTCCTCTTTAAATTTCTTGAATTTTGAATTGCAGTGGAACATCTTTTGAAATAATTATGACTATCCAATTGATTTTATTATAATAAACACAATCCAAGTGCATGCCTAATTAATTTGTTTAATTGTTTACAATAAATTATTGGCACACAGAATAGAAATAGGGACGCACAAGCAAAACATTT
Organism: Naja naja; assembly: GCA_009733165.1. Lineage (NCBI taxonomy): Eukaryota > Metazoa > Chordata > Lepidosauria > Squamata > Elapidae > Naja > Naja naja. The sequence goes on from CM019151.1 coordinate 51,821,736, forward strand.
TTTTAGAAGACATACATAGTTCTAAATCCAGAGAGAAATTAATAACATGATAATGGGCGGTTCTTTCAATATGAACTTAGGCAATGGTCTATAAACATTATTACAGCTCTTATTTCAGAATAATCTTTTAGCAGTCATTGTTCCATATAGAGCATTAGAATATATGTTCAAATATTGATTAATGCCTGCAGTATATTGGTTTTAGATAGTGAACATAACAGAATAGCACTGTCCAGTAAATTTAAAAGTGATTCTGAACAAATTAACTTTCAACTTATTCATGTATCCAGGGAAGCCCTCTTTATCTCTTCTGCATTACTTCTAAATATATACAACAGTAGTCTGAAATCCAGATTTGCATCTCATCAAAGTTTTATTCTAATTTTTAAAAATGAAAATGAAAATTATTGCTTTTTGAATATATGCTATCTAATAGAAAATAGTCTGAAAACCTCAGTAGATCAGAATTAATATAAAAGAAGATATCAATATTAAAGAAGCTTGGTATACCAAATGTATTAATATCTTGTCATATCAAACATATTAATGTTTGAAATTTCAAATATATGCATGTATTTATGTAAACATAGTTTATATTGAAATAATAATTATTCAATTCTAATAATTTTTAATTATACATTCTCTGTCAGTGGGTTTTTTGGGGAGAGAGGGCAAAGTGAAAATTCTTCTCTGAATGTAAATAAAAAGAATCCAAATGTAAATAAAATGTACTACTCTGACATTTTACATGGGGCAGATGTTATATTTTACTGGTTGCTAAGCTCTGATGGACTGCTTCTGAGAAGCAAATAGCTAAGAAAAAAAAGTATGTTTGCCTTAGAAGCTATTGTGTTTAACTCAGAACAAAAGCCATCCAGGGTTGGAAGAGATGATTCAACTTTTGTTATGTGCCAGAATAACCCACTTTTCACACCTGCCTTACATTGCATCATAATATACAATTCAAAAGAAAAATCAAATCAAATTCAAAGTAGCTTGCTTACAACTTAGCTTTGATTATCTCTTAGATTTAATTCTTAGCTTTTTATTGTCTCCTTTTTTGAATACATTTTTATTTTATTCAGAAAATTAAGATGAAATACAAACTTCTCCCCAAAAGAAGGAAATTTTACAAAAACAAAACAAAGATAGACAAAAAATTAGGAAAGAAATAACAAGTTATATTTCAAACCTCTGTTAACAATCTATTGTTATTCTATTCTATTCTATTATTGTATGTAACTTGTAGAAAGGCTACAAACTTCCAATCTCTGATAAATAATCACAATAATTGTCTCTGATCTACCCAAATATCCTTGTTTGATTCTTAATAATAAAACTTTTTCTTAAGATTTTGATTGAGAACTTTTCCAATTATGTCTTATTCACAAAAATAAAAAATCTCTGTTGATTATTTTTCCAAAAAAACCTGATCCAAAAATGTTTCCAGTTAGATATAGTAAATCCATTCCGCAATCACAATCAATCTTCTTAAGATAGTTAAAACGATGATGCTGGGAAAGTAGCCACAGAGAAGGTTGAGATAGTATTTAGTATCACAATTAGGAAGGATTAAACAAAGAAAGAAAAAAGAAGAAAATTTCCATCATATGTTAAAAAATTAATGTTTTTAAAAGTTAAGAAAATACAAAATCCCTGTAGTGAAAATCCAATGCAAATTAAAATCCAAACACGTCATTTTCACTGCCAAGGAAATCTGTCAATTTCCATATGAAAGGAGAGAAAGATAAATCCATCTTGGGGAATTGCCTTTTTTGAGTGGTGTATAAAGTTGTTTTATCTGTATGATGGCTGATTTTGCCAGACTTCCAGGAATTCTCTAGCATTTGGCTTAACTAAGAAGGGGGGTGGAATACAAAAATAGACTCTCTGCAGCAGATGAACAGGGATTAATCCCCAAAATGATGATCAAGGAACTACCAGGGAGAAAACCTTATTCCCCACCAATACAACAAGGCAAGCTACTGTATGTAAACAGGAGCACACATATCAGGTTAGGTCAGAGTTGACTAACCTTTTCAGCACTTAGTGCCCAAAGCATGCACACGCACATTCCCAAAATGCTAAAAATGTGCATCCCCTGTGCATGTGCTCTGCCCCTGTGCATGTGCTCCTGATGGATGTGTGTGTGTCCCACATGCATGCGCCCCATGCCTGCATGCACCCCTTTCCCCACATGTGCGGCAGAGACCAGAAGACCAGACAGCCAGCGGGAGGTATGCGCGCATGCATGGCAGAGCTGAGCTGGGGCAACAGCTTGCCTGGGGCAGAGCTGAGCTGCGGCAATGGCTCGCATGCTCACAGAAAAAGCTCTGTGTGCCACCTCTGGCACATGTGCCATAGGTTCGCCATCATGGGGTTAGGTAATGAAAAGTCTGCAAGCAAACAACCAAACACATAGAGTACCAAAGACTCCACAGTCCAACTCTGAGCTACATATCTTTTTTTTTTTGGTTGTAAAAAAAGTTCTTACAAGAACTTTTAGTGAGAATGGTGCCATCAAAATATAATTTCTCCTCTTCCGCTTTCCTACGTATTAATAGTAGGTCTAATATATTACTTAAGCACTATAACTCAAACCTGCAAAAACTAGAAGTGCAAGAAATGCAGTGCATGGATTATCTGCAAACCAAGCATCAGCATCTATTATGATGCCCCTCAGGAAAAAGTCTAGGAAGACTGTGTCAACTGGTTTGTACAAACTGGAGCAAACAACTGGTTTGTACAAACTGTAGATTAGATAACATGACTGACTGAAGCTATCTGTTTTGTATATATTTATTTAGGATTGTATACTATTCAGTTATGAACCAAGTCATCCAAAGAATTTAATATTTTGAGAAACATTTCTATAGAATGAATCATCATTTATAAGCAGGTCTTGAAATCTCCATGGTAATAAATATGGAATTGTGATTTATTTTTAAAATATAGAAACCCCAAAAGATTTCTTGCACTTATTTCTAAAAGTGGGTTATTTCTTATACTGAGTTTTAGAAGTAGCATATAATAAAGACGTAGTGCTAGAAGAACCAACAAGAATTTACAAAACCATATGCAAACTTGTGGCAAAACCAGAACAATTCATCAGGCTTTATTCAAAAGATTTAAAGTATTGCCAAGAGAGATATCTATAGGCAAATTGATTTTCATAAACTGTTCATTATCTTCATTGTCTGCTCATTCCATCTCAGATTACTATACTATGTTTTCTATAGAGGTTTCCTATGAAATTTTAGAAAAGTGTAACACTGAGTTTCTATATTGCAGGGGAAAAAATGATAAAGGACTTAAAAGCTATCACATACTATATAATATTGTATTATTTGTTTCAACATTCTTATATTTACATGCTTGGGTTAGTGTTTCTTCTATAAACCTGTAAGATTGATTTCTTATATGTGGATTCCTAACATATTCAAACAAGTTTAAGATTAACTCCTAGCACTGGCCTGCTATGTGTCTGGGTGTGGCACTTCGTATGGTAATGTAGACAAATATAACATTGGTTTACCAACAATGTTCAGCAATAGTAATATCTAGTTGAGAAACTTTCCTTTGATCACATTCCACAGAAGTAGATAAGAAAAAAAATAAAGCACCTTAATTTATCCCTTATTCATTAACCATAGTTCCAAGAAAATCAATTGCATTTGCATTATGAATGGCTCATATTTTCTTCCTTCCTTCCTTGTTTGAAATTTGGCTTTTGTTCCACATATAAGCATCTATTATGGGAAATTTCATCATGCTAGTCTATTTACTTTCCTGATAAATAAGAGTACTATTCATAAGATGAATATATGCCTGAAGAGGGCAGTGGTGATGGGTAAATATATCTACATTTGCTCTGCATCATTTTAATGTCTTTTTATTGGAAAAATACATTTCATTTCAACTTAATCTATAATTTAAAATACGCAAGTAAAATTTTAAATTTATACCTTCTTTGAAAATATGCTTATGTGTCTATTGCACAAGAAGTAAATAGCTACATTCTAATCTGTTTATTAGTTGAAAAAGTTCAGAATAATCATTTAATCTGATACCATAAATGTTTCCCACATATATTTCTAGATGCCTATGTGGGAAAGTACATGCTAAATTACCTTTCTTTCACCCAACCCACCTGAGTATTGTTACATTCTAATGAATTTGAGCACATTGAATTTTGAAGCATTCATATACAACAGATTTCAAATGCTTGCTCAGACAAGATTATTTTATGAGCATCGCATGATTTTACATGATTATGAGTTACAACTGTTTCATAAACTTCATTTTTAATTTAAAAAAGAGGATTGCCTAGAATGCTTTGTAGATATGGGATGAAAAAAGGAGTAGCCAATGGATTAATCAATAGATTTATACTTCTCAGCTGCAAATACTGAGTTGTGGTGAAAGCCCTAGCTGAATTTGGTTGACATTTTCAATCTACTGCAGTTTCATTTGGATGACTGTATAGAAAATTCAGAGAATTTTAAATGAATAAGCAACAAAGAAAACTGCAAAGCTACAGAATATAATAATTTTCAAAATAGATAAATTATAAATAGTAGATTAATTAATTTAACTAAAATAAAGTATTTGGGATAATACCAAAGGATAGTTTTGATTTATAAACTCAGTCATATGGTGGAATTGAAAATGCAGAAATAAAATATATTCATTCTGTTATAGTTTATAATTCTTTCTTCTTTTCTTTTATATGTTTATCCATGAATGAAAAAGTAGCTAGGTATGATTTTGATCAAAAGTAGATTCTTAATCTTATTCATAACTACAAAACTACAGTCCTGTTAAGGTGCTAAATCACAGTTATTACAAGTTATCATGCTTTTAGAGTTCATGGAAGTTATAGTTTGGATTATAATTAGGTTTGAATAATATTTCAACTCCACCATTAAATCCATCGCTTCCTATACGATTATGAGTTTGATGAGATGGAAGGACATAAAAGCTACAATGAATCTGAGAACTGTCCTAACAGCATGATCCTGACATATGTGACAGGGAGAGTCTAACAAGGCCATCCTTGCTACTGTGACAGGGGAGGAAGCAAAGGGTAAGTGATAAAGAGAAAATTGGGTCATCATAACACAAGTAATATTTGGTTTAATAGAGATAATTCTGATTTTCATAAAGTGAAAGTGGTTAGTGAGGCTCCTAGAGTTCACATGAGAGCATTTTGCATGTATCCTGGTTCATTAAAAAATCACACAATGAAGGTGATCATCTGTCATACTAAATTTTTAATGAAAAAGGATAGTTCTTGCAAAAAATATAAAGAATAGTATACTTTTTCAAATATAAAAAGGTTACGTTTATAAAGTTCAAAGAATCTTTTGTTTAGTTTTAAATTAGCTTGGGCCTATTTTAGTGAGATGTTACAGACTGAAGCCACTGTAACTTTCTCATCTGGAAAATCCCTTCGCTTTATAGGCATCAGTACGGCAGTACAATTACAATCTAAACTGGGTATGACAATAGTACTCTTTTAATACTGATTCATCAATTGTGTTATTCTTAAGGTGGAAAACTATGCAGAGAAGAGTCTCCATTCAAGATTTTACTTGTCATTGATAAGACATCCTGCACATGTAGATGATTGTCATCCAACACAGTGGTGGGCTGCTACTGGTTTGGACTAACCCTTATTTCTACCGATCAGTTGGCCCTGCCTAGCCAGCCCTGCCCTAGTCTGTCCTATATTTCTGTGTTTTGCAGCCCAGCTGATTCATGCAGCACAGTGGATTGCCACACATCAGCTGTTTTACTCACCAGAGCTACAGTAGAAGGAATGTTTTAGAGTTGAAAATGGGTGATTTTCAAATGCTGAGCACGTGACACACACATTTGGTATGTATTAGCATACTTACCAAACCAGTTATTACACCAGTTGAATCCCACCACTGATCCAACTGTTAAAGATATGTTTTTGCTGCCAAATATGATGTTACTCCTGTAACTCATAGATTGGGTGTTTTAAGGCCAAAATTAATGTAGGCATTAGATGTAACAGAGAGATTTGCATTGTACAGCATTTAGCAAATCAACAAATTTGCTAAAAAATTCTCCAGCATCGGCTGGAGTAGAGATTTTTCAAACTTTTGAATGAGGCAGAGAAAAATAATTGCCTCAGTTTATACATAGCTTTAAAGACTTCATGTGAAAAAAAACATACAAAAATCCAGATGAAATTATGAGGCTTGCCAAGTAAGTTCAGCTGAAGTTAATGCTAATGATGGTGAAGATCTGATCAAATTCCATCAAATGAATGATCAAGCAAGATGTGTGGAATTAGAAACAGTGAAGATAGCAGAAGTATTTGCAGTTCAAGATCAAGTTGAAGATCCACAAATTTTCATTTCAAATTATATTTTGTGAAATTGTATTACTAGTGTCATATTTTGAAAAGATGATACCATATGTGATACCTCATGATTCTTGAAAGTCAACAGAAGATTTGAAAGCATGCAGGGTCCCAATGAATAATAAATGAGGAAGATTTCCCCCCCAAAAGCACAATTCACTCATAATTTGATAAGTTTGTAAGGCCAGTTGAACATTCTCCACATTACATTGTGTCAGTTTCCTCTACACTCATGTCATCAGATGATGTTGACCCCAATGCTGTAATCCTGCCTCTTCTTCCCTCTTATCTAGCAGTTAAGTCATTTGTCATTTACCACCTTCAAGAATTGTTTATCTTGGCTTGATATATTAGGATTAGTACTGAGGTTAGAATAGGCACTTGCTTAATACCAACTTACAGAAAAATAGCAGGGCTAGGCAGCTTTTTGGATTTAATTTAAAAAATGTGTTTCAGTGCACATGGGGACACAAATGTAATCTTGGAACTTCTCAAAGCAGTTATGTCTTTTTTTCTTGAGAATCAAAAGGTACCATAGCACTTAGAAATATCAAAAACACTTTTGCAAAGCTCAGTGCTTAGGTAAGGTATCTATATGTATACTTATACAGTTCTCTTAATTGTCTCATCTGGGATTAATGTTTTAATAGAATCAGAGAAAGAAAAGATCTTGCAATTGCCAAAAGTAAAATCATGTTCATTGGCACTTTTTCATTCATTATGCAACTGCCAATTTTTTTGCAAGGACAGCAGAGGAATGAAAACATTAGTTATATAGAAATGTTGCCTTCAAATCTATTCTTGACATTTATTCATTTATTGAACTGAGAATACCTCCTCTTTTAGTAAAAAGATACTGCCCCTGGCCTTAACTTCTTTAGTTCTCACTTCTCTTATGAGATATTTCAACCATTTCCAAATACTTCCAAAGCAGTCTTTATGCTGAATTTCTGTGGGGAGCACTACCACTTAGAATGAAGAACACTATAGCTATGGATATATAACCTCTGGGATAATAAAAGGGGGAGGAAGATTTCTTCTCCCTTTCAAAAACCTGCATTGAATCTCGTATTTGAGCTGCAAGCAATTTCTGATGATAATATATTTGCTAAAGGCTCTCAGAGAGATGCAGCTGTTCTAAAGTTGGCAGTGCCATCAGGAAGGCTCAGGTTGAGAAGTAGAAGCCTAAGCAATATAAGCTATAATATAAAACTTAGTTATCTTGGGGATCATCAATAATACTACATTGTAGAATTTAAATATTTAAACTAATAAAATCATGAGGCTAGACAAATGGTGTCTATGATAGTTACTTTGGGGAAATTACAGTATGGTTCATTATGTACAGATGTAAAAACAAAGGCATTATAAATCTTTTCTGATGCCTAAAGTAAAACAAAAGCTATTAATGTTACTCTAATGTTAGAAAATTAGTAAATGGAATACTAAATGTTTAAAACAAAACTCAGCATACTTATCAACATGTAAATAAAATTGCCTAAATAATATTGAGTGAGGTACCTATTTCATACCTTTTAGATTCCAGTCTTAATATTCTGTTTAGTTTTTTTCCAAAATCACAAAGAATGCATATATCCCACACTTGCATAAGATTTGTGCATAAAGTTTAGTGTTCTCTACATGGTACTTAAATATGCAGAAAATTCAGCTTGGAAAAAGATACATCATAATTGCATTATCCAATTTTGAGGCATGTGGCTGCCTTCCCATTATATGCTAAATCACAACCCCACATTTCAAGAAAGCACAGAACTCCAGATTCATCAAGATTGGTATTTGAGAATATCTCCCACAAAGAAACAGGGAGAAAATATAAAACCCAAAGACAGCTGCTGAACATTATTTCCATATTGGAGAGTGCTGGAATAAACAAGGACAATAATTGTATGTATTGCCTTGTTTTGCCCTGTATTGTATGCCTTGCCTTGCCTTCTGTTGTATTAAAGACATATGTCACAACTTTGGCACAATAAATTCCTGCCAATGATAAGTCCTTTTTAGAATAGTCCAAATGGTTAACGAGTTATCCCAACCCTACTGGATATCCAATGATCACAGGGAGTAAAGTTACATCAGTCCATATGGACTTTATTGTTCCTGCAATAACCCACAAAGACTGAGATGAGAAGGGTTTTTCAAAGAGAACCCACTTTGTCAAAAGTCCTCAGGCATCCTAGAAGACCCAGTGATAAGAGGCATCATCTCACAAGGATAAGCCATAAGTTAATTTTTAATACGGTTCCAAACCTCATATTCCAAAAGACCAATTTGAAAAATGAGAGCATATACTTTAAACAACTCTTGAAGTCTTTATTTTTAATTTGGGATATAATATTTGCTGGTTTGGCTCTGTACAACTTAGGCTTTTTTCCAGAGCCTTTGGAGTCAATTTTTTTCCTCATTGTTGTGGTTAGCCAGCAGCAGGTGCAGATGGCTGAGGAGAGCAATGACTCTGATGAGGGGCCAGGACCATCAGGGAGTGGACTGCTGTCTTCAGAGATTGTGGGAGCTGGCAGCAGTGACAAGGAGGTTCCCAAGGAGCCTGTGCCAAGTGGACGTGCACGAAGGATTACTCAGAGGAAAGAACAATTACAGCAGCACAGGCGACTCAGGAGTAAGGCTGCAAGGTAATGGCCCCTCCCTCAAGAGGATAAAAGCCAGGTTTGAAAAAGCGTTCTTTGCAGAAAGCAAAGCAGCTCTGAAACTCAACTGGTGGACATATTAGTTTGTGTTTGGAGAATTCTTTAAATTAGTTCTTATCTCTGGGGTTTTGGCATCCTTGACAAACAACTTGGCAAGGCTCTTTCTTGTCTGAGCTAATTGTTGGAAAGCAGCCTTTTATCTGTAAAGGAACAGAATTATGATTAAACCTTAAAAGGTGGGGGCTGCTGCCTTTGTCTGTGTTTGCTCTCTGGGAACCCAGCTGGGTCATAACACTCATCCCTGTTATCTCTGCCTTCAAATAATGCAAGAAGGAGTACTTGAAACATGTACTGCAATGAAAACTTTGAAGATATCCAGCTATGATATGTCAAAGTTAATGTCAGGTTATGAATCTAGATTCCTTCAACATTCAATCCATTACACAAAAAGGAAAGAAAGAAAGAAAGAAAGAAAGAAAGAAAGAAAGAAAGAAAGAAAGAAAGAAAGAGAGAGAGAGAGAAAGGTGCAGCTGCAGGAATTTTGTTGTATCCCCCTTATAACAATGAACAAACATTTTCTAATGAAATCTCATTATCTTGAAATGGCACGAATTGAATCAGTTTAGATTCAAATCTCAGATCACAAACTTAAATCATGTCCTGTTCAAATGTCAAATGTCCAGTTTGAATTAATACTGTATTCACTTGCAGAATCTAATATTTAAACAAAGCATTTTACAAATGTTTAAATACTAGCATATGGCTCAGTTGCTATTAAATCACCTGTTTGTAATGATATGAAATAAATAAATAAAAAGACAAACCCTAAATGCTTTGGATAAAATTTCTATGGACCAAATGTTCCAGAAGCAGAACACTTTAGATTCAACTTGGCAAAATGTGTCTGTAGAAATTAGTTAAAACAATCTATTTCTAAACTATTTAACCAAAAACTTATCTTACTGAAATTAGTTACAGAATTATATTTCCAAAATGTAATATGTATATATACTCACACAAAGACAGACAATAATGTACACAGTTTTGGTTGTGTGTATATGAGTGTTTCATTAGTGTAATACTGTAATCAATAGCAAACTTGTGCTTATATTTTGATAGTTTGTCTGTGCAACTGTATTAATTCATAAATGTAAATGTAGTAATAATTATTAATGGAACACTGCTTAACCTAACAATTAAAATGTCAGATTAAATATACATATAGCATATTCATACAGTAAGTGTATTGACAATTTGCTATATACTGTAATCTGTCTAGTATCTTGAGCAATTTTGCCTGGAATAAAATAAGAGCATTCAGTTGTAACTTCAGAACATCATAGAAACCAGGTTTATTGCTGTGTTATAAAACAGAGATTGCTTCCTGTTAAGTTTGCATGAAGAATCAGACGCGAAGAGCTTCAGTGAAGAGTTTATTTAGTGACTACAGCTCGAATGGACCCGACTTGGCTGGGCTACGGCTGCTACTTATAGCCAGCAGCCATAGTTGCCAGCCAATCAGAGTGCAGGGTTTTCCCGCACTTTTTAAACCAATTATATTTGACAATTTAGAAGAACAATTCAAACTAAACCAATAACATTCAAACCTACATACATAACACTTCCCATTATTTTCCTACAACGTGGATATTTTTACAATTTACTTAGACCTAAAGAAAACCCACCTCCTTTCCTAAACCACTAGGCAGCACCTCTGATCTTGCTTTATATTATGTGAAAGGAAATGGTTTAGAAATATAGTTAATAATAAATGAATCCAATATTCATTTGGAAGGGGAAAGACATTTTGTACATTATGTTACTACAGTGCTCTTGAGATATAAATGATTGTATTTGATTTGATTCATTTATAGCCTACTCTGCAAATATAGTAGAATGGGATGGATGTGAATGATTTCAATAGATATCAATAAGGTCTACAGAAAAATACAAATCTAAAGTGTTTCTGGTGATATATCTGCTTTGCTTGCTAGGTCTGTCTTTGTCTCTGTTTCTCTGTCTCTCTCTGTGTGGGTCTCTCTCTCTGTCCCTTTCTCTCTCCCTCTCTCTTCTACTAATAACAGAAAGCTATTGCAGATACGTAGATTTCATATTTAAAACGCTCAAACTCTATTCAATAATTAATCTATGCTAAGGTTAATATTAAGACTTTTATAACTCTAATAATCTATCTCCACACAGAAGATTGAATTGCTATTTTTTCCATAATCAATGTTGCTTGTAGGAGGTGATGTTGTGGATTTTCTTTAAACTGGCCTAATTTGTCAACTGACATTTTTCTGAATAAGATGCTATTGGACCATGATAATTTCTATGATTGTAACATCCATTTCTTTTTACCATATAATACTCTTGTATGACTCTTATATTGCTTTTGAAAAGTGTGGGATTTTATAATAGATGTTTGATTCAGAATATAGCAACTAGATGGTTCACTGTGGTTTAATCAGTCATTCATTCATTTCTTATTCTTCATGAGCCAATATACATTATTTTGCTCTCAATGCATTTCTTCAATTCTTGTAAGCACAAATTTGTGCTGTCAGTGTTAGTATCTATCCACATTATAGTAATATTAATATTATATTAATAAAAATATTATTTTTCCAGATATCAGAATATTCTTGCTTTTGCATTTTATATCAAAAATATTAAACTTTATCTTCATTTTTATTGTATCAGTAAGTTATCTGGTTTTACTTCATCTAGTATTTGTTTTTCATGTTATCCTTGGTAACATTCTCCAGCACCAAAACTGAAAGACTTTTTTTTGTTATCTTTATATTGAATATTTTTAAAATAATATAAACCATAAAGAAAGCTAATCTGCATATAAAACATGAAAATATTATATCAGTTAATATGATAAGATACAAGTACAGATACTCTTTGAGTTATAACCACAACGGTACTGGAAATCCCACTGTTGCAATTGTACATTGAGAACTACCTGTATATGAAGATGGAGTCTAAAATATAATGGAACTTACAGTTTGGGGTGTGGCACAAAACTATATACTATAGTTCAAGGATAGTTTCCACGTTATGGTCATGCTTTCTAATGGTCACAACCATATCTTATGATATACCAGAGGTGGTATTCAGCAGGTTCTGATCAGTTCTGGAGAACCAGTAGTGGAAATTTTTAGTAGTTTTGAGAACCAGCAAATACCACCTCTGACTGGCCCTGCCCCATCTATTCCCTGCCTCCCGAGTCCCAGCTGATCAGCTGGGTCTTCTTTGGTTGCCATGCACAGGAGAATGGAGCTGGAAAGCAGGTTAGCATATATATATATTGCATAGTCTTTCTCTCCAGTAATAGACATTCTCTTTAACACATTTGTTATAGTCATTATTCCTATGAAATTTAAATCTGTTGTTATTTCAGATTCTTTTCTAACTATTTCCATTGGACTAATATCAGGTTGCCTGTGATATAATCTTTAGGTTTGCTTCTTTTTAATGAGCTATCTAACTTATGCATTCTATTTTTTCATTAAAAAAAATCTTCTTTAATTAAAGCTTGGTGAAAAACCAACAATTTCAAATATGCTGATGATACAACTTTAAGTTGATAAATTGTATCATCAGCATACCTGAAAGTGTTAATATTGCACCAAGAAATTTTAATTTTTCAGTTTCTTCTAATCCAGCATTTTTCATGATATATAGTGAATATAAGTTAAACATGTAGATATTATTATGTTTCACTTAATAGTTCTGAACAAGTGATTTGTTCAATATAGTATTGATTTTTGACTATCATACAAATACTCCATTGCTTTCTACTCTGCATTAGAAAATGACTGTTCATGTTGTCCACATTTTCAACATTGATTAAAAGTACCTGTAAGGACCTGCCTTCCTGTTCAAGAAAACATAGAAACTTTAGCATTTAAAAAGGAAGCTTTTATTGAAAGAAAGTGAATGCAGGATAATGCAAAGCTGGGTCTGAGTTCCCCCAGGCAATTCCGCTAGGATACAGTGGTTAGAAACCCCTACCATCAGTCTGATGTTGAATGAACCAATCCACAGATGTGAAGATGTTGTGGAAATGGTCATTCTGAGAAAGAGATAAGGAGTCGTTCCCATGCACGTCTTCTGTGAGGCTTCTGAACTGAGAGAAAACAGATGGCCTTCCCCCTTGTACATTCCCAAGGTAAATCAAAGCACAGGACAGAATAGGTGACAGGGTAAAAGTTATAAATTAGGAAAAATTATAGGATACATAGGAAACAGTATGAGAGCAATAAATGAGTAAAAGAATCCGGGGTTCACTCCCCACATGAATGGCAGTATCATGTTAGGGATCTGACAGTACCTTTATGCATCTTGGATAATTCCTCTGATGTCACATATAAGTAATTTTATATAAAGCATCTCTTAAATTGTAATACAATGTGAATCCTTTTAACCACATTCTCTCCCATTGGTCTATTTGCTTCATCATTTAATTTCTAACTCTGTTTTGTATTTTACAATTCCAATCACTTTATCTACTTGAATCTCTCTCTTACTTGACCACATGAAAAGCAATGAAAACTAAATCCCTCCATGTTCTCTCAACTTCATTTTAAGTTCCCATGTTCCTGTACTAACAAATCTTCATATGTTAACATTTTTGTTCTTTTCCTGATGTTTCTTGCCTATAAAGGCTACTTGTGTTGAACCAATAAAGATATTTTGGGCTAATGCCTGGATTTAATCTATTCTATTTCTTTAATACGGTGCACTTGACATAATGATTTTAAAGTCCATATCCACGGGCCCAGGGAAGGGGTGGTGGGGTGGCTGTGGTTATTCAGGGGACCCTGTTTCCAAGGGAGGTTGCGGTTCCAGAGATAGGCGGGAGTGAGACCCTCCTCTTGAGGTGGGGGCCTAATGGTCGGGTGGGCTTACTGCTCGCATACCTTTCCCCCAGCTGTGTGACAGCGGCCCTGCCTGGGCTTCTCGATCTCCTCTCAGGGGTGGCGGTGGAGTTCCCGGGCCTTATGGTCCTGGGGGACTTCAATCTGCCTTCCCTGGGGGGAGCGTCGGGCTTGGCCCAGGAATTCATGGTTTCTATGGAAGCCATGGGCCTGACCCAACTGATTCAAGGCCCGACTCATGAGGGGGGAAATACTTTTGACCTAGTTTTTGTCTCTGAACAGTGGCATAGTGACAAAGGGCAAGCCACTTTTATGGCGTTGCCACTATCTCCTACAGCTGGCCTTCCAACAGGCTGCCCCCCACTGCTGGGATGAGGAGCCACTTAGATGGTTCCGCCCCAGATGCCTGTTGGACCCTGAGAGGTTCCAGGTGGAACTGGGGTCCTTTCCCTCTTCCCTTGCCCACAGCTCTGCTGAGGATCTGGCGGCCGCCTGGCAACAGGCTGCGTCAGATGCCCTTGACAGGGTTGTCCCCATGAGTCCCCTCACATGCCGTGGATCCCGGATGGCTCCTTGGTATACTGAGGAGCTCCGGGAGATGAAGCGTCATCGAAGGGGTTTAGAGAGCAGGTGGAGGTCCACCCGCTCCCAATCCAATCGAGCCCAGCTAAGAACCCATATTAGGACTTACCTGGTAGCTATGAGAACAGTGAGAAGGTCCTATCTCTCCGCCCTCATAGTGTCCGCAGATAACCGCCCAGCTGCCCTGTTTTGGGCTACCCGCTCTCTCCTTTGTATGGGAGAGGGGTGGACCCATTGCGGGGAAGGGCTGAGGAGTTTGGTCAATATCTGTCTGATAAGATCGCTCGGATTCGGGGTGGGTTGTCCTCTGATTTGCAGTGGACTGGGGAATGGGATACAAACAGTCTGGTCAGTGTGATCTGGGATGAGTTCAATCCTGTTTCCGAGGATGAAGTAGACAGGATTATGCGGCGGCTGAGTTCCACCACATGTTTGTTGGACCCGTGTCCTTCCTGGTTGGCTTATGCTGCCAGGGAGGCCACCTGTGGTTGGCTCCGGGCAGTTGTCAATGCTTCATTAAGGGAGGGTGTTTTTCCCTCCACCTTGAAGGAGGCGGTGGTGAGACCCCTCCTGAAGAAGCCTGCCCTGGACCCGACCGTGTTAGACAGCTTTCGTCCAGTCTCCAACCTTCGCTTTTTGGCAAAGGTTGTTGAGAGTGTGGTGGCTCAGCAGTTTCCACTTTTCCTGGATGAAGCGGACTACCTGGATCCGTATCAATCGGGCTTCCTACCCGGTTACAGCACGGAGACGGCATTGGTCGCTCTGATGGATGATCTCTGGAGGGCTCGGGACAGGGGTTTTTCCTCTGTCCTGGTCTTATTAGACCTCTCAGCAGCTTTCGATACCATCGACCATGGTATTCTTTTGCGGTGCCTCGGGGGGTTGGGAGTGGGGGGCACTGTTCTCCAGTGGTTCACCTCCTACCTCTCGGGGCAGTCGCAATCGGTGTTGGCGGAGGGGTTGAGGTCGACCCTGAGGGTGCTCTCTTGTGGGGTCCCTCAGGAGTCGGTCCTCTCCCCTCTTCTGTTTAACATCTACATGAAGCCGCTGGGTGAGATCATCCATGGTTTTGGGGTGAGATTCCATCAGTACGCAGATGACACCCAGCTGTACATCTCCACCCCAAACCAGATCAGTGATGCCCTCTCCCTGATGACCCATTGTCTGGATGCAGTACGGATTTGGATGAGCGGGAACATGCTTCGACTCAACTCGGCCAAGACTGAGTGGCTGTGCATACCGGCATCTCGGCCCAGCCAGGAATTTCCATCTTTGGACATAGAGAGAGAGGTGTTGCCCCCTGTGGATAGGGCGCGGAATCTGGGTGTCCTCCTGGATGCACGGCTCCGGTTGGAGGAGCAGGTGGGGGCCGTTGCCAGGGGGGCCTTTGCCCAGCTCCGCCTTGTTTGTCAGCTTCGCCCATTTCTGGACCGAGATGCCCTGCGCACAGTCACTCACGCCCTTGTTACCTTTAGACTCGACTACTGCAACACTCTCTATTTAGGACTGCCCTTGCATACCATCCGGAGATTGCAGCTGGTGCAGAATGCGGCCGAGCGGGTGGTGATGTTGCCCCCCTCCTGCGCTGCCTGCATTGGTTGCCAGTTGCACTCCGGGTGAGATTCAAGGTTCTGGTTTTAACATACAAAGTCCTACACGACATGGGTCCTCAATACTTAAGGGAGCATCTTCTGCCGATATTGAGTGCCGGCCGCCCTGTGCGAGCACATAGGCAAGGACTCCTCAGGGTCCCGTTGACAGGCCAATGCCGGCTGGTGGTCCCCCGACGAGCCTATTCTCTCGCGGCCCCTGACCTCTGGAACCAACTGCCCTTGGGGCTCCGCCTGGCCCCTGACCTCCACACCTTCCACCATGATTTAAAGACCTGGTTGTTTGACCAACCCGGGCTGTGACCCCTCCCGGGGGGGGGATAGGTTTCTTAATTTTTAACTATTGTAAATTTTAGTTTTTGTAATTTTGGGGCTTGTAAAATTAGTTTAATCTCTTTTTAAGTATTTATTGTTCCTGTTTTTAGTTGTGAGCCGCCCCGAGTCTTCGGAGATGGGGCGGCATACAAGTTCAAAAAATAACTAAATAAATAAAATAAATATACTACTAAAACTCTACATTGTATTTAAAAATGCTTCTTATGTATAATGCTGGTCTGTAATCATAATAAAAAAAATTACTAATTACTGCTATTGCATCTAAAACTATCATTATTATGACCTCAGACCCGTGGTGGTACACTGGTTAGAATGCAGTACTGTGGGCTACTTCTGCTGACTGCTGGCTGCCAGCAATTCCACAGTTCAATTTTCACCAACACAAGGTTGACTCAGCCTTCCATCCTTCTAAGGTCAGTAAACTGAGGAGCCAGATTATTGGTGTCCTGACTCTTTAAACTGCTTAGAGAGAGCTGTAAAATGGAATAGCCAACATGGATTCTAAACTGTTCTGAGTTAAAAACAGCAATATACAACAACACCACAAATACAGGTGGTCCTCATTTAAAAGTTCAGCAACTGTTTAAATTTATTAATTTTAAATTTAATGGAACAGCTTGCTCTCAGAAGTTGTGGGAGCTTGAGACCTTCAAGAAGAAATTGTACTGCCATTTGTCAGAAATGGTGTAGGGTCTCCCGCTTGGGTGGGGGGTTGGACTAGATGACCTATAAGGTGCCTTCCAACCCTGATTATCTGTTATCTGTTATATATTTACATATATAAAGTGACTATCAGTACTAATGATTACATGTTAAAACTGATCTGACTATGGCTATCCAAAGATTATTTAGAAAAACAAAATCCCTAAAGAGGAAAAATATTTTTTCTCTCCATCAACACACTGATTACAAGTACTTTGAATTGGATACCATAAATAGCACTGGCTATTTTGGAGGTTTGCCAAATGCAAAAATATTTTGTGATCAAGGCTATGGAATTCAGTAGTTGAAAGAGCATCTGATTGAACCACATTGTCCAATATTGAAAAGGATCCTCAGTGCTGTAGGTTTTACACTATAAATTCAGGCTGGATTTATCTTGCTTAGCTCAGACACACACAAAAGCAGGGAACTGTTCAGAAAAGCTGTATTATGTCACTTCTTTGTTAAGCACCTTCCAATGTCATTGAATGTGACATTCTGTCATTTAGCATGAATTAAAGAGGGAAGAAGATTGAATGGTGTAAATAAAAAATGGCATAAAGGGATAGAAAAGAAAAGCTGTGTTGTAACTGTTATCATCCTAAAACAGTTTTGAAAACTTGTTTGGTGTTTGTAGAGCTGTGCGTATGTGTGTGTCTAGACCAATATGTTAAATTTGAAATTACTTTATTCATGTTTTACATAGTTATCTTGCCCACGTCACACTTACATGTTTAATAGACTAAAATATAATCTGCATGTAGGCTGCAGAAGATATAATCTGCGTGTAGGCTGCAGTATGAGTGAAAAATATATTGATAGAAATACACAAACCTGGAAAATTAATGATGAAAATTGAATAAATCTTGTGAAATATATATATGGAATGACAATAAAATAAACTGGTCATTATTATTACTTACTGTCTTAAGTATTAATATGATAATTATTTCATGGGTCTTTTCAAGGATATCTGATACCTGTTTATTAGAGAGAATCCATGTACCTCTTATTTTATACCCTTCGGTCTCTTACACATCAGAATTTAATACTTCTGTATTAATTAAGGGCATATATATTATGCAGTGACAGTTATAAAAATGGAAGTAACCAAGTGGTGGTATTCAATGTTTTTTACTACTGGTTCTGTGGGCGTGACTTGGTGGGCATGGTGTGGCTTGGTGGGCCTGGCTTGGTGAGTGTGGCTTGATGGGCAGGGCAGGGGAAGGATACTGTAAAATCTCAATTTCCACCCCACTCCAGGGGGAAGATATACTGCAAAGTCTCCATTTCCACCCCACTGCAGGAGAAGGATCCCCATTCCCTCCCTACCCCACTAATCTGCTTTTCAGCTCTGTTCTCCTGTAAAGGGGAACAAAAAGAAGACCCAGTCGATCAGCTGGGACTCTGATCAGCTGCGACTCAGGAGGCAGCGAATAGATGGGGGCAGGGCCAACCAGAGGTGGTATTTACTTGTTCTCCAAACTACTCAAAACTTCTGCTACCAGTTCTCCAGAAACTCAGAACTGGCTGAATACCACCTCTGGAAATATCCTTGAAGACCAAGAAATGAAGTAAAGGGGAATAAAGGATCTCAAATTGTCTTTGTCTAGCTCAGGGCTGAAAAACTTGTGGTTTGCAGGCCAGATGCATCACATGCTGGCCACGCCCACACCCAGATTAGCAAAGGGGGAAATAGTCCCAATATGTCATGTGACACTGCCATGACAATGTGAGTTTGACATCCCTGGTCTATCTCAAAGGGGGATAAGAGAAAGGAAAGAGAAAACGTGAATATCAACAGTAGACACCTTCAAGTTTCTAGGTTCTATCATATCTCAAGACATAAAATGAATACCTAAAATGAAAAACATAATAAAAAAGAACAAAGAATGCACTTTATGCATCAACTCAGAAATCTCAGATTACCCAAGGAGCTGCTGATATAGTTCTACAAAGGAATTACTGAGTCATCATCAGCACCTCTATAACTGTCTGATTTGGCTGTGCAACCAAACAAGACAGACACAGACTTCAACGGATAATTAGAACTGCAGAAACCTGCCTTCCATTGAGGACCTGTATATTACATGAGTCAGAAAGAAGGCTGTGAAAATATCTACAGATCCCTCACATCCTGAACATAAATTGTTTCAACTTCTACTCTCAAAACACACTAGAGTAACTAGACACAAGGACAGTTTCCCCCCGCATGCCATTATTCTGCTAAACAACTAATTCTCACAACACCGTCAAACTATTTACTAATGCTATATTACTATTATTCTTCTCATCCTTCCTATTACCTATCTCCTTTTCTACTTATGACTATAACTTTATTGATTATATCTTATGATTTATATTGTTTTATTTAGTTTCCTAGTATGATTTTGATTGCTTATTTAGTATCCTGTGACTGTCACTAAGTGTTGTATCTTATGATTTATGATTAATGTATTTATGATGACTATGATCATGATTCATCACTTACATCTTTTATGTACACTGAGAACTTATGCACTGAAGACAATCACCAATGAAGAAATCTATTCTAGTCTAGTCTAGTCTAGTCTAGTCTAGTCTAGTCTAGTCTAGTCTAGTCAAATAAAATTCCAGTCAAAGTTCTGGAGTCCACTTCCTATTGCAGTCTACTTTGAAGGGCTGGTATCAAGTCACCATTCCTTGTAATAAGAATGAAGAACTCACGGTTCAATCTTTTTTTAAACCCTGAGACTGAAATCCAAATAAGAGCTTTGTTAATGATTAAATAATGTTGTGCTGGAGAAGAGAAATAAAAAATAAGACAGGGATATTTGAACACCAGCTAATTTGTTATTGTTAAATCTGAATCTGTACTTTACCTCTTTTGCTGTATTCAAATTATCCCATTTGTGAAAATCGAAAAAATTTGTATATGGACATTTCTATTACTATGTTCAGAATATCATGTTAGTCATGTTTACAGACTTTTACATAAACAACATTCTTTTATATATATTGATATAAAAATCAACTATGGCATAAAATTAATCCTTAGTTTCAATAGGTCATGCGTGGCTAAGTTCTTCGTAATTAGTCCCAGCTCACAAATATTCAGAGGAGGATTACTTTCTTTCACTTTTTAAAGCTTGTTTGATTTTTCTACCTTAGTTAAATTTCAAATCTACATTTGTTGAAACAGTTGCACAATTTGGCTTCCTATTGCTAGATACCTGTCTTCTAGAGACATCGTGATTCATGGAGATAACTTTCTCAAAGTGTAATTTTAGATGAATTATAATGAAAATAAACAGTTTTTCCCCTCACTCCCTGTTTTTCTCCAAATCATTAGTCAAGCATTATTACTGTACTAATGATCATAAAATTCAAAGGTAATAAATATGATCTATCACCACTAATTTTTATATGACTATAAAGAACGACCTGGTTGATATATTTAGGCACTTCAATAAGAACTTAAATTTTCAATAATCCTTGAATGAACAATGATTAATCATAATCAAGAAAATCAGGGCATAATTATAATATTCTGATGAATAAGTAGTGAAAGTTTTGTTAAAGTAAATTTAAATTAAGAATAATATTTTACTGAGCAATACATTTAAGTGCTGCCTTAAAATATGTTATATTAAAATTATGAGCTAAAGATGACTGATAAAGCTAAATACAGATCTTTAATTTGATAAAAACAATATTTTAATATTTTGGCTAAATCCAGAAGCTTTTTAAATAAATATAACTGAAGATATACAATCATTTTAATTAATACAGATTCTGTTTATTATAAAATTATGATCATGATGCATTTTACCTCCATATATGAAAATGTTTTTCTATGCATTAGCATCAGAACAACGTTAAGATTTATCATTCCAGTATATGTTTCCTTATGTGTCATAATTTTAGATATTTTAGGGTTGTGAATCACAACATTATGTTAGGAAGAGAAAAGGATTTTGTAATAGGCTGATGCATAAAGTTCTGGAAAAGTCATGTATTTATTCTTGAATATCTTGTGTCTTTCATTTTCCACATGTAATTTTACTTTTCTGGGAGTTTGTTTTTCCATTTCAAAGACTATGAATTTTGTCCATCTTCTGCTTGTATAGGATGTTTATTATATATCATCTGCATAATACATTTAAAATAGTGGACAATGAACAATGTGACTATACAACAAGCATTCCATCAATATAATTCTACTAATGTGACATCTCTCTAGAGAAAGTAGAAGAATAAAGAACATGGAACAGATTCATTATCAGATTTTTATTATAGGTGTTTTGAGGATAAACTTTTATGATGAACTCTAGTCTATAAGGAGGAAAGTTGCCAAAGAATAGGAAAGAGTCCAGCATAGCATTAGTAGCTAAATACAATTTCACTTTAACCAGGAACTATTGAAAGCTATCATTATTGAATAATAACTACAAGTTCACAATTTTTGAAAATAATTTTTGCAATAATTTATTCATGAGGATCAATATAATAATAATAATAATAATAATAATAATAATAATAATTTATTAGACTTGTATGCCACCCTCTCTCCCTAAGGACTCAGGGCGGCTCACAGTATAAAATACAATACAATAATTTACCTAAAAAAATGATTAAACGATACAAGCCCAATATTAAAACAATTAAAATTATTTTAAAAAGAAGAGACCCCCCCCTGGTTTAGTCCAGGCCAGCCTGCTGAAATAACCAGGTCTTCAGGTCACGGTGGAAGGAGTGGAGATCAGGGGCCAAACGAAGGTCCAAGGGAAGTTGATTCCACAGGGTGGGTGCTCCCACAGAGAAGGCCCTATCCCTGAGCACCGCCAGCCGACAATGTCTGGTCGACGGTACCCAAGGAGGCCTTGCCTGTGGGAGCGTACAGGGCGATCGGAGTGTGATGCCGGCAGGTACCCTGGACCCAAGCCATGTAGGACTTTATATGTTGTCACTAATACCTTGAATCTCACCTGGAAGGCAACCAGCAACCAATGCAGGTCGCACAGGAGGGGTGTGACATGGGAGTATTGGAGCACTCCCATCACAACCTGCACAACCGCATTCTGCACCAGCTGCAACCTCTGGGTGGTCCGCAAGGGCAGTCCCATGTAGAAAGCATTGCAGTAGTCGATTCGGGAAGTGACAATTTTGTATCTAAAATACAGTTATAGGCTATGTTAGAAAAGTGTTGGCTATTTTAGAATATTTGGAGCAACTAAATGAAAAATAAGTCACATTGTTTTTTATAGATGAAGAGAAGGCCTTTGACAGTTTGAACTGTACTTTCTTGTTTAAAGTTTTGGAAGATAATTTTGGAAAAAAACTTTATAAAATGAATAAGATTTATTTACATTCATAGAACACAAATAAGTATTAATGAAGATATAATTAAACTCTGAGAGATTAAAAAGTATGCCCATTGTTTCTTCTCTTGATTGTTTTAGTTTTCAAAATATTGAATAGAGATATAGGTCAACATGAAAGGATTGGGAGAGTAAATATTAAAAATGAAATCTATAATTATAGAGCTTTTGCAGATGATTTGGTGTTGATTCTGGAAGATCGCCTAAAATGAACTGAAATGTTAATGGGTAAATTAAAAGAATTTGGTGTATTAGCAGGTTTCATGATTGATAAATAAACAATGAAGCCATTAACAAAAAAATGAAAGAAGTTCAAACAGTATTTTGGATGAATAAAATGGATTTTAAGATAAAGAATAGATAAAATATCTTGATTGTACTGCATCATTTGAAAACAACTGTGTTAAGATGTTGGAGTGAAATTAAAAAAGACATGTTAAGATTTAGGAAATTGCAACTAGCATTGCTGGGGAAATTTCTGTGATAAAAATGAGTGTTTTGCTGGAATAATGCTTTTCTTTCAGACAATATCTATTTTGACAACACATTTACCATTTAAACAGCGAGAGAAGGATATATTGTAATGCATGTGGCAGTGGTAAAAACAGTTAAATGTGAGAGGATTGGATTTACCTGATTTGAAATTATATTTTGCAGTTTGATTGGATGAAAGGGTGGATGATGCTAAGAAATAGAAGGCTTTTGGAGTATGAAGGACATTAACTGGTATTTGGATAGTATGGATATTTGTGCTATAACAATGTCAAGGTTAATGCAGATTTTAAAAATAATTATGTTAGATGTTCCATATTGAGAATATGGATTAGATGCAAACTAGATTGTGCCTGAAAATACCTTTGTGACTCTAAAACCAATAAGCAATTTATACACAGGAAATAATAGGAAAATACAAATGGCTAACATTATGAGATACTAGGATTTTGTCAAGGGGAATATAAAACAAAATAAGAAACAAACTCATGGCAGAGGGAAATGTGTTATTTTATTCCAATTTGGTCACTTTTTTCTAACATTCTCAGTATTACATATATCCAGTTTCCTCTAGTTTTCTGTAGGAATTATGCTCTTGTCACCTCTATTTTTCTTCATCTAACAATATATAGCCCAAGACTAAATCTCATATAACCCCTCTTTATACTTTAATCCAATTTGATAAGATAACATTGGCTATGGTTTCAGGGCAGCTGCAGATTCATTTAACAGACATGCCATTCAACCTCCTTAATCATTTGCTTATTAAAATGTTATGGGGAAATATTATTAGTTGAACTGATCATTGGCTACAATAGCATTAAAGCCAATTGTACATTATACTATCATATACATAAACTATGTATATAAGATATGACCGATCCAGCTACCAAGTCAGTACCCATTGTGTTTTGTATAAAAGTTGTAGCCCTTACTGCAACATGGCTGGCATTTCTGAGCAGGACAGAAGTCCTTACTGAGTGAGATTTTGTCAATCAGAATTATAAATAGTAATTAAATAAACAACTGAAGTAATTACATGTAAAACCAATTAAGAGTCTTCAAGAATATACTGTAGATATGGTGCATTACCTGCACGCATAGCCTACATCTTTTAAGCAGTTGATGGAAGCCTGTACACGTTCTTCCTGATTCCTCATCATGGAGTCCCATCTGTGGAATGGATCTTCTTTGCACGCAGCTGAATATCTGTATGATCTTTTGAATGTAATGCTGGCTATGAAGTGTTTGAAATGTGTGGGAGTGGAATATGGAAGAAATATTGATATATCTTTTGAACTTCTCCCCTTCCCCCATTTTATTCCAGAATGACTGAAACATACAAATATTCCTATGTTTTGTGGGGCTTAGGCTTATCTCTTATCTGGAGGGTTTCCCACTAGGGAAAAAAAGACTTTTAAAAATATTATATAGTAAACCAACAACTACACAACTATAAATTTTAGGTAAGAAAAAGCTGCAGTTGCCAAGTGGAAAAATATGTGACTACAATGAACTTATGACATTCATTTCCATTCAGCTGTTAAGTGAGTCACCACAGTCATTAAGCAAACATCATAAAGCTTGAGACTTATGGTTTTATATCAACATTCTCCATGAACTCTGCTTGTTGCAAGCTAATTGGGAAGCATGCAAATGGAGAGCAAAAGACCATCAGATGCTGTGACGGTTGTAAATGTGTGCTGGTTGCAAAGTGTGTGAATGGTGATCACATGAATGTGGAATGTTGTGACAGTCACAAATGCAGGATTTGTCACAAACCTGGTATTTTTTTAACACAATTATAAATATTAAATGGTCACTGAACAAGGAAGTCAGTAAGAAAAGTCTATCTGTGTTGGAATACATGTTAGAATGTATTTTGCATTGCAACAACTATAAAATTATTCAGGCAGTAAATGGCTGTGTTTAGTTTGCATCTATGGTTACAATCTATGTTTTTTAATATTCTGAAGAGATTTTCCTGTGACAGTGAGAAACAGTTAAGCAGCAAGGCTTATGGGGACTTATACACTGTATTCTTTATTGATCTGGATGTTTTAAAGAAGAGATTGGACAACCATTTGTCTGAAATGGTATAGGGTTTCCTGCCTAAGCAAGGGGTTGGACTAGAAGACCTCCAAGGTCCCTTCCAACTCTGCTATTCTGTTCTGTTCTGTTCCATTCTGTTCTATTCAATTCCATTCCATTTGTATGGCTATGTAACCATTCTCTGCTACCAATTTGTATGGCAATATAACAATCCTCTGCTACTATTTCTATAAAATAAAACAGAATCTCTAATAGGTTATGGGCCCAATACCTAGAGCTTAAACCAGAAATAAGCCCAGTATAAACCTAGTATAAATTCAGATTAGAGCAGAAATATAAAGTTCAACACAGAACAAAGCAACCCAGTCATAGCAGCTATAGCATATAATTACAAAATAAAACAAACAAAAAGAAGGCTGTAACAGAATATGTAAATAAAATAAGTTGGCCAATAACAAAGCTGAAACAAAGTTTTCCTTTGTGAATCTGACAAACCAGAACTACCAGTCCTGAAAATTCAAGATGAAAATGCTGCTAATAAGGGAAGGTATGTGGAAATGTATAAATGAAGATAGGCCCTTCAGATTAGTGGATAGAGAAAGCTCAGAAAGCTCAGAGCACAATCTCTCTTAGCATAGAAGATGATCAAATCATACATATATGTAAATGTGAAATTGCTAAAGAAATGTAGGAAGGATTCTATTTGATTAATAAACTATACCAAACCAAGCGGATGAAAACCAGGATATGTAGGAGTACATAAGGCACACCTTGGTAATGGTTAAATGCCTGAGAGACATAGGAGAAGAAATAAAAGATGTTCATGTTGCAGCACTATTACTTAGTGGTTTACCAGAAAGTTATAAAGCGCTTGTCACAGCACTTGATGCACATCCAAATGGTGATCTAAATTAGAATACGTTAAGGGCAAGCTTGTAGATGAATATAAGCATAAAACAGAAAGAATTAATAGTAATGCTGTTTCTGTCACGGAGTCTGCTTTAATGAAGAAAAATAGGAATAAAAACAGTTACGTGAAGTAAAAAACAGATGAATGGTTTGTGTGGAAGAAAAGGGTCATTTAAAAGCAGATTGCAGAATCTGGAAAACTAGAATGCAAAAACCAAAACAAAGTCAAAAGTGTGATGAACATGATTTTGCACCTCATCTTGGAAAGCATGGTATATTGATTAAGGAGGTATGACAAATGACAGAAATTTCAAATGACAGAAATTTCTTTACTTACCTTAACCAAAGTAAAACAGAAAAAATCACCACAGCTAATGGGCAAATAATAGAATCAGAAGGAATAGGAGATGGTTTTCTTTACTGTCCTATTTCTCAGAGTATCACTAGAAAAATACTTGGGAAAAATGTGCTGTATGTTGAGTGGCACATGATATGGATTTTTTAATTTGAAAATTAAAATACTTTGTATTTTAAAATACTTTGTATTTTAATTTGACTTATTTTTTTCTTTTAAAATGAAATTCAAGCTCATTACAGACTGAAATGTAGGAATAGCTTTAAACATTCCTAAACTGAAAAGATAAACTGGCTGGAGGCTATCCCCAGATAAGAAAAAGTTTGTTAGTACAAATTGGTGTCTGGTTATTTCATGAACTCTAAACAACCCTTTCCTTACAATTTATGCCCCTTCTGATGTCAAACCTAATTTTAATAAACATTAAACATCCCATATTATGGGATGAAAATATGTAATATGTTTGATTACATGTAACTAATTTCCTATGCAAGGGGGGGTTTACTTTTATCCTGTCCAGTCAACTTTCCTCTTGCATTTTCTTTGTTGTGTTAACTATAAAAATAATGTAAGGTGGGTCTTGGGGCTCTCCCTTCTCATAGGGAGATCTCACTTATTAGGGTACCCTAATAAACTGCTTTTAAAGGATCTTCTGACTTGGTTGCTTATTGGGAAGGTAGACCGAGGTAGAACCTAGGGCCAGATTTGGCTATCAATGTCCCTGCTGTTGAAACTAATCTTTTATCAGTGAAGAAGCTCACAAAACAAGGCGATGTTTTGTGTTCATCACAATGTTCATCACCAAAAAGGGATGTTTTACTTGCAAGGGTTACAATTACAGATAAACTGTATCAGCTAAACTGCAATCAGATAGTTAGTAACTGCCAAGGAGAAACATTCAAGCTGCATTCACACATGGCACAGTTGACTTGGACATAGAAGTCCTGATATAATAAAGAAATTAACTGAGAAAGACTATCCAAGTGTAATAAAAGAAGAAACCAGGCCACAAAAGGTTTCAATCAGAAAATACACAAGAAGCAATAAAGGCATCCCAGACAAATGTCTCTCCTATGTTGCTTGCAAAGCATTAAAACCCAGAGATGGGAAGGAGAATACATGGGGCTACCCTTGAGGTCCACTCGGAGGCTTCAGCTGGTGCAGAATGTGGCCACACGGGTTGTGATGGGAGTATCCCAATACTCCCATATTACACCCCTCCTGCGTGGACTGCATTGGTTACCGGTTTCCCTCTGGGAGAGATTCAAGGTGCTGATAATTGCCTATAAAGCTCTCCATGGCTTAGGGCTGGGGTATTTACAGGACCATCTTCTGCCAGCAGTGATTTCCCAGCACCCGGTGCGCTCCCACAGACAGGGTCTCCTTAGGGTGCCATCGGCCAGACAGTGTCGGCTGGCGGCCCCCAGAGGGAGAGCCTTCTCTGTGGGAGCGCCCACCCTGTGAAACCAGCTGCCCTTGGAATTGCAGTTGGCCCCTGACCTTCAATCCTTCCGTTGTGACCTGAAGACATGGCTCTTCCAGCAGGCCGACCTGGACTGAGTGGGGGAGGTTTATTGGCTTTTATTGGTTTTATTGTTTATTGTGGGTTTTAAATTTTGTTGGGATTTAATATTTTTTAATAATTTCAATTTTTGTATTCTATGTTTTTTATAGTTGTGAGCCACCATGAGTCCTTCAGGACAGAAGGTGGCATATAAATCACATCAAATAAATAAATAAATAAACAAACAAACAAACAAATAAACAAACAAACAAATAAATAAATAAAAAAAGAGATTGCACCCACTGCCCTGGTCCCCCACCCACCAAGAGCCAGAGCCAGAGCCAGAACCAGAACCAGAGCCAGAGCCAGAGCCAGAGCCAGAGCCAGAGCCAGAGCCAGATCCAGCAGCTCCAGAGCCAGCTCTTCGGAGAGCCAAAGCCGAAGCCACAGCAGCAGCGCCAGCTGTGTGGATAGACAATATAGCAAGAAGAGGAAGAAAAAGGTCAAGAAAAATAAGAAGAAACGGAAAACAGAACAGATGAGAAATGGGACTATTATAAAGAGAAGTTGTTGAATGGGGGTGTTGGAATACATGTTAGAATGTATTTTGTATTGCAAAAATTACAGGATTCAGCCAGTAGATGGCATTGATAAGTTTGCATCTATGGTTATATCTATGGTTTTATCTATGGTTATAGAGAGAGAGAGAGATAGAGATAGAGATAGAGATAGAATGGCTATATAACCATCCTCTGCTGCCAATCTATATAGCAATATTATAATCTTCTGTTACCATTTATATATAATAAAACAGTTGTATTAATTTTAAATTGCTCAGTATACATTCTAAAATAATATCCGCAATACAACTCAACTCATTAACTAGGTTCCTGTCAATTTGTCTTTGTTGCATCAGTGCAATATAAAAATCTAGGTTCTGTCCCACTAAAATAGTCTCTTAAGCTGAAGCAATAGTTAGCTTACATTTTGTTTGCAGAGATGCCCAACATCATGTAAGTTAAAGATTTTTTGTTTCCAGTAATGGACAGGATTGCTGTTACATATGGACACTAGAAAATGTAAACATTGCTATTAGATATTGGCACTAGAAAATGTAAAATTTACATGTAAATGTAAAAGAAGGCTGGGGGACCTTTTCACTAGATATTGAATAAAAGTGACCCTATATTTCATTTCAGTCAGAGATTTTTTTTAATAAATAGCATTTTTTTCGGCTGCAGAGTTTCACATGATGAATCACTCAGATAAAAGCCTTCAGCACTCTCCCTAGTACCTTTTCTAACATTTATCTGTTGCCAGATACATGGCAACGATGTATCTAGATGGATTTTACATTGATACTGTATTTATTCATTCCTTTACTAGTTGGTAGTATTATAGATTGGGTTATCTATTATAGCTACAAGGAATCTTCATTGTGATGAGGAATATTTAACTGAAAATGAATTTAACTTATTTTTTCTTCAATTTTTATTGTATTCCTGCAAGTTATTTCCTCAGTCTCTGACTTCTTGAGGCATCAAGAAATTTCTGAAGACAGCATTGAAGATGTTCTGAATCAGTGGCTGTTATTTAGGAAAAAAACAGACACCACTCTTCCTATATGTTACAAATGATAGTTTATTATTTTAGCTTTTTATTTTCATAAACTTTCTTTAAACATAGAGATTTTATATACAAGTCATCTTAGTTATGGACTGGATCATAAATTTATTTCTGGCATCTTTATAACCCTTGAAAAAGCAAAGTTGAAGAGTGCTGTGAGGCAGACTTAATTGGTTGAAACACTTTTAAAATGTGATGCAGTGTGATTTAATCAGACTGTGGCACTAATGCATTTAAGCACTCTGTCCACTAGAAAATTATATGAACTTTTATGGAGTTCTAAGTGCCTGTTTATGGCTCTGTACAAGAAGGTCTTTTGCAACCTACATATTGCAACCCTTTTGCTTGAGGTTAGAGTGTAAAAAAACTCAACTAGGTTCTGAGCTGTGAAATATATCTGATGGCTAGGAAATAAAGTTAGACTTCACAAAATGTATTGCAAAATTATTCACCTGAATAAATGAAATGTTTCCCCAACCTGAATAAATGAAATGTTTCCTACTCCTGAAGGGAGTAGTCCAGGCAGAATCAGGAGTCAACAATGAGTTGAGGAGGAGAAGGAATACTAGGAGGAGGAGGATGGGAAGGTATTACATTTCATATTTAGAAGGGTATTGGGCATTTGCCTAGAATAGTAATGACTGAAAGGAATAAATGTTATGTCCAATGTTCCCTAATCTAAGCTTTCAAAGTAAAAAAAAACTATTTCTGAACAGGTGATCCAGAGCTGTCTTAATAATGTTTTTTAAATCTAGATTACTGTTAGGAATTTATTTGTCACAGCAAAATGCAAAGATAAACTGTTGCCAGAATTATATGTATCAAATATCAGGACCACAGATGCAATATTGAATTCTCTAATAAATGTACCAATAAATAGAATAGAATTTGTTATTGGCCAAGTCTGATTGGATATACAAGGAATTTGTCTCTGGTGCAAAAGCTCTCAGTGTACATACAAGGAACAAGTGATAAATCATGATCTGTTGTGGCCCCTGCCTTGTGGAACCAGCTCCCTTTGGAGCTCCATTTGGCTCCTGATCTTCGCTCCTTCCGCCACGATCTGAAGACCTGGTTGTTTGAGCAGGCCAGGCTGGACTGACCTCTGGGGTTTTTTTAAAATTATTTTAATTGGGTTTTAAGATTGGGCTTGTTGATTTAATTCTTTTTAAATATTTATTGTTTGTATTACTGTGTTTTTAATTGTGAGCCACCCTGAGTCCTTGCGGAGAGGGGGCGGCATACAAGTCCAATAAATAAATAAATAAATAAATAAATAAATATCATAAAATGCATTAAGAATTATTAATAAGATAGTCATAGAATACTAAATAAGCAATCAACATAAATCATACTAGGATACTAAATAAAACAATATAAATTGTAAGATATAAGCAACAAAGTTATAGTCTAAGAACATGAGGAAATAGGTTAGATGACAAGGATAATAATAATACAGTTCTACTAGCTTGACATAAATAGATTCATTTGTTGACAGTTGATTCCTCAGCTTTTCACAGTAGCTTCATTTTGCTGCTCTGCTCTCCCTTGTTAATACATTTCTGGCCTGATTGTACAGCATTTTATCTCCTTTTCTGTGTGCTTCCTCTTTGGCATGACGTAGCTGCTTGAGTTTAGTTGTGAACAAGACTTGTTGTTATTATGTATTTGCAGGATTCTGGTCAGCACACATAGGTCTTCACAAAAACAAACATATGATATTACAGTATCTGTTAGTTCATCCAGGTCTGCAGAGTATCTTCAAAAATGTTCCAATATGTGCAATTAAGGCAAATCTGTAGCTTTAACTTTACCTCCTCAGTCCAAGTCTTCACTGATTTAATTGTTGGTTTTATACTTTTAACTTTTTTCTATAAACAGGCATAAGGTGAATCATACAATGATCACAGTGTTCCACAGCTGCTTGTGGTGAAGACCAATAAGCATTTTTAATGTTATATAGCACTTGTATAAAGTATTCTTGCCTCTAGTAAGAGAGTTGACATGCTGAAAGTATCTTGGTTGAGTGCTTAAGTGCTTAAGTTAGCACTGTTGAAATCTCCTAACACAACGATGAGTAAATCTGGCTTTTTTCTCTTCAGCCCACATAATCTGGTCAGCTAGAGCTTGTAACACATTGTTTATGCAAGCTTGTGGAGGAATATACGTTACAAACAGTAAGAATGAGAAAAACTCTTGTGGGAATGAAATAGTTTGTAATTGATAATTAATGTCTCTTAAGTCCATATCATAGAATTTCTTTAGTGTAGTTACATTTTTACACCATCAGTTGTTGATATAAAAGCAGAGATCCTCTCCCTTCTTATTTTTGGATGTTTCTGCAATTCTGTCTGTCCTCTGTATCTGAAACCCTGGAATATACAAGCTGCTATCATCAATTGGCTCATTTAGCCAGGTTTCAGTAAAGCAGAGGGGTGCTGAGTTGCAAAAATCAGAGTTGCATCTGTTTAAAAGAAGTATTTCATCCATTTTATTAGAGAGCAAACATAAATTAGTCAAAAAGAATGAAGAAAGAGGGAGTTTTATTTCATTTTTCTTTAGTCTATTCAAAATCCCTGATTATTTACATCTTCTTTGCCACCATCATCTTCTCCTTTTGTTTTTGTTTTTCCATTATTCAGAGACAGTTGCCACTTCCTTGATGAGAATCTTCTTTGCATTTGTAAAGATGGAGGGGCAGTGGTGGGATTCAGCCAGTTCTCACAAGTTCAGGGGAACTGGTTGTTAAATTACCCACCCCCCATTATCAAAGTGGGCAACGGAGTGGCCGATGAAAGGGAAGGAGAAGGCCACTTTCTCTCTTTCTTCTCCCTGTTCCTCCTCCTCCCCTTGTGCCGGCTGCTCCATTGCCCGTTTCTCCATTGAAGTGCAGAACAGCACCTAGGTTCCACTTTGATAGTGGATGGTGGTGGTAATTTAACAACCAGTTTGCCCAGGGTCAGATTGAACCACGCCTCCTGCGACAGCCAACCTGACCCTGGGCCAACTGGTTGTTAAATTATTTGAATCCCACCCCTGCGGGTGGTGGGGGTAGAAAGCTGGCCATTAAAAAAATGTTGCTTGATGCTTAACAGTTGGTCTTTTGAATATGAAATAATATATAAAGTAATACAGGTGAAATAAAGCACTCTAAGCAGAAGTGAAGACCTATACAATAAAACTAAATATAAATGATTGGAATGATAATATATATTAAAGCTGAAGTTATAGGTTGTATTGATAAACCTTCAGGACTATTTAAAAAAAACAAGGTTTATTTCATACTGTAGCTGACTTGTTTTCTTTTGACTATCCATAACAAAATTTTAATAGTGGAGTTTTTAGGCAGGAGAGGATATGGGCAACTGGTATCAGATCAACTAACTCATTCATCTTAAAAAGGCAATGCTTAAATAGTATAAATTGGATTCATGTGACTTGCTAGGTTGTGGATGATATTTAACATCTCTCTATATAAAAATCATTAGCTTGACACAATGGACTAATTACAAGAAAGCAAAACTGTTAGCATGTGGCAGGGACTAAAATACTTTTGTAGAGCCTGCATCAAAACTATATCTGAACAGGCTAAGATTACAGCCAAATGAGCACTTTCCACAGATTTTCAAATGGAGAAAGGTATCGGACAAGGATATCCACTTTCTTCCCCATTATTTATCATTAGAAATGTTGGTAGAAAAAAATTTGATGCAACAAACAAATAGATGGTCTCCAAATCTACAGGGAGGAATTTAAGTGTTACTCAGATGATGTAGTACTAACCATTACACAAGGTGCAATAAGACTGTTGATGAAAGTTATCCAAGGCTTTGGAGAATTCTCTGGATAGAAAATCAATGCTCAAAAAACAAAAATAATTACAAGATACTTAATGGAAGAGGATGAGGGCTTTCTGTGTAAGAAATCTAGTTGTCAGGTAATAGAGTCAGTGAACTATCTTGGCTTCTCTTTGACAGGCAAAAATCAAGAAATATGTTATGGCTATATTACTGATAGCTGGAGGGGAAGAGCTTAGTTATAACAGCAAAAGGATGGCCTGGCGCTGATGCTGCAAGAGATCATAAACTGCTCACATTCAAATTCCAAATCAAGTTAAAGCAGAAGAATACATTCAGAGCAATTTACGAGATATAATATTGTGCATATACCCAACATTTTCAAGGAAAACTTCTGAAAGTTTTAAAGCAATTTAAATGTCATTCATATGGAACCAGAGGAATTGTGTGATGAACAGTAGTGGGATTCAAATTTTTTTACTACCAGTTCTGTGGGCGTGGATTGGTGGGCGTGGCAGGGGAAGGATACTGTAAAATTTCCAGTCAGAAGTGGTATTTGCTGGTTCTCTGAACTACTCAAAATTTCTTCTACCGTTTCTCCAGAACTGGTCAGAACCTGCTGAATACCACCTCTGGTGATGAACCTAGAGAAGCTTTAAGGATGAATATGAAAAAACACTGACAAACATGAAGAAAGTCTAGCTACTAAATTATAATTGTCCTATACAAAAAAAATCACATTGATTGCTCTGAAGAGGACATGATTCTTCTAATGCAGAGCTGTCAAACTTGCAGCCAGATGCATCATGCGCTGGCCACATCAATGCACAGTTTAGCAAAAGGGAAAAAAGTCCCAATATGTCATGTGATGCTGCTGTGACAACACCAATTTGACCCCTGCTCTAAGCAATATGGTTGCAATAATTCAGATGATTCACATGGCAGCAAAGTGGTTCACAAATTCCAACAGCTACCATCCAATGGTTAACTGAACTTTGCAATCCACTTCTGATTGTCCTAGACCAGGAGTGTCAAACTGGTGGCCTGCAGACTGAATGTGTCACATGCAGACCATGCACACCCTAGCTTTGTAAAGAGACAACACTTTGCCATATATCACATGACAACAAAGTGACACGGCAAGTTTGACACCTGTGTCCTGGGAAATTAATTTTTCAACCAGGTTCTTTTCACAAGCCCCTGAAACGATAGTCCATATTTTCAATGGAACATCCAATATCACCTCACTCCAAATTCTGTATAGAGGGAAAGCAATGAATTTTAAAATACACTCTGGCATTTTGCACACCAATTGTGTCTTCCCAAAAGAGAACTCAGAAAAAGTTGTGTCATTTTCAGCCCTGTATAAGTCAAGCAAGCTATGTTAGAGAATGGAAATTGAAATGGCATCTCATCTTCTATAAGTATTCCCTTTAAAGAATTGCTTGCATAATATTTTTTCCAAAGGGGAAAAGGGCTGCCCATAGTCACTTCAGTGCTTCATCATTACAAAAGAAAGATTGCTCTTTTATTGGCTTGTACTAGAAATAAATTGGCTCGACTACTGAACACAGTCAATGTAATGAGATCACAGAGGTCTATAGTTTCATTTTAAGTAGCTCAGATACCTGTGTTGTTGGGTCCTAAAAATCTGCTACTCAAATTAGAATTATAACAAGTGCAATTTTGGCACAATACATGCAATCCCACCTGCTCAAAGATGACCACATAGGATTATAAAAGTATTTCACCATAGGAAGTAGCAAATTTGAGTTTTCCACCTCTTATGAGACTTCACAGCAAGACAAATTAAGAAAAGTTCTTTGATTAAGAAATCAGCTTGAGCTCATATTTCCCAATTAAAATGAGCAGACAAATCTATCAATGGGACAGCAGTTGTATTTTATTTATAACATGTACAAGATACTTTAGCATGTTCAGTATTTTTGTTTGTTTGATTGTAAACAGAGTTTCTTTCTAGGAGTTTGTCTTCATTAAGAGTTCCTAAAATTTCCAATAAAGTTGAAGATTCTCTGTTATTCTGGACTCAAACATATTTTCCTCCCACTTGCTATATCTTTCTTCTCTTCCTGGTTATAGACTTCTTGTTCATATTTGGATTGTGTAGTTCTTGGCATTTTCTGAGCTTGATTGTTTTGCTTACAGAAGTTTCATTACCCCAGTGCATAAACATACCTCCTCCAAAACTGTCAGGGGAAGCTATTGTATAATAGCTTTACTTGCTAGTTTTGGTGGACCTTTAGTTTTCTCTTGGGTAGTTCCTTGATTAGGGGTTGTGTTCTGATTGATATTAGTTCTTTATCTGGATGTTGGCTGCTGGGGAGTATGTATTCTGGTCTTTTTTGTTTCTATCTTGGCTTTCTAAAATTTATCCCTTTTCAGTGTTATGTAAATGTGGTTTATCTCTACTTGTCCATTAATGGCTGATTTGCCTATATCATGGGTATCAAACTCGATTTCATTGAGTGCCACATCAAGATTGTGTTTGACTTTGGGGGGCTGGGGTGGGTGTAGCCAGGGCCAGCTAGATGTCACTCATGTCGAAGGTGGCTGTGGTGGCCCAAGTGCTCTGTCAGTGAAAATGGGCTCTTGAGCTCTGTTTTGGCTGTGACAGCCTCCAGTAACCCACTGCCAACCTCCTGAGGTCCATTTTCACTGGCAGTGGCAATGTGGGCTGGTCCTTTGCCTTGAGTTTGACCCCTCTGTCCTACATAGTGGCTGCTTATACTGAATATTGTAGAATATAGATGACAAGTTCTTGTGCTACTGAGTCTTTGTTTATTTAAGACACTGAAGGGCTTTTGTTGTTTTGTATGTTACAGTAATGCTACATGGTTATAATAGGCTGTTATTGTTTTTGAGATGTTTTTGATATAATGTTAAATCTTAATAATCTGTATTAGTTGTGCTGTAGTGGGCTGAGTGGCCAGGTACTTTGTGATTTGTTGATATATATAGTTGGAAAATGTTATATAGGTGTTGCATAATTCCCCCCTCCCTTTTTTTTCTAGTGTTTTGTGTTGGTGTAGTATGTTTGTACTGGAATGGGACAACTCACTACAGCCAACTTGCCATGGCCAGCTCACTGTGGGACAACTTGTTACAGGACAACTTGCCACAGGACAATTCAACAAATACAAAACTTAAATTATTTTCAAGAGAAACGTTGCCAATAATAATAAAATAAACAGTCAATCCAGAAATACAAGAGTTACAATAATTTCAACAAAAACATGGTTACTAATAAAGTAACTATTAATGTTAAATTAATTTAATGTTAAATTTTCCTTTGGTGAGTTATCCTGCTGTGAGTTGTGGTGGCAAGTTGTTCAAGATGCTGTTTATACTCATCTAAATAATGTTCTTTTACAGCTTTTCTACTTATATTTCTGGTTAACCTGGTTATATTTTTCAATAGACTAGTGTTTCTAGTTCTCTGATTAGAATAGTGTGGTGTGCTATTGTTTTCTTTTTGCTTGTGAATTTTATCTCTTTAAATATTTTGTGCTAGGTTTATGGGTCTTCTTTTATATTTGCTGCAAAGGAAATTTGAAGTTTCATTCTATTTTTATTTTCATTTTTTTCTTTCTGTACTTTTGCTTTTCTTTTCATCTTTCTCCCTTTATTGATTCTGCTTTTTATTAATTTGTGTTAGTTTTCATATATTTTGTAAAGATTTAATAAAAAAATATAGATGTCATCTATATATGAATTCATACATTGTTTTTAGACATGGCATTGTGGTACCTGCTGAGTCCTGAGAATGATGATTGCATTAGTGTATTCTTCTGATCTGATGGTATATTTGTCTATTAAACTGGAAGTATGTACTGAATACTAGATTAAATAGGGTTTTCATATAATTAGTATGGCTCACTCTGTTTTCTTGGATTTCAAATTTACAGAAAGTATTTTAAAGCTGTTTTTTGTTTATATACTGTTTCTTAGGGCATCTCTGTATTTATTTAATTTCTCTATTTGTTTTAAGGAACATCAGTCAATAGCACTTCAGTAGGTTTTATTCATATTCTAACTATATGCAATTTAGTGTCATTTGAAAATGAAAGTTGTCTTTATTTCACATGACTATATGTCAGGATTTATACAAAGCATTTAGTAGAGTTGCTTGGCAACAGAAAACATGCATGTGAAGTCCTTCTGATAAATCCAACATATCCGCATACTCATCATAATGCTTCAATTTAAAAAAAAATAGATCTATGACACCCATCACAATTAATATCTAAATTATTTGTGGCAATGGAAAAGTGATAACCATACATCAACAATAACAGCTGCTATCAAAGTCTACATGGGGCAGCAAAGTACTAATACTTCCCCATTCTTACTGTATCTAAGGATAACCATCCTGCAGCCCTGTTTCAAGTAACATGCCCTGTCTTGGATAGAGGGATTTCAGCAATAGCATTTAAACTTATATAATGCTTCATGATGCTTTACGGAACTCTCTGAGTGATTTACAAATGTCAACTTATGGCCTCAACAATCCGTGTTCTCATTTTACTGACTTCAGAAGGATGGAAGACTGAGTCAATGTTGAGCCCATCAGGATCAAACTCCTGGCAATGGGCAGGAGTTCTGCAATACACTGCGCCACCACAGTTCCTAGATATCCACTTACATTTCCAACAAACATTCCAAACATTCTTATTCATCATTGATAATTTATCTGGCATTAAATATCATTGGTATATAATTTTATAATTCTCTTTACGGTTATAGTTCAATGTGAATTTTAGTTCTTAAATTAATATATTCTCCCATTGCTCTAACTTCATATTATAATCTAAATTTCTTGCCCATTGAATCATACAATATTTAACATTTTCAGTTAAAGCATTTTATAAACCTTAGCCAGATGGCCAGAGATAGTATTCAGCAGGTTCTGACCAGTTCTGGGGAACCGGTAGTGGAAATTTTGAATAGTTCAGAGAACCAGCAAATACCACCTCTGACTGGCCCCGCCCCCATCTATTCTCAGCTGATCGACTGGGTCTTTTTTTGTTTCCCTGCACAGGAGAATGGAACTGGAAAGCAGGTTAGTGGGGTGGGGAGGAAATGGGATTTTGCAGTAACCTTCCCCCAGGAGTGGGGAGGGAATGGAGATTTTTTAAAAAAATAAACTTTATTAATTTTACAATTAAAATAGACAAGCAACACATACAAAAATGTGAGAAAGGAAAAAGAAACAAAGAAAAAAGAGTAGAAAGAAAAGTCAAGAAACAATTAAAAACAATTTCATCCTCTACAGTTTGTGGGATCTTATTTTTATCATTATTTTATGCCATATGTACAATTAATCCTTGATGTGAATATATAATCACTACTACAATTATAACATTTCTTCTGTTACAATTTATTATGTAATCTATCTTTGATCTATCCATTCATATCAGCAGTTCTAGCTATCATAGTACATTGATGTTTCTTTGTCTTTTAATGCCAAAGTTAATTTGTCTATTTCTGCACAATTTGATATTTTTTTGAATAATCATTTCCTCCAATGGAACATGAGGTTGTTTCCAACATTGTGCAAAAGCCAATCTGGCTGTTGTCAAAATATGTACTACTGTATACTTCACTTTTTTGGGGAATTGTGTATTAAAGATCCCTATTAGAAAGAATTCTGGTTTAAATTCGATCTGTTCTTTTGTCATTTCCTCCAACTATCTTCTAACTTTCTGCCAATATCTTTGAGCCTCTGAACAAGACCATCACATATAGAAGAATGTTCCCTCCTTTTTTTTGCATTTTCAGCAATTCGGACTCATGTTGGGGTGTATCTTTGCTAGTCTTGAGGGGGGAAGGTGCCATCTATAAAATATTTTATAGGCATTTTCCTTGTATGCTGCCGATTTTGTGATTTTATTATTTCTACTGCAGACCTTCTCCCATTCAGTTAAAGTGATACTACTACCTATATTCCTACTCCAGGCTATCATGTTCCCTTTGACAATTTCTTTCTCTAATTCTGTCTCTAGTAGGTAATTATAAAATTTTGTTATATTTTTTTCTCTGGGCCTAATAGAATTTTGTCTAGTTGCTGAACTTTATTATTGATTCCAATTTTTTTCTTATCCTGTTTGTATCTACTCTGGACTTGAAGATATGCCCATTGATCAATTTGTACTCCCTGGTCTTGAAGATCTTGCCACAGTTTCAAATTTCCTTGCGCATTCAATAAATCCTTATATTTAATCATCTTAGTAATGTCCAGATTATTTGGGTGAATCATCGCCTCCATTGTTGAAATCCAGATCGGTATCTTTAAATAATGTTTTTTCCTTATTTTCTTCCAATTGGTCAGTAATGAATCTCTAATTAGGTGTCTAATCTGGCTAGTTTTCTTTATTCCTTCTTCTCTTGATTCCACTATGTTCTGGAATCTCAAATATGTAGCAGCCTTGTCCATCTCTAGGTAGACCAGTGAGTCCTTCATTTCTTTACTCACATTCTTTAGTTGTTCATCTACTCTTTCCAATTTCCTTTCAGTTCTTTTTGTCCTTTTCTCTACCTCTTTTATTGTTGCTTCATTTCTCTCCAAGGCCTGCTTTATTATTTCAACTTTCTCCTCTACTTTAGAAATATCTGCTTTCATTTCTGCTTTTAGTTTCCCCATCTCTTCTTTTAATTCATTTATGTCTGCTCTCATCTCATTATGATTTTTCATCATTTCTTGCAGCTTCAACATTGATTCTTGTAGAGTAAGCAGGATCAACTGGATATTGGCATTTGAGGTGGTAGCTTGTTTCTCCAGTGGTATTGTTTCTTCAATTGTCTTTTGTGACATGGGTGAAGATGTTACCAACGTAGTTGTCAGTGTTGGAATGGCCTTTCTTCCAGTTTTCAGAGTTGTAGTTGTTGTAAACATCATTTCTTTTAAGATTTGTTTTTGTTGTTGTAATATATTAATTATGTTATCCCAAATTAACATTCAATTGTAACAGTCGATGGTAAGTCCTATATATTGAAATTGATCAGTAGTCCAATTAATTAATCTCTCTCTCTCTTAGATATCTAAACTCTATTTTTATTTAATAGGGTAGTGTCTCTTATGAATAAAAATATTAACCCAATATACATTCAAGTCTGATTTCTATATCACATATATAGTTTATATATAACCTAACATTTGTTATTGAGTCTCTATGCGTAAGTTCAAAGTAATCCTAATGAGCAATATTTTATCCTATCTCTCTAGTCTGAATCTTATTTACCAATACTTTGCCTAAATCCAAATATATATAAATACTATAAGATACTTTGTCTATGGGATGTTTTATCTAAGCAAGTGTCTTATCAGACCTTGTTTTAAATATCCTTAAACATAAGCAACAATGCAATAGCCACAAAATAAATCAATTAAATATTTAAGGTAATCATCCCAGTAAATACAACTATTAATATATAAAAATTAATTGTAATTATTAATTAATCAATGCTTAAAATTATTATTATTTCCCTTATTTTTTCTATATATATAACTGGCAAGAATATAACTATCAATATTACTAATAAATCACCTAGATCAGGCAAATTATATCACAGTTGCAATAATCAATTTCCTTTTCAACCACATATATATAAACTTATATAACACTATGTAAAAAAAATTGAAAGAGGAACATTAACTAATCAAAACATCAAAAAGTAAGAGGAAAAGTAGAAAAAGAGAGAAAGGGGAAAGAATCTTAGAGTAGCTATTCAGCTTTCAGTCTCTAAAGTTACATGCTTGCAATCCAAATGTACCAGAAATGGAGAGTTGCTGAGTAATAGCAATGTCCTCACAAAGTCTCAGCTCACTCAGTGATATCCAGTTCTCTTTTCGTCTTAGAATTCTTAAGTTCGGTTTTTCTGTATTTCTACAATTAAAGCAGACAGTTCAATTGAATGTGTGCACCCTCAGATCAGTGGCCAAAGGACTTTTAAAAGTTTCAAAAGTATCTAGATATCTCCTTTTGCACCGCGTTATCTCCACCAATTTCACTCACTCAGATCTTCTTCTTGTCTCAAATTTATTACAATCATTCAAAATAGAAGTGATCCAAATTCCCCAGACCTTCCAGCGGCTAAATTTTCTTCCGTTAATAACAGTGTAGCAAACCTCACCAGCCTCCCAGTCTTCTTTGCTTTATTTATTACTGTCCTTATTTTCTATCTGTCAAGCCCTTTCACTTTCACCCACCTCACCTCCGTTCCTTAGCCGCTTCCTTTTAGGGCTTCGATCAGGTTCTTTCAATAGCCTTCTGTGGATCCACAGCGCTCAGGGTTCTAACACCATCACAAACTTCCTCGCCCACACCTTTCACCATTAATCACCACAATCTGTCACTCACTCACTTCCTTTCATCAGTGGCAGGCAGGGCCGCCATTAGCAAAATGGCAGTCTCTTGTTCGTTGGGCTCTAGAGGGTTTCTCTTCACTACAATGGGAGTTGCCTTCCCCACACCACAGTTTGAGTTGCCCCACACCGGCATGCTTCTCTCCAGGATTTCTGCACCCCAAGGGATTGCACCAACAGCAAGAAGAGGTAAGAAGAACCACAAGCAGACTTCAGCACCTCTGTTTGTCCTGCCTCACCACCAGAAATTTTGCCTAGAATGGAGATTTTACAGTATCCTTCCCCTGGAGTGGAGTGGGAATGGAGATTTTACAGTATCCTTCCCCTGCCACACCCACCAAGCCACACCCACAGAACCAGTAATAAAATTTTTTGAATCCCACCACTGCGGAAACCAGATTGTTTAAAATTCATTTTTAGCTACTTTTGCTGACTGCTGGCAGCCTGCAGTTCAGCAGTTCAGTTCTCTCTGACTCACAGTTAACTCAGCCTTCCATCCTTCCAAGGTCAATAAAATGAGGATCCAGATTGTTGGGGGCAATATGCTGATTGTAAACCACTTAGAGAGGGCGGTAAAGCACTGTGAAGTGATATATAAGTGTAAGTGCTATTGCTATTAGCAACTTCAAAACTGCATTTTTAAAATCTAGAGTAACCTTTATTTCAATTGTAGATAGTAGATTAGTGACATGTATGGCCTAGCTCCAAATCCTGTTTTTTTTAATTTGAGAATGAACAAGATATTATTTCATTATAAACCTAACAATTGGAACTCACTATCATTTCTGTTGTGTCCAACAACAGTCTTCACCCCAGTCTGCTTTTTGAG
The DNA here is from genome assembly GCA_009733165.1 of Naja naja. NCBI lineage: Eukaryota > Metazoa > Chordata > Lepidosauria > Squamata > Elapidae > Naja > Naja naja. Next base: position 51,864,219 of record CM019151.1, read on the forward strand.
CAAGAGCTGGAGAAGCCTTTGATTGGCTGAACTGTTTGACAGCTCCGTATAAAAGGAGCTGAAAAACAGAATCAGCTGGCTCTCTCTCAGCTGGCTGCCGAGTTAGCTTGTGGCTAGCCGCGGTTGAGATACAAGTTAACAATAAAGCCTTGTTAGATTTAACCTGCCTCTGCCACTTCTCTCCTATGCGCCAACCTCAAAACTGGTGACAAGGATGGGATTGTTAGAGAACTGAGGCAATTCTGAGGTGAAAGAGAGCACCACAAGGCTGAAGTCACTACAAAGAGCTGTCATTAAGAGCTGTCACTAAACAAAGTGGCAAATGGCAGCACCACTAAACTTCCCGCCCTTTCATCCAACCACCGAGACGTGGACATCATACATCAATAGATTTGAATGCGTCATGGACTTCGCAAACCTATCCAACATTCCACTGAACAGGAAAAAAGCCTATTTCCTGAGCTTCTGTGGGGCAACCATCTTTGACATGGCCACCGCTTTACTGCTACCCCAGACAGTCAAGGCTGTCACCTGGGAAGAGCTGCAGGAGGTGCTCGGAAACCATTATGCCCTGAAATCATCATGCATCACCCGCTGCCATGCCTTCTGGCAAAGAAGTCAAGTGGAGGGAGAATCCATGAGTGAGTATATGGCAGCCCTTAGGGCAGCCTCCCTTCAATGTGGTTCCCGAAACCACCTGGATGATATGCTGCTGGACCAGCTCATCTGTGGAGTGAGAGACCTTCAGCTGCAAAGGTGACTGCTTGCAAAAGCCAACCTCAACTTAAAACAGGCAATCGAGGAAGCACAAGCAGCCGAACTGTCAACTCTATCCTCAGCAGAGATCCAAAAAGCAAGCAGCCTTCCCAGGGTAAAACCTGGCTCTACAGTTCACTATGAAGGTACATACTTCAAAGACGAATACTATGAAGAAGAAGCAATAAACCGCCTCAAAGACCTCAACCCATGCAAAGAAGAAGTCTCCCTACAGACAACAGACAACCTACACCACAGCTGATTTGTCTCAGCTGTGGAGGAAACCATCAGAGACCCACTTGCCATTTCAGAAATGCTATCTGCCTAAAGTGCCAAAAGAAGAGTCACCTGGCTAGAATCTGCCAAGCACCAAGAATCACAAACCTGCCAAGAAGTTTCAAACCCAAAGAGGAATGCTATGCCATCAACAAAGCATTCCCAAGAGCTGAGTCACTGCCGTATTGTTCCAATATTAATAAAATTAATGTTGATCTTCTCCTAGAAGGCAGCCCCTGTTGAATGGAGGTGGACACTGGTTCCTCCCTATCCCTCCTTTCCTGGAAAACACTGAAGAACCTGGTTCCAGACATCGAAAAGGATCACCTGAACCCCTGCAACCTGGACTTGAGGGACCACCAGGGACAATCCATTCCAGTCCTCAGAACAGGCAAGTTCCTCATTCAATACAACAATTTTAAGGGTCACCTACCCCTAATTATTGTTAATGGGTGCCTGCCAAGCTTAGTAGATTTAGACTGGTTCCATTCACTAGGACTACAAGTGACTGGAGTAAATGCAGTCACTCTTCACAACCTAGAGAGAGAGAGAGAGAGAGAGAAAGTTAGAAAGAAAGAAAGAAAGAAAGAAAGAAAGAAAGAAAGAAAGAAAGAAAGAAAGAAAGAAATCCTTCAAAGATAGAAAATAATTTCTCATAACTTGAGATCAATATTTAGGATAACCTAAACTTTATTTTACTTATTTGTATACATATTTCTATACCATTATTCTAATGCATATACATTATAACTAACTGAATTGCTTATTTTTTCATAGTTGTACATTTGGATATTTTTTGATACTTCAAACAAGAAACTCTTGTTTGATACTTCAAACAAGAAACATGATGCAATAACAAGGCTTCTCAAAGACAGATAAATTTAATGATGTCAATTTATAAACAACAGGTCAGTTGGAAATCACAAAGTAATTGGATTTAGTTTATATCTGAATGGGACACACACACACACACACTCATTCACTCACACACATACACACACATGCAGTATATAAAAATAAAAATGTAGGTATAGTTTTGGACCCAGCACTGCCCATAGAGAATCAAGCAATTTCAGTGGTTTATAGTGCCTTTTACCAGCTTTGGCTGTTATCCATCTAAAAATAACCTTGCTCAGGCTTTGTTAGCTCCCCATTCTAATTATTGCAAGACATTATTAAAATACAGATGCTTTGGAAATAGTCTAGAACAGGGCTGTCAAACTCCCGACCTATGGACCAGATGCGTCAAGCCCTGGCCACAGCCATACCCAGTTTAGCGAAGGGGAAAAAAGTTCCAATATGTCCCGTGATGCCACCATGATGATGAGAGTTTGACACCCCTGATTTAGAAACTTCAAAGAGTTAAAAACAGAATAACTTACAAGGTGTCCAATAGCATAGTTTTAGGCCTGTATTTGAGATCTCTACCAATAGCAGTTCCTGATCTAATTAAAAATATTGCTATCAGTTTATGTCATAAATTATTTGAGTCCAGGCTATCTGAAAGATCCTTGTTCCATTTGCATATACCAGACATTCCTGTTGTTCCACAGGGATGTTAACTGGTAACTGCAAGAAAACATTGTATCCCATATGAAATTACGCCCCCAGAAATGATTGCCTTACACCTACATTCTTCTTCTTTACTTCCTCTTTTGCCACTTTGGATATCAAGAGAAATACAAAGTTTTGATTCTTGCATATCTCGTGGCCTTAAACATTGCTATTTGATACTGCTGTAGAAGGTCTTATACTTACTTTACACTATTTTAATTCTGTCAAGGACTTAAATAATCATTTTTCTGTTTTAGTACTTTAATATGTTACTGTTCCTTTATTGTGACTCCAGGCTGCATGGGTGTCACTATTACTGTTATTATTATTTATTAAACTTTTAAACCATCATCTCCCCCAGAAGGTGACTCTGGGTGGCTCACAAGTTATAAAACAAGTAAAAGTGGTTTTTTTTGTATTGAAACATTAAAAATAACACATATTAGAATATTGTTTATAAAAAACTGTATTAAAACGAAAATTGAGCAAGCTAAGAGATGGGATAGGAATGAAGTCTTGTTACCCCTGTCAATCACCTCCAGAAGTGGGCAGCCCCCTCAGGGCCCCAGGCCAATCAGAAGTTAGCTTTTAATATCCTTCCAGCAAAAATGGAAGTGGCTATTTTGTTGCTCCTAATTTATATTCTATTAATTATGCCTCTATTTGTATGATTTACTTTCTAATTTATATGTTGGGCTTGATGAACCATATCCATAGAACTCATTCATCCTCTTTTAACAGACCCCATAATCCCTTGCAGGGTGGAGTCAGGGCAACTGAATGGAGCTGAGTATTTACTGGCTGGATGCCCTTCCTGTCACCAATGCAAAGTTTTATTCGGCACCACTATCCAGAGAACACCAAGGGCCTTGGTGGCTCAGGCTGCTAAATGCCTGCACTTAAGTTCCAGCTGCCTACAATTACTGTAGGCTCGAATCCCACCAGGCTCAAGGTTGACTCAGCCTTCCATCCTCTCGGGGTAGGTAAATTGAGGACCCAAGATTGTTGGGGGCAATAAGATGACTTTGTAAAAATGCCGCTTAGTAATAAGTAGGCATATACAATGGAATGAAGGCTATTGCTGAGCATACTGGGTTGTATCCCAAAAAATTGTAAGCCGCCCTGAGTCTTCGGAGAAGGGCGGCATATAAATGTAATTAAAAAAAACTCATTATTCAGCATAAAAAGAGAACTTTACATTCTGTGGTTTTGTGGAATCTAGCATGAGATGAGGGCTAATTAGCCTGGAAAAACTTTGTTAAATCATAAATTATAAATACAATAAAATACAATAAAATAAATAATAAATTTCTTAAATTATAAAAATGATAATCAAGTATAATCAAATCATTTCAATGTTCTATCTGAAAAAAATAAAACCTACACAAATTTCAATCAATGATCAGCAATTTACATAAACATAAATAAGAAGAAAAATTCTCCAATAGAGTTTATCCTTGCATCAGTGTAGTTTTTCATTGTGCCAACATAAAATGTAGCTTCTCAGCTGAATCTTCAGTCAGTAATTACCATCAACCTCTAGGCTTGTACCTTATTTTAATCATCCTTCTTTTCAGTTTGATCAGGGCTTTTGCAAATGTGATATTTTTGGATTCAAATGCATCTTAATATAGATTCCATTGTGCACCAAAATGGATTTAGGATAAGTTTTTGCTGCAGGGATTAAAGTCATGCCTTTAAGCATTACTTTTTAAATATATCATTATTAATCACAGTTTATGTTCTTTATAGATAATTATGGGACACATATGATATACAATGACAAATCTGCATACGGACAGGATGTTATACAACTTGCCTTGTGGTGTGACCAAAACAATCTGGAACTGAACACACTCAAAACCATAGAAATGGTGGTAGACATTAAGGAGAAACCCTCCCATAGTACCACCTCTTATAATATTAGACAACACAGTATCAACAGTAGACACCTTCAAATTTCTAGGTTCTATCATATCTCAAGACCTAAAATGGACACCTAACATCAAAAATATAATCAAAAAAGCACAACAAAGAATGTTCTTTCTGCACCAACTCAGAAAGCTCAAACTGCCCAAGGAGCTGCTGATCCAGTTCTACAGAGGAATGATTGAGTCTGTCATCTGCACCTCTATAACTGTCTGGTTTGGTTCTGCAACCCAACAAGACAGACACAGACTTCAGAAAGTAATTAGGACTGCAGAAAAAACAATTACTACCAACCTGCCTTCCATTGAGGACCTGTATACTGCACAAGCCAAAAAGAGGGATGTGAAAATATTTACAGACCCCTCACATCCTGAACATAAACTGTTTCAACTCCTACCCTCAAAACAACACTATAGAGTACTGCACACCAGAACAATTAGACATAAGAACAGTTTTTCCCTGAATGCCATCACTCTGCTAAACAAATAATTCCCTCAACACTGTCATACTATTTACTAAGTATGCATTACTATTACCATTAATCCTCCCATCCTTCCTTTCACCCAGCTTCTCCCACTTATGACTGTAACCTTGTTGCTTGTATCCTAACAATTTTATTGACTGTTTCCTAATATGATTTGATTGCTTGGTGTACCTTGTGACTATTATTCTTGACTCTTGACTAATGTATATTTTCTTTTATGTACACTGAGAGCATATGCACCAAGACAAATTCCTTGTGTTCAAATGACACTTGGCCAACAAAGAATTCTATTCTATTCTACATATAAGAAACCTTTGGAATTAAAACATTTCATGATACTTGAAAGTGTTAACTTTTTCTATACCATTCACTTCTACAATTCAGTATTAGTGTAAAGCTTTTTAGCAAAAATTAGTGTTGAGTGGTGAACATATCCAGTACAGATTTCTGCTCCTATTTTCTCCACAACCACAACTCTGTGAGATATGTTGGTTGGAGACAGACTGGCTAGCCCAAGGTTACCTAGTTGTCTTTCATTGCTAAGGCAGGACTAGAATTCACAGCCTCCTACTTTTCAGCCTGGCACTTTAAACACTAGACCAAACTGGCTCTCAAGAATAAGATCTGAATAAAAAAAGAAAGAAAGCACCTGTAAATGTATTATTTTAAATAATAAATATAAATAAATAAATAATACAAATAGTTCTTGATAATGAGTTAAAACTAAATGTAAAGTTTAGCAACTTATGAACATGGAGGATTTAATTTTCTGGTCATACTTCTTTATAAGATGGTACAACATCAGAACATAATTTAATGTTGACAATCTTTCACTGAATTCTTCTTGTTTGTTGCTAATTATAATGTCCATTTCCATCCAGTCTTGGAGTTTATGTTTTAAATGTAGTTTCATAATGAAACCTGGAATGTGAATGGTCCTATAATCAGCCAGATCTTTCTTATTATTCTTTGGGGTACTATTACTTCTAATCCCTAGTCCTTCTGAGTCAAACCTCTTTGATCAATGAATGCAAATGGGGATACTAGCAGGGCATCCAGTTAGAATTCATTCTAATTAATTCAAGTAATACATAAGCACTGATATATTTCCTACCTTCCAGAATTCTATTATTTTAAGTACAATTGTTTACGAAACTGGCGCCCAGCTGTCCACTTGCTTAGGTAGTATATTGTTTCTATTGAAAGTATTATTAGAATCTGCACACAATGAATATTAGCAAAGTAAAAGCTATATGAAACTATTTTATTCAAGAAATTGATTTCATATTTCTGGAGTGGATATGTATATGGGATATTTTGTCCATAAATAGTCTCTGAGAGATGCAGATTGAAAACAAGGTGATTTTAGATTCAAAGGAGAGAAGTGTTACTTTGTTAAGAAGTTACAGTGTGACTATTATTATTTATTTATTATTTGGACTTGTATGCCACCCCATCTCCGAAGACTCGGGAGGCTCACAACTAAAACAACCACAATAAATAATTAAAAGGAATTAAACTGATCACAAGCCCCAAATAATAAATCTAAAATTTAAAATAATTTAAAAACCATCCCCCCCAGGGAGGGGTCACAGCCCGGACTGGTTGAACAGCCAGGTCTTCAAATCCTGGTGGAAGGTGCGGAGGTCAGGGACCAGGCGGAGCCCCAGGGGTAGTTGGTTCCAGAGGTCAGGGGCCGCGACAGATGTCTTTGACTTCTAAAACTAAACGTTTCTTTTCATAGTATCACATGGCAGCTATGTCAGGCAACTGTATGATCCTGGGAAAACAAGTGCTTGCTTTAAAATGTTGTAGACATGTTTCTTTTATATGTCTTCAATTTCCAAAATATATTTTTGCTTTAAGAATAAAGACTGTATAGCTGTACTAGTTATGATGTTCTGGATGCATAATCCTACTTTTTTCAGCTTTTTATTTATATGTTTTGTGAGGTACTAGAAGATATACAAGACAGAATGCTCAATAGCAAGTATGAGAAAACATTCTTTAAAGGCATTTTGAAACCATAGATGAAAATAAAAATTAAACTGTTTTTAAAGAAATCTTATATTTTATGTCCAGTGTATTTTATTTGGATTGCTAACTTCATACAGAATCAGTGTTATTGTAACTTTTAATAGATTTTAAAGATAGTGAGGATAAACATAACGGAGAGAAAATACTTTGAGGTAATTGTTAAGAAAGCCTGATTTATAGATGTATTGCAGCATGCAGGTTCCTTAAGATTCTTTGCAATTTTCCTTTCGTTCAACTAATAAATAATTAATTCCAAAGCTTCTTATATTTCTGTATGGGTAACCTTATTGAGCAGCATATTATGTGAGCATTGTGTTAGATTACTAATAGACTCTGGAGGAATAACAATAGCAATCATAATTGCAATTATTGTTTATAAAGTATGCATTTTATGGACATGAAAGCAAACCCATTTTAAGAAGACATTTATAATAAAACAATTCAAATTAAATGTACCAATTTTAATTTATTCAATTGTAAGCTACGTGCTTTAAATAAGTTTTTGTTTTTTAAACTCCCAATAAGCAAGAAAAAAAATCACATGAGAATAATCCGAAGTGAATAATGTATTCCTTCTCTAGGTCCTTCTTTCTATAAACTCTTCTCTCATAAAGTAGTTCTCCATTGAAAATAAATTAATCAATAAATACACTACCAGATAATATATGCCTAACTAGGTGTCAACATCTATGAAGCTTGTCTAATCTATTGTAATCAAAAAACCCTAACACGTTCTCCAGATGCTGTGTTGTGTCTAAAATGCACTTCTGAGCCTGGAGACAGGATTGACAAAAGTCAAAGCCAGAGTCTGTATAGCATCTTTAAATCTCTGGCTAAAGCTTAACTTCTTTCCACAAGGTCTTACTCCATTAATCCACCAAGACAAATTCTTCTCTCAATGGATCAAGGCTGTTACCTAGTTGCCAAACTAGGCTTCTCCCCAGCCTCACTACTCAAGTTGGACTATGACCAAGCAAAGCAAACCTTGTGCTAAAGGGTAGAGGACATCCAAAGGCAAAAGGACTTAGGGAACGCTCCATCATTTCTGGCTCCAGACACCATTAGATATGTTCTTACTCTTATTTTGTTGGAATCAGCAAACCATTGGAAAGCATTTTTGCTCACACGGTGCCATGTGCTTCCATTGGCTGTCCTGTAGAGCAAGTATAAAAAGATACTATTGACTGAAAGACTTCGTTCCTGTGGATCAGGAGAGGTGAAGACCATTGTTCACGTACTCCTTCAATGTTCCTTTTACAGAGAGATTAAAAAAAACCCAACAATTGCTAAGTATCCTGGCCATTCCGGTGCTGCTTATCTCCAGTGGCTGCTTAAGGACAAACAGTTCATAACTAGAGCACAGGTGGCTAGATTCTGCACAGCAGCACTGGGGATTTGTTGGAAACACATATCTAATTCACTATAGTTATTTTATATAACAAATGTGGCAAACCCATTGCACTGCTTATTCCTTTCCCTTTTAGCATTAAACTGACTATGGGCCACACAGTTTATGGATTGTAATTTTTAGTATAGTTGTCAACTTTGGAAGCTATATTCCATGCTGCCACATAGCCTGAGAGAGTGGGAGGGGGTAATTCAATTGAGTAGTTCTAAGTAGACAAAGTAAAATTCTTTTCTTAGCTCAAGGTTATTAAGTGTGGCTCAGGATGGAAAAAGGACCTTACACTGGGACGGATCGTGATTGGTCCATGTGATGTGATGATGGGGAAAAAGGGGATGAATTGTAGTTTGGGACATTGTGGGAAGTCCGGGAAACTTTTAGTTTCGAGATTTCACAGATGCACCAAGTGCTTTTCCAATAAAGGTACTTTTGAGATTATGCTTGGTGGGCCTTGGTGGTGCAGGCTGTTAATAGCCTAGCACTTAGCTCCAGCTGCCTGTAATTATTGCAGGCTCGAATCCCACCAGGCTCAAGGTTGACTCAGCCTTCCATCCTCTCAGGGTAGGTAAAGTGAGGACCCAAGATTATTGGGGGCAATAAGCTGACTTTGTAAAAATGCCGCTTAGTAATAAGCAGGCATATACAATGGAATGAAGGCTGTTGCTGAGTGCATTAGGTTGTATCCCAAAAACTGTAAGCCGCCCTGAGTCTCCGGAGAAGGGCGGGATATAAATATGAATAAAAAAATGAAAATGCTTATCTCGGAGTTACTGATTGGAATAGAGGTTTGCTGGAATGCTGACAATAATTAAACCAAGTGTAATTGACTGACTGCATTTTATCATAGATTTTATCTGCTATTTATTATTTTATTATAGAATTTTTAATTGTATATTTACTGTATTCTTATTTGTTCTGGTCTCTGGTCTACGACTGTAATAAACTTAATTGAATTAAAAATTTCCAGAAGAACCAGATAAAAATGTTTCTGTCTGAAAAAAGATTGAAGGATATTCCTTGGTCAGACTTTACTTGGAATCCTGTATCAAATCTTGTGCATTGCTGTTTAAAAACACTGGCAAATTGAAGCAATTTCAAAGGTTGGTTACCAATTGGCAAGACAATTGAAAATTAAGTTCTACAAGGAATAGTTATCAATTTATTCTTGATATTTTGATCAGTCTGTATCTTGTCAGATAAAATTTGTTAAATATCTGTCATTTCTTTAAAAATGTCTTTTATTATTTATTTATTTATTTATTTATTATTTGGACTTGTATGCTGGCCCATCTCCGAAGACTCGGGGCAGCATACAAGTGAAAATAATCTATCCATAATCTATCACAGATATGATTACTGGCATAGTTGATATTGTGGCTATTATTTCTGACACAATTCTTCAAAAGTCTCATTATTTTTACCTCTATATAAAACCATTATGTCCTCTAATGTCCACTTTTTAAATAATTAAATTGCTAATTTCTATTATGTCTTCCAAAACAATTCTGTTTCTAACAAGAAGCTGTGCATGTTTATAATCAATTTATAAATTTTATTGTAAAAGTTTCAATATTCAAATTTATTTAAACCTTAGTCCGCTTATATCTTTCTAAGATCAAAATCTTATTCAGCATTTTGCTATTTATTTCAAATTCTTTAAATTCTATGTTTATAACTGGTGATTCTTTCAGAGTTGAAGATTTGGTGAAGACTTTTCAACCTTGTTGTTCCATATATCTCTAATAGCTTTAAAATGATTGATAGGCAATTTCCAAAAGAAAGTGGCATTTATGGATTTAATTCCTTTAGAAGACTCCACCATGATTTTTAACAAGATGGCTAGTGCCCCTTTTCTCCTGGCAGTCAGATTCATGAAAGATTGCTGTCCTGTGGGCTTACTGCAAGGAGCAACCATCTGGAACACATAAAAGCAATCTCCTATCCCAGCGGTTGCCAACCGGTGGGCCGAGGCCCACTGATGGTCCACAAGAAAATTTTGGTGGTCGCAGAGAAATGCCACCCCAAAGCATCCCACCAAAGCAATTAAAGCAGGCTGTGAGGGAACACAAGGCTTGCGTCACTTGCATTAGGACAACATGAGGTAGTGAGGGGATGGGGGAAAGGGCAGAGGGGAGAACTTGCCTGGCCACCAGGTTGCTTCTTCTGCTTCTTTCTTCTTCTGCTTTTGGCTGCACACAAGTAAAGCAGCAAAAGTCTTTCTTTCTCTCCCCCAAACTCCACCAGAAATAAGTTTTTGGGACCCTGCAGGGCATCCTGCTCTAAGAGGCTGCACTGGCAAAGGTTCATTTCTGGTGGAGTTTGGGGGGAGAGAAAGAAAGACTTCTGCTGCTTTCCTTGCATGAAGCCTGAGAACAAAGCTCAAACGCAGGCTAGGAATGTGGCTGCCTTGGAGTGTGTGTGTGTGAGGGATATGTGTGTGTGTGAGAAAGAGAGAGGGGGGGAGAGGGACACAGTGAGGGTGAGTATCTGAATGGTCTAACAGCTGGCAACTCCAAATCTTGATCAATAAATACTCTGTCCTACACTTTGGCAAAGAAATCTATATACCAAATACAAGCTAGGTGGATGATCTTGTGGATGATCCTCACTCTGTCAAGGGCCTTGGAGTTCTCATATTGAATGACTTAAGCTCCAAAGCTCACTGCAACAGTATTGCCAAAAAGGCTTTAAGAGTTGTAAATTTAATTTTACAAAGTTTCTACTCTGGTAATACTGATTTGCAAACTAGGGCATTCAAAACCTTTGTTAGACCAATACTTGAATTTAACTCTGCTGTCTGGAATCCACACTGTATATCAGACATAAATACAATTGAGTGAGTCCAGAAGTATTTTACCAGAAGAGTACTACATTCCTCTGTTTGCAATAGAATACCTTACACCATCGGACTTAAGATTCTAGGCTTAGACAACCTTGAACTATGCCGGCTAAGATTGGACTTAAGCATAGTACATAAAATCATATGTTACAACGTCTTACCAGTTAATGAAAATTTCAACTTTAACCTCAGCAACACAGGAGCACACAACAGATATAAACTTAATGTAAACCACTCCAAACTTGATTGCAGGGAGTACGATTTCAGCAACAAAGTGGTCAATGTCTGAAACTCACTACCCGATTCTGTTGCCACCTGCTCAAACCTCAACCCCTTTACCCTTAAACTAACCTCTATTGACCTCACCCCATTCCTAAGAGGTCTGTAAGGGGCATGCATAAGCGCACAATCGTGCCTACCATCCCTGTCCTATTGTCCCCAATTATTAGTTCTTATTTCTTATATTTAAACTTACATTTATTCTTTTTTTCTATTGTATTGTAAGCTTTTGGCAAAATAAAATAAATAAATAAATAGAGAGGGAAGGAGGGAGGGATGGAGGGAGAGAGAGAGGGAGGGAGAGAGAGAGAGAGAAAATCACCAGCTCTCCAAGGTTAGATCAGATCTCTCTCTCTCTCTCTTCTTCTGCTTCCCACCAATGTCAGCAAGCACCGTCAGTCAAAATTCACATTAGTGGTCCACAGGATTTAAAATAATGAGTTTGGTGGTCCCTGAGTTCCAAAAGGTTGGCAACTCCTGTCCTACCCTGTCCTTATCGGAAAAGCTTCCAATGAAGCAGTCTACACACAGTTCCTTGGTCTTTGCAACTGTTACCAGGTCTACTTTTGCTGATTGTCACTTTGTCATATCTCTCTTTGAAGTCTAGAATAATTTTGCTATTTTTTCTAAAAATAAAGGTTTTGAGGGTTAGCAAACAAAATGTAAAAACGAACAACACTAAACCAAAAACACAAGGTTGTTCCTTCTCTTTGTTGTGTTAAGTCTCTTGAATGATTATATTGTTTCAGTAGCTGGATCTCGAAAAAAGCAACAGAGTTTATTTATATAATTTTTTATAATGCAAAAGGGTATTTTCCTGCCTTTCTGATCTTTTTGCAAAAACCTTTCTTCCTAGCAGGGAATTAACTGGTTTATTGGCAATAATGTACCTTTGAGGCCTATATAATAGTTTTCCCCATGGTGAACTGATTGTAAAGTTCCAGGATTTCTATCCCCCATGATACATTTGAAAGACACTTTACATCCTATTGTTTCTTGTGCTAGATAGATAAAACATAATGTCTTCTGCTTTCACTAAAGCTATTCAGCACTGACAACTTTGAGCTATTGTTTCTGTACTTGCACCATGTGAAAGCATTGGAAGCTTTTATGCCAGCTTTCGTAATGCTTGCCGAGTTTCATTTGAAATGCAAGGTCTGTTTGTCCTTGTTGATGTGAATGGGTAATTAAAGTCAATTAAAAAGAATCCGCGTAACATAGTGAAATAGACCAGGAAACTTTTGGAAATGTAGCCTTTTTTCAAATAGTTCATTGAACAGATGATTTAAAATTCCATGTTCATCTTTTCTGTTTTTACAGCTGCAAAAACAGCAGCCTGTTCTGTAGATTTTTATATTTGGAACATAATGATATATGTGGGGAAAACACATTAAATAGTCCCAAACTGGGGAGAACTATATGGTCAATTTTGCTCCAATGGGGCTCTTAGTTTTCTTGTGCCAACCACACCACATTGCTTAATACAAACAGAGTTTCCAGACATTGAAAGATGCATATGAGCTTTCTGAATGGACTTTTACAGAACTTTTCTGTAATACAGCCACAGCTTTTATCAAATATTAAAAAAGTAATTTTTTGTAAGTAGGTAACATTTATAAATAGAAAAGACCCACTAGGACTGCATAGACTGAGGGCTACCCATGAATTTTAGAAGGAAAAAAGAGTGAGAGTCAAATAATGGGATCCAATGAATGAATTCTGTAGTTATAATAAGAAATTTCTTATTGTTGGAAATATAGTAGCTTATTTTGCAGTTCTAGGCATTCCTGTAGTACTCTTAGTGTGTATGAATCACAGCCAATTAAAACTGTTCATAAATGTAATGCTAACATGCCAAGAGTAAGAACTGTACCTCTTTACTCTTCTCATCATGTCTATCAATTTGAAGATGAAAATACACAGTTTTTTCATTTTTATGTAGTATCTCATTAAATATACACACTTCTAATTTTAGTAACTCTTTAAATAACCTAAAATAACCTTTAAAGAACCTAAAATAGAAATAAAAATAAGATATCTTGTATTGCTGGGTGAATAGTTTTCAAAAACAGACTTTATATACATTTTGTCTGAGTTGAGCAAGGTTCGTAAACCTATACGATTGAAGTATAAATCCTGCTTAAACAACTGCTAGACAGATTCTATTATATGCAGTAGTGTGATGCTGCCGGTGTAACAACCAGTTCATTAATTGCGTACTTTGCTAATTGCATGTGTGCACAGCTTTCAAAATTACTTACATTCAGTGATGGGATGCTATCAGTTCGGCCTGGTTCTATAGAACCTGTAGCTGCGAAGAGCAGCTCACACAGAACTGACTGTTTGACCCACCCACCTGCCCGTGCTCTAGGCTGTCCTTTATTCCCTGCTTTTCTCCTCAGCTTCTTTGCACGGCACTGCTGAGGTTGAAAAAGCAGGAAACAAGGATTTTCAAATGCTGCACCCGCGCGCAGCGCTTGTCAGCTGTCCAAGCGGCACAGCTGATGACTGGGGACAATCATGCTGCTCACATGATTGTCCCCAGTTCAGAGAACTGGCAAATTGCTTCACTGGCTGGCCCTGCCCCTCCCTGCCAACTCACTCCTTACCTGGCATGTGAGCCATCCAACTTGCCTGGTTTGGTAAGTTGCTATTTTTCCTCCTCCCCCAACCATTAGCTGTTTTGCTCTGCCAGGAGATTTAGATTAGCTAGAAAGCAGGAAATCCTTGGATTTCTTGCTTCCTAGCTAATGTAAAAGCAGAGGACTGAACTTCCTTAGGATTGAAGCTTTTCAGTGCAGACTCAGGTAGCCGACTGCAGATAGATAGGTCTGTGATTTTGTCAGCAACTCAATCTGCCTGCCTGCTTTTGGGTAAAAGTTGCTCTTTTTTAAAATAAAAAATTCAATATTTACATGCATGGTGTGTTGTGAGTTAATTTTGTGAGTTTGCTTGTTAGCAAGTTTTATGAGTTTGCTTGCAAGCAAATTTTATGTTCTATGTCTGCTGCTGTTTTGGCCCACCACCCTGCCCGAGATCTTACCTGACCTTTATTTCCTGCTTTTTCAACTTCAGCTGCTATGCAAGGCACAGCTGCGGTGGAAAAGCAGGAAAAAAGTGTTGTTTCAAATACTGCTGGTGAAGATTTACAGGCGCTTGTGCAGCATACAGAGAAGCACATTGTAAATCACTGAACATTGTAAATCACCGAAACGGTAGTTAATCCTGTCGAATCCCACCCCTGCTTTTACACATAATAGAATAGCAAGATAAAGGTGTTCTTTGAGTTCTAATTGCATCTGAATAACTTCCAATTAAATTTGAATGGCAATTTAGCATGTTTAGGCATATTTTTAGGTCTTATAAAAAGTAAATATTGAAACGAGTGAAAGGATAATTCTTTAAGACCAGTGACCCATGGAAATGAAATTATACAGGTCACAAACTTACACAGCAATAATACATATTGTAGTTTAACTTTACCCTTATAAATAATGGTTGCAGATTTATATTATATGAATTTCCTCTGATAGAAGAATAGAGTACACAAGGCATCTCATGCTGTTCTTTCTAGAATAAACTTTGTAACATTTACAAGTTTCTTATATTCTTTTCTTTCACACAAAAATAGTGAGTTTTCAAAAAGGATTTAAGATACACATTGCTAAAATAAATAATTAAAGCTTCTCTATGCTGTAGAGAAGGAAGTTAATGTTTATATTAATGGTAAGGTAGTTCTCAACATAAGACTATAATGGAATTTGCCCATTATAGTGATATGTTTAATGATTGTATAAAATAGATTGGTCTCATGACCAAACCAATTTTATGAACTTTTTACAGCAGTCATTAAGCGATTCACCAGGATCATTAAATGAATTTAGTCATTAAGCAAATGCCATGGTCATTAAGTGAACCAATGCCTCACTATGAGTACAATTTTGCCAAAATCTGAAAGTGCAAAGCAACCATGAAATGCAATTACATGAATGACTGCAGGATGCTATAAATGGCTATAAATGTTGCTATGTTGCTGAGTGTTCAAAGTTTGGTCATGTGACTTCAAAGGGAGCCCAGCTATCAGAACTTTGAATATGGGTCATATTTCAAATCCAGCTGGTCATAACTAAAATGATCACTAAGCATCTGGTTGTAAGTTGAGGACTACCTGTACCAGAAATGACCTCTACAGAAATTCTTCCATTATGTGAGGGAGAACACCACAGTGCAAAAAGTAATTGGCAGATATGTGCAAAGTAGTCTTGACTTATATATAAACTTTGGTCCTTGGTGTGAAGATAGTAAACTATAAAATATTATGGATTTATTATATTTTCCTAGTAAAATCAAATTATTTAACAACTCTATATAATTTGTCAGAGAAAAAATAAACTGATGCATCCTAGTCTGGTGTAGACCCCAAGATCGGTGACCAGAGACTAATGTTTGAGAGGATAGAAATAATATAAACAGGCCTAAATTGTACTAGATTAATGTGATATCCATGAGAAGCTAAACTAATTCTTTGTAAAAAATTTATAGCTCCAGTATCTGCTTTGGGTCAATTGATGATTTCAAAGATTAGCAAAGTTAAAAGATTGTTTAGCTTTATTCTTGTTAATTATTGTCTTTTATCTTAAAGAGTTTGAAATATTTTCTGAAGCTTCAGTTTCTGGTAGAAACCACAGAAACTATGGAAGGATAATCTTCTGAGCATAATTTGATGATTCTTATGTTCCTTAGACTGGAAAATCTAAAAAAGTGTTGACTATAGCTTTCTGTGAAGGTCGGTGGCCTGAATTATATCATACCAACCATTAACTTCAGCCAATTCAAATTTTGTTTAATGTTTGTTTGTGATTGCTTTACATTAAACATGTAGCTCAGAGGTGGTATTCAGCAGGTTCTGACAAGTTCTGGAGAACTGGTAGTGGAAATTTTGAGTAGTTTGGAGAACCAGCAAATACCATCTCTGACTGGAGATTTTACTGTATCGTTCCCCTGCCATGCCCACAGAATTGGTAGTAAAAAAATTTGAATCCCACTACTGATGGAGCTGTATATCTGCCTTCTTTTTAAGACATCTAATTAACAGCTACAGGACATGAAAGTTTTTGAAAAATACTGCTAATGTTTTTTGAGATTAATATTTTAATTGAATTAAACACAGTACTTATTTTATATCACTATTTAAGATAAAAAGTGCCTTCATGTTACTAAAACACAATTTATTACAGATTAAAACAGGGAAATATTTTAATTTGTAATAAATCATGTTTATTTAGTTACTTTTGTATAAGTTAGTTTTGCACAGACAACACAAACCAAATAAAATATATATTTCTATATTACAGTTTATACAGAACTTGTTTTAACTGGTCCAGCTGAACCTTCTATATACTGCTAAAACCCTTGTGTCTATTTGTTTCTAACCTTCATTTGAGTGCAACTGTAAAATGTAGGACAACAATAATTGAACCCAGGTAACTCAAATGGGTTACCTTATGAAATGCTGGGAGCCAGGACTTCTTGGGAAATTTGGAAAAGTTGTGACTGATTCAGTATCCACCAGAATCTCCAGCCATACTTTCCAGAAAGCCACAGGTTGCATGAGGAGATAAAAATGGAGGGTCATCTTCTATTTCTCACCTTGTTCTGGCTCTGTTCCCAATCAGCAAGTAGCCAGGCCTGATGGAAAAGGAGCACTTGGCTGTTTGGAAACTGAGGCTGAAATCTGAAATCTCTTAATGGTGATTGGCAGATTAGGAAGGATGAGGAAGCAAGTCAGATACCTGCTGGTGAGGTAGCTGGCTGGCTGGGGGGTTCCAGTGTTCAATGGGTGAACTTCTTCTCTTGGAAGGTCCTTAGGACATGCCAAATGGGGAACAGGGATGCAATTTTCCTCATGGTTCATGGATCTTTTGTTTCCCTTCCCCCAGCAAAGTAGTAGGTAGTTCCATGGATCAGCCAAGGAAGAAGAGGAATGATTTTCAGAGTACCCTGTCAGCTTCTCACAAGCAATGTTAATGGCAAACCCAGTAAGAAGTTGGAAAAGTCACTACTTTTTTGCCCACTTATGGTCTTCCTTCCTTTAAGAAATATCTCTAAAAGGTTAACCTTACAGGTTTGTGTTATCTAGTATGTAAGAAAGATTTCACTATCTTTAGCACCATTTCTACTCTACTATTTACTCACCTGTACCTATCAGGTACTTGACATGTATTCGTGAATAGATAACCTTAGATTTTCTTTTTCTAACCATAAAATATTCATGTGTCAAATATCTTCATCAATTCCTGACAGAGAAATATATTAATAAAATCATACTTCCAAAATATGTGATATTTGTGCAGTGTCTTCTTTTGTTGTTTTATTACCACTTTCAAGAGGCCTACGTATCTAAAATTTAAACAGAAAATTATTATTCTAAAATCATTTATATTTTACTGATTTAATTTACTTATGTAAAAAAAGTATGGTCTAGTGGTAGCAATGTAAAACAATTAGATATTGTCAGCATGGTGATGGTACCTTATCCTAAAGCTTGTAGAAATTACATAAATATGAAGGAAAGAATCATACACTGGAGCAGCTAGGATATCATAACTACTCCCTCACAGTCACTGACTAGGACATCCATTTAGATAGGTAAAGAACCACTGTAACTTTTTAGTACATAAATTATTTAGTACTATAGATAATGTCTGTTTCTAAAATTACGCATTTTGTTTTCTGATTATACATTTCATAATAAGGGGCTCAGATAATTTTTTCTGTTAGTTTTGGAAATGATCAATCTGTATGATAAATCTATCTTAAGAAATGAGCATTTTAGGAATGTCCCTTCTCTTCCTGTGAGTAAATCTGATTGTCAGCTAATATGTTTCTATCTACTACATAGTTAAAATCTTAAGGATGCTGTTTACATCCTAAAATAGTGTTTGGCATTAATCATTGACTGGGTAAATTAAAAAAAAAACCAGTCAAAAATAGTCCAAGGAAAATAGTCATATAACATGCTCTGACATACATTGATCATTATTTACAAAATTGTGGATGATTATTTAATCATTTCATTAGCAATTTGTACACTGGGTTCTTTTTAGTCAGGTTTGGGTTTGTCTCTTTCTCTGTTTCCATGCATATACCCATATTTTTCTTTTTAGATGTCTTATTTTTTATCATTGGCTTTTATCAAGTAGTGAAGTATATTCATGTGTATAGCTTATTCAAAATATGTTTCCTTTCATCTGCCACTATTTGATTTTCCAATGTACAGAATGACAGTTGAAATCCACTCCAAAAGTGAAATCCACTTTTGTAAAAAAGTATGCCACATACTGTTTTTAGAGACAAGATATATCACAGAATAGCAAATGAGATATTTAATCTAAATTTCAACAGTAGAAGAGTCTAGAATTCTTGATGGCCATATTTTTATTTGGGTCTTGTATGCAGGTATAAAGTTTGCATGCTTTTCTGAAAACAGCAGAAATTATTAGCTCTTTAAATGCTAAGGTACTTAACATTATGAAAAGCAAGGAACTATCTTTTTTAAAGAGCAACATTTTCTCAAAATAGCATTCAACTTTTAATTGATAAACATTCTGGAGACTTGAAGTGTTGATCTTCAGCTGGGTCATACCCCATGTTTATCATTTTATTGTATACATTAAGGATTTCCACTATTTCTGCTATTGCATATTATGAAGCATACGAATTTATTTATTTTAATTATTTATTATTGACAAATATTTAATTGCTTAAAAACACTCTAAAATTTCATGTTTCTTTTTTTGAATGCACATGAAATTAATTTGCATTATTTTTATTATTGTCCCATTATATATTATATTCTGTTCATATTATGCACTAGTTAAACTATAATTTGTTCCTCAGATTTCGTCTTTTAAAATGAAAGACATGAAACAGTTGCATGTGGTCAGTATGAAAATGTACTCTAATAAAATATGAAAATGTACTCTAATAAAATAAAATACCATCCGGAGATTGCAGCTGGTGCAAAATGCGGCGGCGCGGGTGGTGATGGGAGTTACCGGTTCTCCCATGTGACCCCCTCCTGCGGCCTGCATTGGTTGCCGGTTGCGCTCCGGGTGAGATTCAAGGTTTTAGTGTTAACATACAAAGTCCTTCACGACATGGGTCCTCAATATTTAAGGGAGCGCCTTCTTCTGATGTCAAACACCGATCGCCCTGTTCGAGCTCATAGGCAGGGACTCCTCGGGTTCCTCGAGCCAAGCTGGCGGACCTCGACAACTGCCTGAGCTCCGCCTGGCCTGACCTGACCTCCGCATGAGTTGAAGACCTGGTTATTTGACCAACCCGGCTGTGACCCTTTGGGAGGGTTATTTTTAAATTTTTAATTCATTTTATAAATATTTGGGCTTATAATTCTGATTTAATCGTTTTTTAATGTATTTATTGTTCTTTGCTTTTTAGTTGTAAGCCGCCCCGAGTCTTCGGAGATGGGGCGGCATATAAGTTCAAATAATAAAAAAATAATAATAATAAAAAAATATCTGATTACAAACTCCTCTACTGTTCCCCAAAGAAAGTCTATGTTTAAATCCTATAGTTAGTACAATCAAAGTAAAATTATTATGTGTGCAAGTGACAAGTATTCCTGCTATTTAAAAGCAACAATACCTTGATATTAATATTCTATTTTATATTTTAGAAAAGAAATTCAATGAGATTAAATGCTGATAGTCATAATAAATGACTAACATTTGTAAGACTGTGAACAGTTACAAGACGTGACCAGAAATTACAGAAGATAAATAAGTCACATTTTAACTACAAATCTCACAAATGTTCTCAAGCTAGTGGATTTCTCCAAAGCTTTACATTTATTATGGATCTGTGAGCACACATTCAATTTAAAACTCAGGTTAAGTTCAGACAAACAGCTGGAAATTTATTGTTGTACTTGAGATATAATATTTCAGATTACATGATGTCATATTGAATCATTTTTTTAATTCTTAAAGTAGTCATAATTTACTATACCAAGAAGTAAAAAAAGCCATATTCAACAAATTCAATTCATATACCATATTATTTTTAATATAAAAATTGAATAATTTAAAATGTAACTATAGATGAAGTTGAAGTTAATGTGTACTAAAACAAAGTATGCATAAAAAAAACAGTCTAAAAAAGTTTAACAGATAGGAGCATTAGATTAGTATAGAGGAATAAAGGTTAGTATGTAGAAGACTATATCAAATTATAGAACACTCTACTAGATGATAATTAAATCTCGTTTATGGCACTGGTCATCATCTGATGAATTTTAAGTGCTGCTATGCAGAGCCTAATTAAGAACAATCAATTGATTGATTTCTGTCAGTTACAGACTGATCTCTTTTGTCCTTTCTTTTTCCACTTTACACTATGTCTTTTGCTAGTGGCTGGCCCAAATGCAGTGGATTATTTTAATTTCAGTTCATTATTCACTATCAGCACCTTCTTCTGAAACATACGTGCACGAAAATATGGAACATACGTGCGTGAAAATATTGGCGCTATTGCAAATAACTTTCATTTTATCCTGGCAATTCAGCTTAGGAAGAAACTGTAAGTATAAAAACTAGATATGTAAAACAATGTATATAAAATACCCCAAACTCTACCCTAAGTACATATGTTCTGTTGAAATCTGATTAATATAACTATGGATGTTTAGCTGCCAGCTGACTTTACAGTGAGTTAAATGTTAATATTGAATGACATATGGTTATTCTTTGGTTTTGAAATATCTTCGTAATATGGCTTAGATTCATTATCTCTTTTTTCTTTTTGGTAATGATAATAGTATATTTAGCATTCTATTCATCAATCATCTTTTTATCACCATCACCTAATACACAGGAATTTATGTTCCATCATCCATCCTGGCAAAAATGCACAGGAAACACGACATATTTTTCAGTCAGTATAAATAATTTTAAGTTACAAGCATTGGAAATCTTAAACAAGAAAAATAGCTGTTTATCAAGAGTGGCTTTTCTCCCCTTCTAATATAATTTAAGATAGATAGAGATGGACTTTTTGGTAGAATATGGAAAAAAAAAGTCAATATGTGGTTCTGTCAGTGGGTCTGGGGAACCCAGAGTGGGGTGGAGCCCATTGAATGGTTAGTATGAATGTGTATTGTTACCAGGATGGAGAGTGGAGGGTTATTTTAATATTTTATTATTTTTCTTTTTATTATTTTTTATTTCATTTATAGGGTGTTTTTATATCTTTGTAAGCTGCCTTGAGTCGCCATGTGCAAGTAGGCTGCAATGTCAATTTTCCAAATAAATATACTTTAGATTAATGTTTAGCTTAATTTAACAATGGTACTCTTTGCTAGTTATGTGTTTTTATGCTTGTTTTTATGTTTCATGAAAGAGTGTGTACCTGGGCAAAAAATCTTGTATGAATCAGGCTTTTTTTTAGTATTGAATATACCTTGATGGGCAATGGAGAGGAAGCAGCAATCTCAGCCTTACCCTATGTATCAATTGATTATTGTTTTTGTTTAACACATTTTTGTTTTAAATGTTCTGATGCTCTTTCTGGTGTTATTTTATTGTCCTAGATAATGGTTGTGCGAATGTTAGATACTAACAGGAGAACCCTTTTTCTCGAAAGAGAACTTATGAAATAAAATAATATCTATTATTGAGTTAATGTGTATTTGTGAAGCAATAATTTTTGTTTTTAGCAAATTCCAATCCATGTAGAAACTGCTTGTGAACAGTTTGGTATCATTTGATTATATGTCTAATGGCATTAGAGCGTAAGACATGTCCTGCTATATGATGAAAACACAAGTTTCTCCTAGGGGCTCATGAAGTGTTTTTAGTGTTTTCAGAATAGATTGAGATAGTCTATTTTCTGTGTCCCTGTCACTTGAAAATATTAGGTATTCTATCTCTGATGCTACATATAATACATAGAAATTATAACTTCAAGCAATGATTGTATTATCAGTAAATTATGCTTAAATTGAATAGATTTTTTCAATTCAGCAGTTATTGCTTCATTTGTAATAACAAAATCCATAATTTAATTACAGACTGTGTATGTATATACTTCCCCCGCTGAAATTTTGATTTATTTATTAATTTTTCAAATTTACATGGCTGTCCATTTCACATCAAGTGAACCTGGGTGACATACAACTATTCTTAAAGCAATAACTATATTAAAATCATTATTAAAATATAAAACAGTCATTACTAAAATATAAAATCACAAGGCATAAGAGAGAGTGAATATTAGCTACAGTAATGGAGCCATCTTAAAATTTCACTAGTTCCCTACGACTCACAGGCCTGATGATATAACAAGGTCTTGATGGACTTTCAGAATATTGGCAAAGATGGAATATTTTCACTTCAGGAACAGATGTCATACCACTTTCTGGTCCCTGCCAAGTGAATTCCCCAATAGACAGGACTTACAGTATGTCCCCTACCAGAACCTATGGGTGGATAGATATAATTGGGGAAAAGTGGTCCCTAAGATAATATGCCCCCAGAACATGAAGCAGCTAAAGGGGATCAGGATAATCTATTTCTTTCAAGATCCTCTGAAACTTTGCGACCACAATCTTAACCACTTCCCCCCCAATGATTAATGCTGTACTAAAATTAAAGTGGGGACAGCAATGGCTTCATGAGAAGCAGAGGAACTAATGCCAGAAGAAGAATCAACCACCACTAGCACTACACCCTCTTGACTACTTTTGCAATCCCAATATGATATGGATCTAAAGAACAGTTGGCTGAGCTCACAGTCCTAAGGACCCTGTCCACTTCCTCAGGTCCAATGGTTCAAATCATTCCCAGATAACTAAGCAAGATTCTTATCCAGAGATTTTCTCTGGACTTGCAACAAGTTTAGCAATAAATTGCAAACAAATCCGAATGACTTTGACAGAGGATGAAAAAAATTGCTCTGTATCCCCTGGATTGGGTTCTCCAAGCCTCCGCCCCTCAAGTCAGCTTAGGTCATCTGAAATAGAACAATGGGCAGATTCACCTTTTTTCCTAAGCTAAAACTCCATTCTTTATAACATTTCCTTGTTGAAGAAATCTTTTAACCTTTGGCTTAATCTTTTTGAATTGCTGTGATTTAATAGGATATTCCATATATGGGTATCTAAATCTATTTGAGTGTTGAATTTCCTATTGTGGAAGCATTGCCTTTGTAAAAGTTTCAACAAAAATTGCTTTCTATACTTCTTATAGTTTATTTTTAAAAACTTCTTCTAATATAAGATGTTAAGTTCCATATAGTTGACCTGCTTTTGTATTTTCATTTATTGGAGAAAATTTTTGAGCTGAGATTTGTGATAAACAGTAAAGGCTTTTGCTGAACCAAAAATTACCAAGGTCCTGAATTTTTGAAAAGAATAGTAACCTTTTTAACCTTTAGTTTAGTTTATTTTATTGTCATTGCACCCCGTACAACAAAATCAAACACCACTTTCAGTGCACATCATGACCATGAAAATAAATGCAAACACACATCCTTCACACTCCACACATTGAATTGAAAACCCCAACACCACACCAACACTGCACTATACAGTAGAATTCAACAGAGCTACTGCCCTGGGATAGAAGCTGTTTTTCAGCCTATTGGTCCTTGTTTTTATTATTCTGTACCATCTGCCAGATGGTCATAGTTAAAAAAAAGATGAGATGGATCTTTAAGAATATTTTGAATTTTCTTAAGGCAGCAGGAGCTATAAAGCTCTTCCAAAGAGGGGAGAGGCAACCAATGATCTTCCGGACAATGATGTTAACCCTCTGGAGTGCTGTCTATCTGCCACTGTGCAATTGGCAAACCATACAGAGGTGCTGTATGTTAAGATACCTCTCTATGGTGCAGTGGTAGAAGATCACCAGCAATTTTTCATTCAGTTGTTGTTTTCTGAGAAGCCTCAGATAGTATAATCTCTGCTGGGCCGTTTTGACCAGTGCTGCAATGTGAGCACCCCAGGTCAGGTCCTTTTTTTATGGTAATACCCAGAAACCTAAAACTGGCCACTTGCTCCACTCAGTCTCCATTGATAATCAAGGGCTGGACGTCTGATCTGTTCCTTCTATAGTCCACTATAAGCTCCTTGGTTTTATTGGTGTTGAGGACCAAGTTATTGTCTCCACACCATGAAAACAACTGGTCCACTGCATCTTGGTAGGCAGACTCATCTCCCTCAGAGATGAGTCCCACCACTGTTGTATCATCTGCAAATTTAGTAATAGTATTACTAGCGTGAGTGGGAATGCAGTCATGCACATAAAGAGTATAGAGTAAGGGACTCAACATCCAACCCTGTGGTGTACCAGTGTAAGAATAAAGGCTGAAGAAGTATGATTATCTATTCTGACCCTCTGTGAGTGGCCAGATGGGAAATCCATAATCCAAAGGCAGATTGAAGATGAAAGTCCAAGGTCCAGAAGTTTAGACACTAGTCTATGTGGAAGAATTGTGTTAAATGCAGAACTAAAATCTACAAAAAGCATCCTCACATAGCCCCCCTGCTATTCTAGATGAGTCAGAGCAGTGTGAAGAGGGATGGCTATAGTGTCCTCTGTAAATCTATTTCTTCTGTATGCAAACTGGTTTTATCAAATGTATGTGGAAGACCAGAAATGATGTGCCAGCAGACTAATTTTTGAAAGCACTTCATGATGATAGGAGTGAGTGCCACTGGTCTGTAATCATTGGGGTTATTGATAGGGAACTTCTTTGGCAGCAGAACAATGGTGGAAGCCTTCAGACAAGAGAGAATAGAGGACTGGGATAAAGACTGATTGAAGATCCTGATAAAGACTCCAACCAACTGATCAGCACAGTCTTTAAGCACTCGGCCAGAGATACCATCATGACTGGCAGCCTTTCTAGGGTCCACAGCCCTCAGAATATTCCTCACCACCTCTTCCTCCACAATGAGGTGGGGGCTACAATTGGCTGGTGGTTGTATTTTAGCTGCCTCTGATGTCTCCACTTCAAATCAAGCAAAGAAATGATTCAGTTCCTCTGCCAATGAAGCATCCCCCTCAGCAGGGATGACATTGGTTGGTTGATGGTTGGCAATTTGTTGAATCCCACACCACATCTGCCTCATGTTATTGCTATAAAAATTATCCTCAATCTTCCTCTTATCATCAGTCTTGGCCTTCTGAATACCTTTCTTCAGATTAGCTCTGTCAACATTGTATCTTGACCCATCATCAGACCTAAAGGCCTTGGTCCTGTCACACAAGAGGCACTGGACTTCCTTGGTCATCCAGGGTTTCTGATTGGAATAGATTCACATTTATCCACAGTGGTAGTATCTGTGCAGTGTTTGATATAGCACAGAACAGCTGCAGTGTGCTCCTATAGGTCAGGGTGGTAAAAGATATCCCAATTTGTGTTGTCAAAACAATCCTGAAGTTATTGGGAAGCATCTTCTGGCCAAGTTTTCACTGTCTTTATTATAGGCAGAGCCCATCTCCTAAGAGGGATGTATGCTGGTGCTAAAAGCAGTGACATATGGTCTGATTGTTCCAAATGTGGTAATTTTATAACCTTATAGCCATGTTTGATGTTGGTATATACTTTGTTCAATATGTTTGCTCCTCTAGTAGCACACTTAACATGCTTATAGAATTTAGGGAGCACTGCTTTTAAATCAGCTTGATTAAAGTCCCCTGCTATGCTATGCATAGCATCAGGATACATATTCTGCTGATTACTAATAATGTTATACAAGTATCCCAAAGCTATGGTAGTATTGGCATCAGGTGGGATGTAGACTGCAGTAATCAAAACCACACTGAATTCCCGTGGAAGATATATGGGTCTACATTTAAGAGTCATATACTCCAGATCCATGGAGCAATGGCTATCTACAGTCTTTGTATTGATACACCAGCTTTTGTTCACATAAAGGCTTAAACTTCCCCCTTTGGTCTTGCCAGAATCTCTACTCCTGTCCTGCAGGTGAGCTATGTAGCCTTCCAGCTCAACAGCTGCATCTGGAATTAGTGAATGAAGCCAAGTTTCTGTGATTAGCAAAACACAGCAGTTCTTGATGAATTTATTCTTTGCAATCTGTAGCCTTAATTCATATATTTTGTTAGTCAAAGATTTTGCATTGGTAAGAAATACACTTGGAATTGAAGACTTGCGTGGAAACTTACTCAGCCTAAAGAAAACCCCAGCATGGCATCCTCTTTTCCTGTTCCTGTTCCTCTTTCTCCAACTCTTTCTCCTTTCTACAGGGCTAGTGATCCATGTCTCTCCCAGGGTCCTAGCTGCCTCTTTCGGTATGTTATGAGAATGTATAAAATAGTCCGTAATAGCCTTTTCACATTTCAGTCCAATTTGTAACAAGGCTTGCTGCCGATAGATGCCCCTTGCCCCACAGGATTCAATCATGGAAAGGGTCCAAAACACACAGAGAATCAAACACACCATACACTGAAAGAAGGAGTGGCCAGCCGCAGCATCCCTGTGCGCAGCCATCTTGAAAACCTTTTTCAAATATATTTAAGACCAAAAAATATATAATGCTGAAATTTAGTTTTTTTTCAAAGATTTACTTCTTATATAGGAAGCTTCTCATTTTTACATTTAATTTAGTATTGTATTTATGTTTTCCCATTTCAGCCAAACAAATAATTTTAATGATATTACAATATTTTCAATGCTAATTTTGAGATTACTCATTCTAGAATTTAATTTGTTCACTGTTCATGTACAAGAGATTGAAAATAGAGCTGCAATTTGCGGATACTTTGTTATATCATAAGATAATACTGCATCACATCATCAATCCACCTTATCACATAACATTTCTGAATTACCTAAATAATGCCATGGTTCAGAACAACACATCTACTATTTTTCCAATCTTAAACAAATCTTGTTACATTCTTGTAACAAACAATTTCTTTTGGCAATTCTCTAGGCAATACAGAAAATATAAATGGTAAGTTGGAAGAAATATCTCTGGTTAAATTTCTTTTGCAAACTCTAAAAAAGTTACCCTAATAGATAAATTATTACATAATGCTGTTTTGAATTTTCTTCACTGCTCTATAAAAATATTGAGATATGTATTACTCAGAAATTCAAATTCAAATTCAAATTTATTGGACTTGTATGCCGCCCTCTCTCCCTAGGGACTCAGGGCAGCTCACAATATAAAATTACACAATAAAAGATTAAATTAATTAAAATGCAATTAACCCCAAGCCTAATAAAATCTAAAACCAATAAAACTTAGTATAAAATACAATTAAAAAACCCACCCCACTTCACTGCAGTCCAGGCTGGCTTGCTGAAAAAACCAAGTCTTCAGGTTGCGGTGGAAGGAACGGAGGTCCAGGACTGATCGGAGCCCCAAGGGGAGCTGATTCCACAGGATGGGTGCTCCCACAGAGAAGGCCCTACCCCTGGGCGCCGCCAGCTGACACTGTCTAGCCAACGGCACCCCAAGGAGGCCCTGCCTGTGGGAGCGTACAGGACGATGGGAAGTCAATGCTGGCAGGAGACGTTCCCGCAAGTACCCCAGACCCAAGCCATTAGGACTTTGTATTTTAACACCAACACCTTGAATCTCACCTGGAGGGCAATGGGCAACCAATGTAGCTCGTGCAGGAGGGGTGTAATATGGGAGTATCGGGATAATCCCATCACAGCCCACACGGCTGCATTCTGCACCAGTTGAAGCCCTGTAGGGGAAATGAAGTTGCTGTATTCTCTTTTATCAAACACAGCCTTGAATTAAGTTACACTAAATCAACAGTCCACAATTATTTAGAATATCAACAGGCATGCCGAGACATAAAATACCTTGAGTTGGTGCTAACATTTAGCTTAGTTCATTTATACAAGACTTTAGTTCTTTTTCCACTCTACAGTAGCCATCCTCCCACCCCCCCTTCTGAGTTAAGGTTCATAAAATTGACCTGGTGTTCAGGCTTTTAATGACATCCCAATCCTTTGGAACAGAAACTCCATCACAATAAATGAAACAGATAAATTTCAAGCTCCGTTTTAATGAACTCACAAATTTCTTTCCTATTGAGTACCCTGTGTTTCCTTTTTCTTTAGCTTTCTATCCTTGTTCACTGAGAATAAACTGACAAAACTAAATGTAATAGCCATGTAATCACTAGACTGCATGAGGTTAAGAAAAGAATAAAAACGAACTCACTGTTAGATAATGATGCATTGACTCTTTTCCATTTTATACCTTCACCCAAACTGGCAAAAAAACAATAGGAAAGAAAGACAATAGCATTATTTGAAATTTTGCTGTAGCACACAATTTGATTGGGAGTTCTGCAGAAAATTCAAAAAATTAGATCCTACTGATTAATGTACTTATTTTAGCTTTCATCCACAACATATCACAAAAGGTTTTTTTAATGAGAACTATGGATGCTACCAATCAGCACCTGCTACCAAAAATTATTCTGAAAAAGTTCATGGAATATAAGACCCATTGCTCATTTTAGGTCAATATCTTTCTTCTAACAGCAGCTTACCAATACTTCCAGGATGCAGTTTTGACAAGTTGGAGTTTTCCTATAACTGGTATATAATTCCTACTATGGACGAATGGTTACAGAAGTTGATGGAATTGGCTGAAATAACAAAATGACTACTTTGACTAAAGAAAAGAACATAGGTACTTTTGTTTCTACTTGGTGACCACTTCTGAACTTCGTGCTTGAAGTGAAAAAGAATGGGACTTTGATTTTGGGTTTTACCAAGTAGATTTATAGATCTTTACAGAAATGGCTGGTTCATATTATTATGAAAAAGCAAAAATTGTGATTTGATGTTAATGCTTCATTTTACTGCAATAGAGAGAGTCTGAAATCAATGTTTCTTTTCTTTTTCTTATCTTTCCTCACTTCTATTCTCCCTTTTCCTCTTCACTGCTTTTCTATTTACTTTTGTATTTTACAATATTTTATAACTCAGTAAAATATTAAACTAGAAAAACTGGTATTTGGACACATGCTGCTTCAAACCAGGGTTAACAATTAATCTATTAAGAGCTACTCACTTGAAATAGATCTGTTGTTTGTGAATTCACCCAGCCTTTTTAAAAAGCTATTTGAATAACTACTACTGCATACTACTATAATAATTTTCATTACGTACATTTGAAGACTTTTATTGTATCTATTCTTAACCTATCAACTCATTAGATAAGTCCCAGTATTAGTTATTTGGATTGAACTAGTTTTAGTTGTTTTTGCAGTTTTAATAGTTTCTGGATAGTGATATGGGAGGCATATAAATTTAATTAATCAATTAATTAAAATATATCCTTTTTAATGTAGTAATCAGAAGATATGTGGATTTCAAATTGATATACAAGCATTATAAAGTTGGTAATTTTATTTTCATTCCTTTTCTAGAAATGTCTACCATGGTATTTACAGTTTGCACAGTTTGTAATGGTTGACATCTATAGTTATCCAACTACTCTGATCATAGTTTGTTGTAGACAATTTGGACCAAGTTAGAATAGATGAAAGAAAAGAAGCTGCAGAACAAGAAGACCAAAGAATACCTGATCAAGAAATCTTATCTAAGAAACAAGGAAGATCAAGGAAGCACTGGAAATAACAAAGCAGCAAATAACAGCTATAACCAAGAAGATTAGTAGATATGAAGTTTGAATTGCAAATTATAGGCAGAATCTTCAATTTCAATCCAATCAGAAACATTTCTACCAATACATCAATAGAGAGACTGCAGCCTCTCTATTGTTAGCACCTGACAAGGAAGAAACAGCAGCTTTGGACAAAATATGGAATAATCCAAGAAATATAGCAGTAACGTAGTTTGGTTAAAGAAGGTGAATAAGAATAAAATGAAATGAAAGAACTTGCAATTGAAAACTGCATCATTACATAAAATTTGACATATTACAACATACAGCACATACAGAGCTCCAGATTGACATAGTAGATACATGGGAATTGAAGTAAGGTAGCATAGGTTATATTCAGTGATTCACTTTGTGCCAAGGTTATAAAGGATTGCAAACAGCTAAACACTTGCACTTGATTGATTGATTGGCTTGGCCCACTTATAATTGCATCTTGACAGGAACAATGCAAAAGTTAATTTCACATCCTGCTTTCTCTATTATATTTGTTTTATACTGCATTATTTTGAACCCAATTAAAACTATTCTGAAAATACATTTATTTATCCTGATTAGACCAAGAATGAAAGTTTAGTATTTCACCCATTTGTTACTTTGTGATGCTTTGTTAGTAGTCAGTCTGTGCAATTTTACTGAAGTAGTCCATTGTTTTGCAGCCTCTTTACTGGGGAAGCATTTGCTGTTTGTTACTGTCTTCTCAATTCTGGCTTTGTATGTATTTGTTCTTAAGGCTTGGTTTGTTCAAAATTAGCCCTGTACATTTCTTCAAATTTCCTGTTCTAAACCATTGCCAGGTATGGTTGTTATCTGTTTTTGCCCTGTCTCTCTATCTCTCTGAGTCCCTCTGTCTCTCTTTCTCTCTTGTAATATTTGCCTTGCCATGTCTCTTTGTAGTCTTCATCTGGTCTTTCTTTTAGGTCAGTTTGGTTTCTTCAGTATTTTTTTTAGAATAGAATATAATTCTTTATTGGACAAGTGTGATTGGACACACAAGGAATTTGTCTTGGTGCAAATGCTCTCAGTGTACATAAAAAAAGATACATTCATCAACAGTCAAGAATCATAACGTACAACACTTAATAATAGTCATAGGGCAATCAAATCATACTAGGGAACAGTCAATATAAATTATAAGGATACAAGCAACAAAGTTACAGTCATACAGTCACAAGTGGGAGGGGATGGATGATAAAGAGTGATGAGAAGATTAATAGTAATAGTAATGCAGACTTGTAAATAGTTGAACAGTGTTGAGGGAATTATTTGTTTAGCAGAGTGATGGCATTTGGGAAAAAACTGTTCTTGTGTCTAGTTGTTCTAGTGTGCAGTGCTCTATAGCATCGTTTTGAGGATAGGAGTTGAAACAGTTTATGTTCAGGATGTGAAGGGTCTGTAAATATTTTCACAGCCCTCTTTTATACAGGTCCTCAATGGAAGGCAGGTTGGTAGTAATTGTTTTTCTGCAGTCCTAATTACTCTCTGAAGTCTGTGTCTGTCTCTCTGAAGTCTGTGTCTGTTGGGCTGCAGAACCAAACCCGACAGTTATAGAGGTGCAGATGATAGACTCAATAATTCTTCTGTAGAACTGTATCAGCAGCTCCTCGGGCAGTTTGAGCTTTCTGAGTTGGCACAGAAAGAACATTCTTTGTTGTGCTTTTTTGATTACATTTTTGATGTTAGGTGTCCATTTTAGGTTTTGAGATATGATAGAACCTAGAAATTTGAAGATCTCTACTGTTGATACTGTGTTAACTAGTATTGTAAGAGGTGGTAGTGTGGGAGGGTTTCTCCTAAGGTCTACCAACATTTCTACGGTTTTGAGTGTGTTCAGTTCCAGATTGTTCCAGTCACACCATGAGGCAAATTGTACAACCTCCCATCTGTATGCAGATTTGTCATTGCCTCAAATGAGACCAATCACTGTTGTATCATCTGCAAACTTCAGTATTTTAACAGATGGATCGTTTGAGATGCAGTCATTGGTATACAGAGAGAAGAGAAGTGGAGAAAGCATACAGCTTTGGGGGGAACCCCTGTGCTAATTGTACAGGTATCAGATGTGATTCTGCCTAGCTTCACCTGCTGCTTCCTGTCTTTTAGGAAGCTTATGATCCACTTACAAGTGTGTTCAGGTACCACTAGCTGGTTTAGTTTAGTTAGAATAATGTCTGGAATGATGGTATTGAATGCTGAACTAAAGTCTACAAAGAGGACCCTTGTGTAGGTATTTGGAGATTCAAGGTTTTGAAGGATGTAGTGTAATATTAATAGCATTATCTATCAATCTATTTGCTTGGTATGCAAATTGCATGGGGTCTAACAGCGGATCCATGATGGTTTTCAGGTGGGACAGCACTAGCCTTTCAAAGGTTTTCATAACTACAGATGTTAGAGTAACTGGTCTGTAGTCATTCAGTTTCCTGATGGAGGGCTTCTTTGGCACTGGGATGATAGTAGAGTGTTTGAAGCAAGAAGGACCATACACATCTTTAGTGATTTATTGAAGATTCGGATAAAGATGTGGGCCAATTAGTCAGCACAGACTTTTAAGCAAGAAGGAGTTATCTTGTCTGGAGCTAATGCTTTTTCTGGCTTTTGTCTGTGAAATAGATCTTGCACTTCTTTTTCTGTGATCACCAGAGATTGTGAACCCAATGAGTTACTGTCAGTTGTGGAGCTTTAGCTGTTGTTGGTGTGTTTGAGATGTGGTCAGTTGTAAGAGGCTTGGCTGTTGTTGGTGTGTGGGAGGTGGGGGTTGTGGAGATAGGTGGCTGTAGTTTTCTTTCAAACCTGCAGTAAAACACATTCAGGTCATCTGCTAGTTGTTGATTTCTTTCTGCCTGGGAAGGAGGTTTGATGTAGCTGGTAATGTTTTTAAGAGTTTTCCACATGTTTGCTGGTTCATTTGTTGAGAACTATTCCTTAACTTTTCAGAGTAGCTTCTTTTTGCTGCTCTGATCTCTCTCATTAATACGTTTCTGGCCTAATTGTACAGCATTCTGTCACCTTTCTGTAGCTTCCTCTTTGGAATTATTATTATCAGTATTATTGAATACTTACAATCATCTTCATTGTCCTTGATATATTCTTCTATTTTTTTTCTTATTTAACTGTCTGCTGTACTTATCTCTATTCCAGTTCTGTATCTAATGATAGGTATTGCCTAGATCTGTGATGATGAACCTATGGCATGCGAGCCAGAAGTGGCACTCAGAGCCACTTCTGCTAGCACACGAGAGGCATGTGCACGCGCCCCCGCCAGCCAGCTGATTGTTGGGTATCTGCCGCACATGTACAGGGGGAGATGTGTGCATGGGAAATGTATGCAGATGCACAGAGGCATGCGCTGTGCAGGGGTTGCGTGTGCATGCACAGAGGCATACAGTGTGTGCACAGGGGTTCACATGTGCATGCACAGGGAGTGGGAGGAGTTGCATGTGCATTTCATCATGGGTGCAGGCACATGAGTATGCGCACATGTGCATGCACACACACTTTTAGTACATAATGTGGAAAAGGTTAGCTATCATTGGCCTAGGTATTAATTACCTTGAGGATATTTCCTCCACTGAGTTCGATTTTAGGATCTTCTTCACTCTTCACTATTAATCTTCTTCTTCATTAGAGTGTGCTTGATATTGTAAGCCTGAAGGATAATCAGGTATTTTAGTTATAGTTTTTCATCAGATTCTTGATACTATTTCCATAGGGCATCTTGATTTCTTCAGTTTTTATTATGGTTAATCTGTTGATGCTAAGGATGGCAAATTTGTCAAATCCAAACTTTTTTGCAATAACTTAGCTGTATATATGACAATGTTGAACGTTTATTCTATTTCAGAAGATGTTTTTCCACACAATTTCAAATAGCCCACATAAAGTTAGATGGGATAGCCCGGACATATTTCTGATGTTTGATAGCCATGGTCTGACTTGTTCAGTATTTTCAACTGAAGAATCAGTGCAATGACAAACAGAAGTGGTGAGAAAGAGTTTTCCTGAAAGATTTCTCTCCTGATATTAACCTGTCCCAGCCTATCACCATGATTTGCAACTTTCATTGTGTCATTGATCATAGCACAAATATTCTAATATTTTTACTAACTTAACTATCCAGTCAAGTTACAGGAAGTCAAATTGTAATCAATTTGTAATCAATCTAAAGTATATTCAAGATACATTCAAAGTACTTCAGCTTGGTCTTTCTTTTCTTACAGTGCTCCAAAATCATCTTGTCAGTTAGGAGCTGATCTTTTGTTCCTTTGTTGTTTCAACAGTTTCTTTTCTGCTGGAAAAGAGCTTATTTTCAACTAGATGATGTTGGACTGCATCAGCTTCAACACCAGTTAGCAATTTGAAAGTTGTTAGAAAGCAGTAGTTACTTGGTGCTTTCCTTATATCATGTAAGATTTGCCAGAAGTTAACAATATTCAATTTAACCTTCTTGTAGAATGTTGTAAAAGTGTTAGCAATGAGTGGGTGTAGACCAGCCAGATGTTTCAACCAAAAACCATTCAGTTCATTTTCCCCAGATGCTGGCCAGTTCTTGATCTTCCTTGTCCTGTTGTCCACCATTTCAGTTATTTTTATTCTTATCCACCTCCTTTTGGATAAATCCAAGTTGATTCTGGATGTATTTATTTAGATCTGTGATGGCAAACTTATGGCACGCGTGCTGTAAGTAACATGGAGAGCCACTTCTTCCAGCACGCGAGAGGTTGCCCAGAAGAGCCCCACTGCACATGCACGACTCCCCCGCCAGCCAGCTGATTGTCAGGTATCTGCCGTGCATGTGCAGGGGGAGATGTGTGCGTGGAAGATGCACACACATGCACAGAGGCATGCAGTGTGGGGAGGTTGCATGTACATGCACAGAGACACACAGTGTGCGCACAGGGGTCATGCGCGCATGTGAAGGGAGCAGGAGGAGTTGCACATGCATTTCATAATGGGTGCAGGCATCAAGGTTAGCCATCACTGATTTAGGTTGTCCTTCTTTAGGTTGTCCTGCACACAGAATGTCAGGTTTTTATTGGTTTGTTGCAGTCCATCCATTGATAGATTTGTAGAAATGTTTCCGATGAAGTTCAAATTGGAGTTTCTTCCTATTGTTGTTATTATCCTCTGTTTAATTCAAGATGGTTGGTCTCCCCGCCCCCCCCATATTGGTTAACTGAAGGTGGTAAACATATCTAATACACTCCATGCCTCCCATTTTGCCCATTACACCAGTGTAAGGCAGGTTGCACTGAGATGCTGAAAGACCTGCATATAACAGCTGCAGATCAATAGAGGAAAGGACAGATTGAGAAAGTAAAAAATACTTTCCAGCAAGGTCTCCTGCACAGCAGACATTAATTTTATTGCACATTATTCTGTGTGTGTAAATAAAGCTAAATGATAAGCAGCTCTGTGTTTTAATTAATTTTAGGCTGACAAAGTGAACTAGAAAAATAGCAATTAGCATGCAAGAGTATTCACGCATAAGGTTAACTATGGGAATGAGCCATCTAATGTAAGATGCCTAAAAAGGTTTAGTCTGTTCTCAATTAATTTTATTAATTCAGAGTAGTAATGACTTAACATATTCTGTTTTTATAATGCATGCTAATAAATGCCAAAAAATATAAACCTATGATGGAAAACTGGCAGTGATGTTTGCTGGTATAAAACTGGAAGGTCAGAGAGAATGGCTGTTATTTTAAATGGGTTCAAAAACATTGTTCACTGAATGGCCTTTAGCTAGTTTCCATGTGTCAGTTTAATCTAAGAAGAAATAGGTGGTTAAAATGATGAAATGTGACTTGTCATTCTAGAGCTTAGACTATTCTTATGCATTATGCTGCAATGGGCAGAAACAAGATAGTGCTTTCACCATTTCTCCCATAACAACGAATGAATTATTTCACTCATTATATAGGCAATAATTATCTTAGCATCACTATGTAAAAAGCTACAACCACTTTCAATCAAATGAAGTCTACTTAAACTTTTCCTGGCTTGGTTCCCACAGTTGGAACAAATACTGTATATGAGGGAATGGATAGGGGTGTAGTCACTTTCAAGCTATGGAGCTGTAGTGAAAGATATCTCTAATACTTAGAAGAATATCGAGAATACTCATATTGATTTCTAGGATATATGCTATTCCCAAATATTCCCAAATATTATCTGACCAATCCAATCTTAAAAATATAAGTGTTGGAACTTATATCTATTCATTCCAGTACCAAAGCTAGTCAGGCTGCCATTCAACCATACTGCAATTCTATGACTGTGCCTGAGGGATTCAGACTAGACCAGAGAACACAATCAAAGCTGTATAGTTCAAATAGATCCATTTGTCCTTTTCTCTGCAACTTTCAACAACACATCCCTACTTGTTCCATTTGATTCTTTCCTATGCATACTCAAATGCTAGAAAGGTAGCTCTGTATGTCCATAACTGTAGTTCTTGAGCCTATGTGCTTGGAGTTTCAGTGAAACAACACAGAGAAATAGGAGCCATTATATTTTACTATGAGTCTGGCTGCTAAAGTCAAGCAGAAAAGTTGCCTGGGGAGACATGGGCTCAGAATGTTGGAATAAAAGTGAAAAGGACCAAAAATGTCTCCGTTGCCTTGCTTTGCCCCTCTCTTTTTTCCTTTGTTCATCAAAGTACATCTCTAAAATACATTTATTTCATTTTTTCTCTGTTGACCTCACTTTATTCTAATAACAGCAGCAACAATATATTCTTTGAGTTCAGGCCCACTGGGAAATACCATAGTAATGTCAAAAGCAAATAACCAGGAGCATTCATTGAGTTCAAAACACAGAAGGATTTATTATTGCTATCTCTAATATAAGAATCTATACAACTAATGATCAACGTTAAATTGGCACTAGATAAGTGTCAATGGAGTTCACAGAGGACTGGACGTAGGTGTTTTGTGACAAAACAATGACATTAAACTGATGACACATTTATCTCACCTTCCAGCTCAGCCTCTTCTTCTTCTACAAGAATTGTTCTTATTTATTAAACAAATCTCTAGTCTGCCAAATAAAAATTAGTCTCAGTAGCTTAATTTAGAAGATACCTCATATGTTTTTTCTTATACTATTAGATTTATCCTTAGAAGAGGTATTCCGTAATCTTTTGTGATAGACAAACAATGCAATGTTGCAAGGGAAAGAATTATTCTGATAACTCTCTAAACAGGGTCTATTAAACTGGAAGAAATGCCATGGGTGATTGGAAAACAAGCATGAAAATTCTAATTGTAGGATTTCTGGAACACTCTTTGTGACATGTTTTTCTCCTGCCTCCAATAGTGAAAAGTGATGGTTTGCATTTTTCCATATTCTCAAATTACTAGGAATTTATAGAAGTAGGTTCCACATCAGGTCCTAATAAAGAAAGCTAATATTAGGATTGATGCTAATATCAACAAATTTTTTTCTAATGAGTAAATTAAACACTGTTGCAAAGAAGATGCTCACGCTGCTTCTCTGGTCCCCTGTCTGGCTCAACCCAATATTTTAAGGCATTGAAGATCTTGAGGTGCTAAACAGAAGGAAGAAAAGAACAACAACATCAGTGCCAGCTTGGGGAAAATATAAGTTCAGTGGAACAGTGTTCTTCCAGTGTCTTTGCCCATGCTATTTCTATCTCTAGCTTTCTGAACATGATTCTGCCTTCTGCTATCTATTTCTTTCCATTCCCTGATAAGTGTTAAAGGGAGGGGATAATTTTGCTAATGAAATCAAGCAAAGGACCCTAATCATGATCCCGTCAACATAATTAATATGGAATATCCAGGTGTGATTTCAGACTTCTTCAGTATAGTATCTGACCTAATGTATGATTTTTTTTCTCTGAATAAAATGGAGGTGTCCACTATTTTAAGCAAAGCAAAAATTCTGGGAGGCCTGGCTAATTTTGCTTCTGTTCATATTAAGATTAACATGTCATTACTACTTAAATGGAGATTTCATTAATCATCCCAAAAAATTCCTTGTAAAATTGATGCAAAAGGTGTCATCTTTTTTTTCCTTTTATTTTTTAAAATGGTAAAAACACAGTACACAATACAAATAAAGAAATTAAGCTGGGACAATTCACAAAAATGCTATTTAAAGAGAAGTTACAGTACTTGTTGAAGCTGCAATCAATATGAAGTAATAAAACACTAGAATATGCAAGCAACAAACTTTTATTTCACGACACCAGGGACCTTTGCTGAATAGAATTTACTTGTGTTTTTCATACAATTATGAAGGAAAGACATTGGAAGTTAATATAGTTCTATATTAAATGCTGTGTGGAAGCCCTATTTTAATTTTATTTCGCATTGCTAAATGGTTCTTATATGAAGGCACACTCAGATCTGCCTATCCTAAAGACCATTTGTAACTACTTTTCAGATTGAGAATCCTAGCTCTAGAGAGCATGTCAGCATAAATAAGTAAAGTGTTAAAAATAAAGTCTTCTTACCGTATGAAATTTGCATGAATACGTAATTTATGAACCAACTGCATATAAAAACTTATGGTGAAAGTAGTATACTTTGGCAATGATTCAGAGGGTAAAAGATTAATGATCTGTATAAAGGATGTCTGAGACATTTATTTTACTAAGAAAGTAATAAATAATACAATGGTTTATCCATAATTCATTTACAAATAGACATTGTATAGTTTTCTTTTTCACTTACACTAGTGTAAATGGAGGTGTTATTGTAAAATCAGTACAAATTGACCATTATTGTCTTATAGGATTTTGTGCATTTTTCATTATGTCACCTTGTCTTGCAATTATAATTATATCTTTGTTATATCTTAATCTCATTTGCTATAGTTGTGTATTAGCCTGTTTTATTGAATTAAGTTCTCATTTTCTCCTGGAGAAAGAAAAGCCCTTAAAATGTATACATATTGCAGATGGGCTTCTAAGAGGAGTAACAAAGTGAAAAGCTAATGATGTTTCTTTGAAAATAATCTATTTCTCATTCCAAAATACAGCTACCAAATGTCATTTTCCTTGAACATTAGAATTTCAGTGCTCAGACTTTGCTTAACAGGATAAGAAGCAGAATCATAGTAATGTAATTTATGTGATGTTTAATTTTAATTTAGTATTTACATCAGCATGTACTCTCCAGTCAGTGCTAAATTTCAAAGCAGGAGGTTCAAATTTAATTTGTACTTGAGACAAATGCATGAAATATTTCACTCAGTATCATGCGCTTCATTCATTCCAGGATCCACAATATTTCTTAATGAAAAATCACTTACCTATATTTATGTGAAGAGTTGAAAAATCATGATAGGAATTCATTTCAATTAAATAATTAAGTCCCAAATTTTAAATGAAAATATTCATATATTATTTTGGTTCATGAAATACATTTTATTCTGATTTCTATAAGAGAAAGTTGCTTGAAGATGTTGAAACACTGTTCATTGTTTTATATACATCTTTAGCTGTAATCATTGTTACTAGAAATTTGTTATTTCAGACTTGACTTTGGAATCCCAGTGATCTTTATTTCTTACCTGTTTCCTCACAAAATGATTGGAAGTCCTTTGGTTTGATTCCCTGTTCTTGCCTTCTTATTGGAAATAGCCTATTATCTTTCAGACTTAGTAGATCATGTGCCAAGGTTTCTAAACAAATTGAGTCAGGCACAATTTCTTATTTTTTATTTTTAATTACATTTATATGCCACCCTTTTCCAGAGACTCAGGGAGGCTTACAATTTTTGGGATACAACCCAATGTCCTCAGCAATAGCCTTCATTCCATTGTATATGCCTGCTTATTACTAAGCGGCATTTTTACAAGGTCAGCTAATTGCCCCCAACAATCTTGGGTCCTCAATTTACCTACCCCGAGAGGATGGAAGGCTGAGTCAACCTTGAGCCTGGTGGGATTCGAGCCTACAGCAGTTGTAGGCAGCTGGAACTTAAGTGCAGGCAATTAACAGCCTGAGCCACCAAGGCCCTTGGTGAAGTTCCTTGAAGTTCCTTGAATCTCCCCTTGAAATCAATGCAACCAGAGATAACCAGTTTATTCAACTGACTTTACTGAGAATAAAATAAATAAATTATTTTATAGCTCACCAACTCACCAGGTATATAAAAATGTAAAATATGCAATTCAATACAATGAGATAAGAAAAATATACTATAGCACTTTACAGAATATAATCAGTAAACATTAAATTACTATTAAATAATAAGTGTAATAGATTGCAAGCACAAATTAATAGCTAAGATGGAGCAGTGATGAAAATTTATCTTTCTCTGTATTGAAACTGCAGACTGTTCCTGGGACACCTTAGTTGGTTTTCAGGTTATTACAAACTCAAGAAAGCAGTTTAGTTGATAAATTATTTGCTAAGAATTGGACTTCCTTTGGTTAATACAAACATCTTATCTCTGACATTTAGCTCAGCACTTCTGATTATTGTAGCCAAATGAAAAGTTGTCAGATGCAAATTGTTGGAAGCTGAAATAGCTTAATTGAGTGCGAATAATAAAATCTAAAGAGGTCACAGTCCTTTAGTGAATGAAACTCTTCTAAGTAGATTTATAGCACTGCACTAAAGCTCAGGAGGCATCATGCTATCTTCTTCATTAATCAGAAACATGCCTCAGCCTCTTCTTTGTTTATTCAGTTGTTATTGGAGTGCAGCTATTTGTTGCAGGTAAAACATGATTTAATATGCTTGGAAACACTGAAATTAATAATGTAGATGGTTCAATTGTTTTATGGTGTGCTTCATTTCCTCAATGCCCCAGGCTCAATCCCAATCTTTACAGAAGGAATGGGTCTTCAGCTGGGCATTATTCAAAAGGGAATTTAGAAAGCAGAAAACAAGAGAAGAGGAAACGAAGACTTTTAAAAAGCCACACATAGAGATACTAAAGTAGTAGGGGTCCAAAATATTGTCCCAATAACTGCTACATTGTTGAATTCATCATCTTCTAGTTGTCTATATTCTGGCACTTCAGGATAAATGCTTCCCTGCAATTCAGAAATTCCTTGTCTGCATTGAAAGAAATCATTCATATAAAGATGAAAAAAAAAGCCTAGTACGTACTGTTTGGAGAAAAATGAAGCAAAAAAACACCATCCTGCTCCAGGTTTCATCTGGTAGAGTGGATTTGACACTCACCAGCAACATCCAAGTTGCCAGCTCCCTTATTAGTGTACTGAGCCTGGGATGGAAACCTATGGTCATTGTGGGGAGCTTCAGAGTCTTCACTGGCAGCTTCTGTGTCCTTCTTTGATCACCTCATTATACCAGCAGGGTATTTGATGACTTCAGGCATAAGTGTTGATGATGTGGATCTTATTCTTTCTATTGAGCTGGCTCTCTATGACCTATTTTGTCCTTTGGTGGTACTTGCATATTGCTGTGTTCCTTGCCTCCTTATAGTACTTCCCATGTGACTATGTGGGATACCATGTGGGATAGATACCAAGAAACTTTTGCTGGTCTGTAGGTCTGTTATGTGGCCTACGTGATAGTTCCATTCCATCAATCTTAACTACTTTTCAGCTACACGTCCCAGTCAGCATCCCAATGTCCTCTCTTTAGATCTATGTCAGGTGAATCAATGCATTGATGTCTCATTCACTCTTATCCATAAGTTTGATATCATCTATATAGAGGAAGAGGCTGATGGTAGTTTTACTCAGGCTGAGAGGGTTTAAGCCTATCCAGAACAGCAGCATGGAGAGTCCATCACTTTGTAATATGCCATATTTGATAGCCTCTTGTGTGAACTGTTTTGAATTGACTTCCAGTGTTGTCTTCTAGTCCATTAACTTCTTGAAGAAGGTCCTCATTGTCCTTTTGACTTTGCATAGTGTCAGGCATTCACAGATCCATTTGTATAGCATTGTGTCATATACTTTTTTGCAGACAATCCAAGCTGTCCTCAGTCTTGGGTGACTGCTCTGTCTATCAGCAGTTGGTCTTTGTTCCTAATGGCCTTCTGAGATATGCTCATGTACTGGCCCAAAGGGTCCTGTACTTTGGCTGCTATGATGCCTGATAGGACTATCTTGTGGGGAGGCAGGTTATGGGCCAGTAGTTGGATAGTGCTGCTCATGCATTTTTGTGATCAGTGTAGTGTCTTTTCTTGTATTAGTCTGTCTGAGTGGAAGTCTGCTGTTAGCAGCTGGTTCATCTGTGCTGCAAGGCATTCATGCACTCCTCTAGTACCTTTCTCTATCCATTAAAGATGAATCATGTCCAAGTTAGGTGTTCTCGAGTTCTTCATGTTCTTGACTCCTGTTGGATGTCTGCTACTTGATGGTGAGTGTTCCTTTCAGCACCAATTTTGTTTGCCACCTGATTTTTGAACCATGACCTGATTCAAAAATTGGGTGGATTTTTTGTTCACCACCCAATTTGATCATGAACAAGAGCATTTGCGACCCGAGGTTCCACTATATTATAATTTCTTTGGGATATTGCTAGGCAAATCATAGTAATAAAAATCAAACTCAAGTAATTAATTCCTGGACATTTAACTGAAAAAGCATTATATCAAGCATCTAAAGCAATGTATTATTTATTATATTGTAATAAGAATGTATTATTTATTATGTATAGTAGTGGCTACTATATTGATATTGTTCCATAAAACTTAACATTCAGGTAAGAAATTTCTAGATATGTAAAAAAGATGATGAAGATAAATTAGTCACTCACAGTTTGCTATGAATAATTTTTATTGATGAAAAATATTCCATGTACATTGGAATAAAGGTGGCATATTCTTGAGATGCACCCAATTCATTTTGAAATTGCTTTTGATTTTTAATTGGCCATAATTTTTTTTCAAATTAGGATTTAGGATCTATTAGGATCTATTAGGATTTCTTATTAAAATTCAGTTTTACATACATTGTCTTTTACATTTCAAAAGTATTTCAAAGTACAAATTGAAAAAGCAATTTGAAATTATTTTTATATAATTCATATTTTGGATTAAATGAAAAGAAAAGAATAAAAATTAAAGAATTATTTCCCAACAAATTAAGGTTTTACAATGACAACTACCTTTATTATATATGAGAAATGGAAATAAATATGAATTATGTAAAGCAAAAAAATAAGTTTGCAAATCAATCAGTGGCTAGCATATAAATAATGAAAAGAAAAAAAAAGAAAATGGTATTGAAATCATAAGAGGGGGCACTGTATTAATGGACAATATGGCCATCCCAAGAGCATTTCATCAATATTATTCTAATGTATAAAGGAAGTGGCATCCTTTTATAGAAAATAGACGACTATCTAAAGAAATAAAATTTACCAAGGAATATACAGGAACAGAGACAAAGAAGTTTCTGAAACTAGGAAAAATTAACCTTCGTATAAATGTTTTCAGGATGAACTTTTAAATCTTTACAAGGTTGATGAGAAGGGAAGCGAGAGAATTTAAAAGAGGCCAATATAGTATTAATACCTAAACTTTATTGAATGATGTTTGTAAGTAATTCACAATGATTCTAGAAGGTAGACTGAAAATAATTTTGCAAGAATTTATTCATGAGGTTCAATGTTAGAAATGTGTTACATATTTTGAAATACTTGGAACAATATAATGAAAAACAAGCTTATTTGATCTTCATAGATGAAAAGAAGGTCTCAGCCGGTCTTCTCGAAACTCGGAGATTTGCATATAAACCACTAAACAGCAAAAAGCAGGTTTCAATGTGTTTAATGTCAAACAATGAACTTCCCATCTAGCAAGAATGGCATACAATCCGGTCTAGGTTAGCACTGGAAGCTCCTGCCTTCCAGTGCTACTTAAAGGTATAGACACACCAATCTAAACAATCCTATCTCCTGTACTCGCCCCTAATTAGCCCCTTAATTACCTCCTATGCCTACCATCCAGTCCTAATATGTCCAATGTTTCCTATCTATGCAACCTATCTTTCACCTAGTAACCCTACCTACTTGAGTTTCAGCTAGATACTCAGGTTCCCCCTTCCCACAATCCATTCAGC
Organism: Naja naja; assembly: GCA_009733165.1. Taxonomy (NCBI): domain Eukaryota; kingdom Metazoa; phylum Chordata; class Lepidosauria; order Squamata; family Elapidae; genus Naja; species Naja naja. The sequence goes on from CM019151.1 coordinate 51,908,506, forward strand.
CCAACAGAAGGCTTTATAAAATTGGTAAGATCTATTTGCACAGAAAGCACACATAATTGTCAATGGAAATCTAACAAAAACCTATGAGATACAAAAAAGGGGAGCAAGGAGTGAAAGAGAGAGAAGGATGTGCACTGTGTCATCTACTGTTTGTTTTAATGGTTGAAATATTGAATAGGTATATAGGACAAGAGGATTGCGGGTATAAAATTAAAAATAGAAGTAAAAGACTTTTGCAAATGACTTAGTTTTGGAATATCAAAGAATATTGAAACGTTAACAGGAAAACTAAAAGAATTTGACATATCAGCAGGTTTTAATACCAACAAACAAAAAAATAAGAATTTAATCAAAATGTGAAAGTAAAAAGAATTGATGAATAAAATAGTTTTTAAGATTTAGAACGTAAAATGCTTTAGTGGTACATATGAATTGTACATTATTTGAAAATAAATACATTAAGACATGAAGTGAAGTTTAAAAAGATATGTTAAGATGAGAGAAATGACAACTGTCATTGATGGAGAGTTTCTTTGATAAAATGAATGTTTTGCTAAAATGTTTTTCATTCAAACAAAATCTGTTTTCACAACTAGTATACCATTTAAACAATAGCAGAAGGATATATCTAAATATGTTTTCAGGAGTAAAAGTCATGAATTAAATATAAGATGTTGCAAGATGCAAAGAAAAGAGGAAGATTTGGATGTCTCTCAGACTTGAAATTGTATTATGCAGCTTGATATTCAGTTTGGATGAAAGAGTGGATGTTATTGCTGACAAATAGAATGCATTTGGATTGAAAATGACAAGGACTGACATATGTGTAGAGTGGATATTAGTGGTACAATAAATCCAAGGTTAATGTAGATTTTAAAAATATTTGTAAATGGGATGTTGAAAATATGGAATAGATACGAACTTAGGTTGTATTCTTTGTGGATCTTAACACAAGGTTATAAGAAGTAATAGGCTAACTTATCATGAGATACTAGAATTTTGCCAATAGTAATGTAAAATAAAATCAGGAGAAAAACTTGTAGTATAGTTGCCAATCTCTTATTAGTTGTAAATCTCTTATTTACAATTATTAGAAAGATTTAGAGTAGACAAAATAATTTATGATTTTGAACACTATGAGTTGGGTTACAATATACACATGGAACAATGGAAAATACATGATTGAAATTTTTTTAAATATACACTATGTTAAAATTTTAAAGAAAGTTTTTTTTAAATAAAGGGATGTAGTGTTGGTATAGGTCATCAGATAAATTGTTTAGAATGTATAAATCAAATTTATGTTGGAATGTGAACAACAAGAAGGCTATTTTACTATGTATGGTGGATGTGTAAAAAAGCTAGATAATTCTGATTCAAATTTATACACTGATTCAGAGTATTTCAAAGATAAATGTACAACTTGATCACAGGTTGATCACTGCTTTTGGGATTGATGGATAAGCAGTTGGAATAAAGTTATGGAACTTTTTTTTTTATATGATAACTGCCACAAGATTATTTTATGGACAAAGATGGAAAGATTATCCACAATGGAAGAAAGATTGGTGAAGATGATGGAATTTTGTAATGGCTAAATTGCCTTTTTTGATCAGAGAAAAGGCAGTGCCTATGTTCATTGCCGACTGGAAACCACTTATAGATTTTGTGCCTGAAACAAAAAAAAATTGAACTTATGATTTATGGTATTGGTTATTAGACAGGATAAATTATAGAAAAAAAGATGTTGCTATCATAGAGTAAGAGCTAAATTTATAACTGCTGTAAAAAAGATTGAAATCTTCTTCTTTTTCCTTTTTCCTCCTTGGACTTTTGACTTTCTCTTCAATCTCTTTCTTTGTCTTTTCTTTTTTTTTTTCAGTCTTTGTATTAGTTTTCAGTCTTCTTTTCTTAAAAAAATGATAAAAATATATATATTAAAGAAAATATATTCTCAAAATTTGTGCAAACTGTATAAAATATCTCTAACTAACCTGAAGACATGGTTTTCCAAAAGGCCAGCCTGGACTGAGCGGGGTGGGCTTTTTATTGGTTTTTATGTACATTGTGGTTATGGGTTTTAGATATTTGTTTGGGATCTTGATTTAATAATTTTTTTTAATAATTTTAAATTTTGTACTGTATGTTTTCACTGTTGTGAGCCACCCTGAGTCCTTCAGGAGATAGGGTGGCATATAAATAAATAAATAAATAAATAAATAAATAAATAATTTTTTAAAAAATTCCTATGAAGGTTTTTTTTTAAAAAAAAAACTTGATAAATATATACAAATGCCAAAATGGAAAATTACCTTTCTTTAAAGAGAAATATTGATCTATATTTAAAAGAGGAATATTGATCTGTATTGAATTCAGGGAAAAGGAAATGTTCAACATTAAGAACTGAATTAGAAATGTGCCATGAGCTAGAATATGAGAGTCAATTTGCCATTTTGAACTATATCACTTTTTAATATTTATTTATTTATTACATTTATGTGCCATCTATCTCCCTGATGGGTAACATACATATAATAAAAAGCTAAATAGAAAAGCAATTACATTTTTAAAACTATGCAGATATATATGTTAGTTTCTCAGGAATAAAGTTATACAAAAAAAAATGATAAACCACAACAGTTCTTCTGAAGACAAATTAATCTAGAGAAATATTTTTGAATAATTTAGATTCTAATTTTTGTATTTCAGTAGAAGCTTAATTAAGGGAGGGAAAATAAAAGGGAGATAAACTCGTTGCATATAGCACAAACAGTGTGAATGTGGAATGTGGGATAGAAAATAGTTGTCAATAATGGTAATTATCAGCTGCCAAGAATTGGCACAAACAGAGACACACATCATTATCATTATCTCTTGATGATCATGCAAAAAGTGATCCAAATTGTCAATTTGATTCAGATAATTGATCCATTCTAATTTAACATGTTGAATCTATTCAGAAAACTCATCTAACTTTTCTAGCTGGGTAGTGCTAATAATTATTCAATTATATTTTTTTATTACATTAAATTTTAAAAGAAAACCAGAACTCTCTTAAAAGGTCTAAAACTAGAGTTTGATTAACATTTCTTATAAAATGGATTTCTGGATTTTTAAAAAGCTGCATTTTTTTAACTTCATTGCCAAACAATATCTCATTGTTATTGTTGCTATTATTATACTTGGTTGCACAGTCAGCCAAATGATCATACTGGATTTGGCATTTTTATCCATCTGTCGAGTCCTTCCCAAGGACCTGAGATAGATAGAAGTTGTTGTTGGATGATGTTAAAGGTAGCATTGCAGGATGTCAGCTGTTCCACGTAAGCAGCCTTTTGAAATTGACTGATGGTGATTTGTTAATTACTATTATTAAAAATTGGTTTTCTCAGCAGAAATGATTCATCACGTATCTTTTATGTACACTGAGAGCTTATGCACCAATAAAGAATTCTAATTCTAGTTCTAAATGGATGAAAACTTTGAATGCTTGCTTAAGTCCTTGTGAGAGAATATAGCAGATAGAAAAAAAAATGGAATGGAATTTACACAGGCAAACTTGGAAACTCAAGAGATTACTATTCACGAGAGTACTAACAACAGAGAGAACTATTATTCTCAATTGCCAAAGTGCTCTGAAACAATGTAATTTCTGATGCATAATGAAAGTCAGACTGCCACCCAAAATCTTAGAAAATCTTAGAAAAAATGAAAAATAAATGATGGTGATCAAAGGCATCCCTCTCACAAGCACCTGTGAACTGCATTCACTATATATTCACAATTTCAACCTGTATCTTTCTCAGATATTCAAATATATTTGAATGTATGAGAGCTGCAATTTTGCAGAATATTCTAAATATTTGGCTTCTTCAACTCTTTCTATTTGGCGTATTAAGAGAAAGTAAGTTTTGTTTTTCTGATTTTATCCCACAAAAATACTTAACCTCACATATTTTTATGTATGACATACCATAAGCAAATGAAGTAAATTCTATTCTGAATTTTTAGTTTTTCCTTTTTCCTTAATTTTGTCTATCTTTTCATAAAAACAAACTTATTATAAAAATCTAATCACAATATTTTATTTCCTCAATAACCTCTACCATGTTAAAGACAACATAAAGTATAAAATGCTATTATATCCTTTATACCAATGGTCCCAACCAGTGGGCCGTGAGAAAATTTTGTTGGGCCACAAAGTAATCTCAACCCCAGAGCACCCCTCCAAAGAAATAATCCAGGCTGCGCAGAAACACAAGGCTACGCCGCCCACATGGCCCTCAGGAACCCTCCCTGCCCACTCACTCCTTACCTGGTAAACTTGCCTGCTAAGTTTCTATTTTTCCTTTTTCCGACCATCATCTGTTCTGCTGTGCCAGGAGACTTAGATTAGCTAGGAAGCAGAAAATGGTTGGATTTCTTGCTTTCTAGCTAGTCTTTAGATCTTCAGCTCTGCTTTTAAGCACAGCCAAACCTCCCTTAGCACTGAAGGTTTGCTTGCAAGCAAATTCAGTGCAGACTCACAGCAAGCAAATTTGAGAGACTGAGCTAGCCAATGGCAGATATATAGATCACTGAATGATTCTGTGAGCAATTTAATCTGCCTCCTTTGCCTGCTTTTGGGTAAAAGTTGCTCTTTTTTATAAAAAATTCAATATTTACATACATGGTGTGTTGTGAGTTAATTTTGTGAGTTTGCTTGCTAGCAAATTTTATGTGACAGACTGAGCTAGCCAATGGCAGATAGATAGATCTCTGAATGAATCTGTGATTCTGTGAGCAACTCAATCTGTCTGCCTGCTTTGCCTGCTTTTGGGTAAAAGTTGCTCTTTTTAAATTAAAAAATCAATATTTATATAAATATTTATAATACTTACATACAAGCCATGCCCAGCCAGTCACATGACCACCAAGCCACACCCACAAATTAGGCCACACCCACAGAACCGGTTAGTGGTCCCTTGGATCTAAAATTATGAGTTTGGTGGTCTCTGAGGTCCAAAAGGTAGGCAACCTCTGCTTTATACCAGTGGTCACCAACTGGTGGGCTGTGGACAATTGGTGGTCTCTGAGAAAATTTTGGTGGTCCACAAAGAAATGTTCCCCCTAAAGTACCCCCAAAGCAATTAATCCAGGCTGCGCAGGAACACAACACAAGAATATGGGACCGACTTTCCCACCAATGTCAGCAAGCCATCGTTAGTCAAAATTCATATTAGTGGTCCATGGGATTTTAAATTATGAGTTTGGTGGTCCCTGAGGTCCAAAAGGTTGGCAACCCCTGCTTTATACCACATTATGTAATGTAAACACCACGTTATGTAATGCAATTCTCTGAGACATATTGCTCAGTACAATCTTAAATATACATATTCAAAAACAAGCCATAAAGGCTTTATTTTAAATCATGGTTTCCCAAATATTTTTCAATAAATTAATATTACTTGTGTTTGCATGTTACATTGCAAGTCATGGTTTACAAATCTGTAAGAAGCTAGGTTTATACAAAACACCAAACCCTACTTGTAGAGCAACGTAACGCATACTTTCATATAGTTTATATAACTATAGTTTTCTTACTAGGTAGATTAGTTGAATATTAACTGCCCCAAGACAGCAACCAAGCTTTATGCATAGTCAAAAGTTCTCAAATTTCCAGAGGCAATCTGGAATACTTTTGCCAATCTTTTGTTACTGTTTTGTGGTTATGTTATCTTCTATCTATATATTATTTATCATACATCTATTCTGCGATGTATGCAGGAGTGCAAAATAGCATTACAGAGACTTTATAGCTAAGTTAATTAAAAAGATCCTAGTAGAATGGACATTTGAACTTGGATCTATCCAGTTTTATAGTAATATTTATTGTCAGTAATATTTATTTTCACAATAATTGAATCTTCTTCCCAGCCATGGCATGCTGGCTGGGGAAATCTGAAGCCCAGAAGTCTTTAAAGTTGCTAAGGTTGGACATCCCTGGTCTAAATGGTTTGACTCCAATTTCTATAGGCAGAATCACCAACAGCAAAGTTCCTTTGTCATAGACTCATTATAGGGAGGACTCTAATTCATAACTCTCAATCTAAGACTAAGCATGAATCAAAGTTATTTTGTACTACATAAATGCTTGCGCTTTCTACAGGTATAGAAACATCCCAAATTATCGATATTCAGGGAAAATCTAGCTTCTTTCAGTACAGGAGAAAATTCACTGACTTGGATAGAAAAATAATCAGTAATAACTATTTATCTTATTTGTATTGAACTTCAGTTGGTTGTTGAAGATTAGTGTAATAGACCAGTAGCATTTGATCAAAACCAAAGCAAAAACTCAATATTTCATTTACAAATGAAACCCATATTCACCTATATTTTCATTAACACCAATAGACTTGCTAATGAATTTATGAATCCTATTAAGTAGTTATGTTATATAAATTGAACGACAAGTTGGGCATGTCACTTTTGCTTAGGGCAAAATTCATACATTTTTGAAGCACTATTTTCCTGGTGGAAAATCACTCAAAGCCATGAAAAAGCGTTAAATTTGAGACCAACGAATAATGCATGTTAATTTCCTATTAAATATTCAAACTTGCAAAAGTTCCAAAATTGATAGAAATAAGCAGTCCGTTATTTGCATGCATTCTGAAATTTATTGCCTCACTAGCAGAAAATATTTATTGTAGTTTTTTTATGAAACACAGATTTATTTTGTTTTATTTCTTTAAATATCTATTAGATTTTTAATCCAAGAGCATGTGGAGTTGGATAGGATGGAGAATATATATTTTTAAACACATATTCTTACTGCATAAAAATTGGCAGCCTACCAGAGTTGGTTATCAGATGGATATTCAAACTGGAAAAATTCTGTAATTAGTCTTTTTTAAGAATCTGGTCCCTAACTGTGCTGCATCAGAGCTAGCCAAGAAAGAAGGGAGAGATGAGTAAGAGAGAATGCCAGAGAACAAGAGTAAGAGAGAATGCCAAAGAAAAAGAGTGAAAGAGAATGCCAGAGAACTTATTGTTAAGTTTGCATGAAGAATCAGACGTGAAGAGCTTCAGTGAAGAGTTTATTAGTGACTACAGCTCGAATGGACCCATCTTGGCTGGGCTATGGCTGCTACTTATAGCCAGCAGCCGCAGTTGCCAGCCAATCAGAGTGCAGGATTTTCCCGCACTTTTCAAACCAATCATATTTGACATTTTACAAGAACAATTCAAACTAAACCAATGACATTCAAACCTACATACATAACACTTCACAAGTGGGTTGGAAGAAGCAGTGTTGTCTCAGCCACAATTTTCCTTTTGCATTCTTCTACTGTTACTCTGACTGGAGCTCTGTGCTTGAACTATAAAACAAGAAAAGAAAGAATAGGCATTCTAGACAAAAATTATGAACAATAGATGGCAGAAAAGGAGGACATCAAATTCTTACTCTGTGCTATCATCCAGTGATAATTCATGAATTACTCTCTGTTGAAACACTCTCTGGACTTCTCCAGCATTAGATATTAGTGGTCTCATCTATGAACTGGTTTGTTGAACACATACAGCAAAGGGGGGGGGGCAGGATGCTTGCCCCCCCCCAAGACAGCTGACTTCATTATGTTTATACCACTGGTTGGATTAATAGAAAAAGAAAAATACTAGTTAGTAAGTCCCAGAAACAATGGAATAAAATAAAAAATGGAAATTTGTATACATTGCAATGTTAATTTGATAATAAAATCTTGCTTTTTCAAATAAGGAATGTTAATGCTATCATTTAACAAAATATGAATTCAGAAATATTATTGTCTGACTGCATATGTTTCTCTATGATATATATTTTATAGAAATGTGATGTTATTGTTCAAGAGGCACGAAATTGTGTCTTGGATAATTTTTTGGAGAGAAATCTCTCCTACTCTGCATTTGAATAGATGGGAAACTAATTTTCAGTACATGAATAAACTTACTGGAACATTCATTCTACTTTTAGAGTGGTGATTTTGGTTACTGTTTGAGATCTCTCAAAATCTCATTTTTTAGGACACTCTGAAAAGACAGAGCTTGGCTGTCATTCAGAGAGATTCTCTAAAGATAGGACTTGTTAGGGACTCATATAGAAAGAATTGTCTAAAGTTTTAGGAGATACATGGTTTAGTCACAGGTTGCAAAGTTTATTTTGCTTGTGGCTACTCAGTCTTTCTAACTTTGTAAGTTATTGTCTTAATATTATAATAAATGAAACAAGTTTAGATGTGGGAAAGAATGAGATAAATATAATGTGATGGCTATAAATGCTGTTCTCATAAGTGAAAAAAGTTTATTTGCATGAAAAACTACACAGCAAGAATTAGTGGTTGTGGGAGCCTGTAGTAGGGTACTAATACATTGCTCTTTCCTTTCAAGGATAACGATTTTCCCAGTTATTGACTCCTGTTTCAGATAGATTGTATGTGGCAGACATCTCCTCTTACAAAGCAAAGTGAAATGATTTGGGTTGGAAAATATTCCATAAAATGGGTGCTATAGCAGAAAAACCCACTGCCTATGACTCATTAAGTGTAGCTCCCTAGTTGATAGGACTTGAATCATGTTTTCTCTGCTGGATCTGGTAGGGCAGGCAGATGAAACTGAGAAGAGCTAGTCTCTCAGGTAACCAGGTCTCTTGCTATGTAGAACTTGAATTCAGCACCTTGAATTAAATCATAGCTGAGAGAGACATTACAGACCAACCTGGTATTTAGAGGCAGCAGCTAAAAACAAAAGCCTCTGAAAGTCTCAGTGATATCAGGACTAAAAAATGGCCTATTCCCCATCTCTCACCATAGCCCCAATGCCCATCACCACAATAAGATTTTTGACCTTCCCCATATCTCCGCAACAGATGCATCTCCCCTAATTCCTAAAGATTGGAACTTTCCATTAAAACTCAATCACACTTAGGTACCAAGAAGCACTTTAATTCCATTCTCTGGAAAGAACCGGGACAAAGGCAAAATTGACTGGGACAGGGAAAGAAGCTTCTACAGTATCCTGCCACCCTACTAATACCCCCACTCATTCAACCACTGTCAATATCTTCACAGTTCTAGAGTCCAGATAAGCTTCTCAGCTGAAAAGCTGCCAAAACATAGTGTTCAACAATTTTTGGCAGCCACCATCAAGTCTATACAGCTTGGAGAAGAAGAAAGGCTAGTAACAAAAAGGTTACAAATGTAAGTCTGTTCTCCAATCTATTTCTCTGGCCAGTTCCAGATCCACAGACATGAGAAACACAAGAAATCCAACAAGACTTGGCAAGCATGACTGGTCCCAGGAATGGTCAATATGGCTCTTTGGCTGAAGTAGTTCTTGTCTGTTCTTTGAACATCTATGCCCCAAATGGCACCAGGTCTTTAGGCATGGTAAACACCACAGTTACAGGTAAGCATGGATGGCACAGCCAACAACAAACATGTCCCATCCTTCATGTCCTCTGTGCCCCCACCAAAAAATATCAGAACAGGTCTATATCCAAGAGCAATCCCAGTAACAAACACAAAAGAAACATCCTAATTCAATTATCTAACTAAGAGGATGATTCATCCCAAGCTCCGGTTCTCTTTGCCAATTTTTTTCTTTCTATTTCCTTAGTGTCTTCTCTATTTAAACTTATTTTGTTCTTATAAACATATAATGCCTCTCTTTGTCATTAAAAAATTACAGATTAGTGAAAATAATCAATGTGTTGTAAATAATTTTCAACATCTGAATATCAACATATTTCAGATTCCTCATTCTGTGAGGCTCAATTCTAATTCCTGGTCCATATTTGTCTATTTGTGAGCTTTATGATGCATGGCAAGTCTCTCATGCAAAAGATAACCATCTGGCAGAGATGAAATGCATTTATGATACTCTCTTAAGGAAGAATTGTGTCTAATCCTCTTTGGATATACAGGTAGGAATTGGGAATATACTTTATATTGACAGAGTTAAAACATGGCTCAAAGTCTAGAAAGCTGTTCATTTAATTCTCACTTTGATTTCTGCTTTGGTTGCTTTGGAAATTTGGAATATGTTTGATTTGTGCATTTTTTAAAAAAGCATTTTTTCAAACGATGCATACTAAAGTCCTTGAGTTGTTGTTTGATGCAATTTATATCATCATAATATTTTTCACTTAATATATTAGGATGGATTAGGATGGATTCTTGAAGATCTGTGTAATCTGACATATAGGAATTTTTTTCATGGTCAGACCTTTCTTGAATTGCTTGGAGCTGATTCACTATATTTGAGAACTATTAATTGTGATCATTAGGAAGAACATTAAAATTACATGTATTTATCACTTGATAAATACATACTTTGTATTTTATTGATTTAAATTTTATTTATATATGACTAAAGCATTTGCTCAAATTTTCTATTTTAAAAAAGTTTGTTCCATTTTATGTTAGGTAGGTAGTATATTCAGAATAAATGTTCCACCAAATATTTATGTAATCTGGACTTTAGCAGCAGATTGGCAAGCAAATTCTGTTTGGATTCAAAACACTAGGCATCATTTCAAAAGGTAGCTTATTTTTGCCAGCAAATCCTTTTATAAAAGTGTTTTGTATTTCTACATGGGAAGATGTGACCTTCATAATTTACTTGGAGTTCTGTTCTCAATTGCATATGGGATACTCAGAGACACACAACAAATTATAATGCTATGGGTTGTATTTGTAAGTGGTATTTTCCATTGACTTGAGGTATTGCTAACTATGTTGTGCTTTCCAGTTATAAATATTGATAGAACAAAGATGGAAGTGTTTATACTTAGAATATTTGATTAGCTTTTGAATACTTGTAGAACAAAACATTAGCATTTCTAGGGAAAAGTGCTATTTAGAAAAGACAACAAATCATTAAAATAAATCATACTTCGACTTTTTAAATTACTTCATCTATTTCTTATTTCATCTATTGCTTTATTTTGATTTTGTTCTGGTAAAGTTAAACTTTATGTTCACTGACATGGGACAGTGTATAGAACTGTGGCTTACCACTGTGGTTTATTGCTCAGAGTGAAGAACAAAGACCAACTAGATAAACAATTTACTGTGTAGCAGTGCCTACCAGCCTGTGTCAACTTCTCCCATTAGACTTTATATATTGACTGTTCTTTCCCAAATATCAAGATGTTTAGAATTTAAGGGGAAAGCTGTACAGTCAGAATAAGCTCTAATTAGTGTAAACTGCCATTTGAGGATTGAAAAGATACTTGACCTTGCTGGGCCATGGTTAACCCTGCTGTAAAATTAATAAAAGCCATTGTGAAGAGCTTTAAAAGCAATTTGAAGAAAAGCATGCAAGAATGTGGATACTACAGAGAAAGAGTGAACATCCACATTTTTTCCTCACAAAAATGTACCTATATAATTCCCTTTCCTATCTTGGAACAAAACTAGTCAGAGATTTCTTGGTACTGAAGATTGTAAATAACACAGACAGATCTTTCAGGCCTGAATTCAGTGGCTCAAACAACATTGCCATACCATCTGGGATCATTGTTTTAACCTTTAGTAGTAAGAAGAAAAATGTTAATAAACATCAATGACTTGAATAAAACTTCAAATCATTGATGAGTTTTATCTTACAACTCCTGCCTGAATCATGTAGGATAGAAAAGGGAATAGGGCATGACCTTATCCTTTCCCATTTGAAGTTCTTCAAATGAAGGTGTGAATAAGGTCTAAGTCCCAATCTTAGGCTCAAGTCAATTCTAGAATTGTTTTCTGAATGTTCACTTGAGTGATACAATAATCATCCCCACAATGTGGAAAAATTCCATATTCATCAAATGTAGTTTGAAAGCAGTAGAAAATCTGGTCAACAAAGGACAATTGAACTCTGAATTCTTAGAAATACAAATCAAAAATGTAATACCTAATGTAATCAGAAGTACCTTAATAATATTTTCTCAGAAGAAATCTGTATCCTATAAGATTTTCACCAAAATAGATATGCTTAGCTTGTATCTAAAATGTAGGTGTTTTTACCTCCCTTCCTCCCTCCCTCCCTCTCTCTCTCTCTTCCTCCCTCCCTCCCTCCTCCCTTCCGCCCCTCTCTCTTTCTGCATGTTTTGAGTGTTTGCCAAGGGCGTAATCTAAACAAGTTCCAGCTTGTGCTCCTGTTCACAAACTGATCATTTAAAATATCCATCTTGTGATAAGTTTTGTGTGAGATTGCTTTCCTGAATTTGCAGTGTTTAATAGAAATGAATAATAAATAAACATGGTATAAAAATCCAAGTCCATCTAATGCAAGCTGTTGCATAATTCCTGCTAAAATGTAAAAGTTTTGCCTGTTAAAAAAGAGTCTGTAAACACTTGAATTGTCTAAAATGACAATTATATGGTCCAGAATAACAGGTGTAAAAATCTTCACTCATCCTGTAAAGGTATTCTGCCTTAAATGAATCCATCTGGCACAAAAAAGGGATTTTATATGGTAGGCCATCTCAGCTATATAAATGAGAACTCAGTAGCAAAGTTTCCATTACTTACAGACATTTTCATCTAATTAATGCAATCTTCATAGTAATGAGGTAGTTACTGCAGAATAAATTCTTTGATAAAAAAAGCCTTTTTAAATGTCAGCAGAACTTGTCATGTATTTACCATTGTGTGATAATGTCACCATCTTCTCTTTATAACCTTTTATGAAATCCTGGATATATATAGTTAGCTATAGCAATTTTACTTTACATCAATTTATTAAATGCTGCAATATCAAATATTTTGTGGAAAGTTCAAAATATTGTAATGACTAACATTCTGGCCTCTGTAATCCAGACTATGTCAAAATATGCCAAATTCTGGGATATGTTGTCATCAGCCAGTGGCTTCCTATGTTCTGTATGGAAATATCTACTTTAAACTTACTTCAGTGAAATACCCTGACCTATTTAAAGAGGTGCCATCTTTTCAGAAATGATCCTTTGACCCAGGGCATGATATCTAGATAGAATTCTTGTCCTGATTTTAAATATTGTATAAGAATGGAAATGTTTTACTCTTTTTCTCCAGGGCTTACTTGCCGTGGTGCCTGAATAATCAGGAAAAGTATTATTTTTATGGGTGGTTAACAAAAGTAAAATATTTTGCTGGTCACAAAACATGTTTACAGAGTCCTGACTGCAAGAAGAAGACAAAAATAACACCTGCAAGTTCGTAAATCAATTGCTTGTACACTGGAGTTCAATTCATGTGCTCGTTCAACTGTAGGACAGTTCTTGCTTAAAATGTAAGAAGATAGAGGCACAGCTGTGTGGCAAGCCATTTGTGTAAAACAACTCCCAGTAGCATTGTGGGTTTTCTGTGAAGCCACATCACACAGACAATTTAATCCACAGAACTGCATCCCCAAGCAAATATAAGGCAGCTTGAGTGCACAAATCTGGTTGAATGATAAAAGATTCTCTGGATCAAGTAGCAGCAGAGTTATGCAGATGGGCCCTATCTAAAAAACCTCAATGATGAAAGAAGTAAGTTCTACATTTAAGCAAGAACAACCAAATATATAGGTATAGAGTAGGTGGTACCTGGCTCAAAAATAATGTGAGAAGGAACTTGGAGTCCTAGTGGACAATCAATATGCCAAAAAAGCCAATACAGTCCTAGGCTGCATTAATAGACAGATAACATCACGATCACGTGACGTGTTAATGCCACTTTGTAATGCCTTTATAAGATCACATTTAGAATACCACATCCAGTCTTGGTCACCATGACATAAAAAATGATTTTGAGACTCTAGAAAGGGTGCAGAGAAGAACAAAAAGATGATTTGGGGTCTAAAATGTACGAAGAACAGTATGTCTAGTTTTATGAAAAGAAGGACTAGGAGTAACATGGCAGCAGTGTTCCAATATTTGAGGTGCTACTGCAATGAAGAGAGGGCCACTCTATTCTCCAAAGTACCCAAAGGCAGGAAAAGTAGCAATGGACAGAAAATAATCAAGGACAGAATCATCCTAAAATGACATTTCCTGACAATTAGAACAATTAATCAGTGGATTAATTGTTCTAAACAGTTGCCAAAAGAAATTGTGGAGCTCCAAAACTGTAATTTTAAAAAGAGACTGGACAACCGTTTGTCTGAAATGGTATAGGCTTTCCTGCTTGAGTAGGGAGTTAGACTGAAAGGCCTCCAAGGTCCCTTCCAGCCCTGTTATTTTATTTTTTCTGTTAGATTGGTCAGAATGTCTATCTGGAAGAGAGCAACAATTGGGGAAAAGAGCCAGCATGCTCTATTTGCAGAAGCATTTGACATATATTTTCTGTCTCTCTCTGTCTCTCTGACTCTGTCTCTGTCTCTCTGTCTCACTATAGGAGGCTGTTTTATTACCTACTCAATTTATATCTTAAAATAAATCCATAAGATGAAATAAATTCAAGGATGTTTCAAATTAATTAGAACACAGTTGTTTTATTTTCTTTGAAAAAGGAAGAGCCTGGTTCGTGCTATCAGTCTAAATACCAGTATGGTATAGGTTTTCAGAGCTGATTCCAAAGAGGTGCCTTGAAAAACATCTTTTTCTATGCACTTTGCAACAGGAACTGTGCTATCTTGTGAAAAGACACAGCTGCTGTAAAGACGTAAATGTACGTGCTATGTTTGTTCTTCTGTGCACTCTTAAACACCATTTTGAAATCAAATCCAAAACACTGCTCTATTCTGCTACAAGCAAACAAACATTGCAAAGATTTCTATATAGGGTTCTTTTACATAATTGACTAATTATCTGATTGGTCTAAATAACCATACTTAAAAGAACATAGGGCATTGCCTTCAATATGTCCCTCACCCACCACATAGGAAATTATACCTGTGGATTCCTGTTTCACCAAGCATTATCTTGTCTTCAGGCACAAGCTGTTGCTTGTATTCATTTGTAGCACCTTGTAAGTTTAGAAGTGGAATCTTCCTATGACTTGAGGATGGTCTAGGCACACACACTTTCTTGAGGGGAGAGATGTCACTGATCTTCAGGTCATTTGCTTTTTGGAAGACATTAAGTCCAGTAACATCATAGATCATTAATAAAAATGGCTCCATGACATTGGTGTTGCAGTAGATGAATGGCAACAGAGGTATGTGTGCATGCACATGGACATATTTAGGGACTGGAACAGTCTAGCTGCTATTTCTACCCCATAGAGGTATTCTGTGGTACTATAGAGAAAGGGAGTGGGGAAATTGCAACCATTCAGATAAAGCTGTCCAATCAGCCCTGTTTTCTCAGCCATGGATGCTCAGGCATAGCAGCATCTAATCACTGGGGTTTTACAGATGCAGTTTTTAAGCCATATGGAGATGTGTTTTAATGTTTGTCCATAAGATCATTCTATCCCACATGGAAATTAGATGTTACAGTGCCTAATCCGGGGTGGTGGTGGAGAGAAGATAGCTTTGTGGAAGGAATAAAAAAGGATGTACGGTAAGTGTTCTTCTTTAATCTCATTGTCTGATTCAACTATGAACTTAGGAACATATTGAAGGAACTGTTCTTCCTGAAGAACTTCAGGTATGATGAGAGGAAGAATGTATCTTAATAAACCCCTTCATGTATTGGCAGCTGCTTAGCTGAATCCTGTACTTCCCCTTCCAAAGGAGAAAGGAAATGTGATATATGTATATGTATAATGCATTTCCATATTTCTGCCCACCATGCAGACCTAAACTGGACAAATATATTGCCCTGTTCAAAAGAGTTGATACCATAGAAACACAAATAACATCCCTTGACACCATAGTAGCATCCCTGGACACTATAAAAGTAAGATTAACTAACCTTGAAAAAAATGACACAACACAAAAAAACAAACATCAAATAGCTAAAAGCCACATTTCTACCCATCAACCACAACCACAATCCAATCCACAAAAAACCACAAATCCAACAAATAATGATATCCCAATCCTCATCAAAGAAGCCACTGAGCACGAATGGAAGCGTCACAATGCCATCTTATTTGATCTAGAGGACAACAATGACAATGATGATATCACAAATGTCTGCAACATCATCAGTGACTATCAAGCATCAACCATCTCCCCTGATGAAATACTCAATGTTTCCAGCATTGGCCCAGAGTTCAAAAACAGTGGTGGCTCAGTGGTGCCATGTTTCTGCAGTGTCATTTGCAAAAATGCATCATTTAAATGAAAATTCATTTACACTATGAATTCACTCGCCAAGAGCAACACCAACCACAAGAATCTCCATTCCCATACTGACCTAACCTTTCAGCAATGTGTACAATCCCGTGAACCATGCTCTGAACTCAAAAGACTCCATGAACAAGGAAATACTAACTATACACTGACTACCTCATAGAATGTATCAAAAGCAAGACCTTCAACTTACATCCCAATAACCATCACCCCAACATCCAACATTAGGCATACATGCCCCTTACTTCCTCCAGAGCCACTACAAAATATCTAAAATGCAAACTTCTCAATGCAAGAAGCCTCACAAACAAAATTCATGAATTCCTCATCTTATTAGGCATGGCCACATTCGACATTATATTTGCCTGTGATATGTGGTTAAATGCACTCAATTACAACAGTCAGTGAATATCATGTTTATCAGTCAGATCGTGAAAACCATAGAAGAAGTGGAGTTGCTATTTTCTACAAAAAATCCCTAAATCTAAAAAAAAGATTCAAATTACACAGGAACTTGCTCTTCCAGAGACCATCATCTGTGAACTGTCCTTAAGTACAACAATCTACTTCTTACTATGCTACAGAGCCCCTGACTAACATAATTCATGCAAACAAGCTAACTTCACTGCTAATGTGGGCTGCCTCTTGCCCACACCCTCTTATTTTCCTTGGTGACCTCAATCTATCTCTTATAAATTGGACCCTAAATGAATGTACATCTGAACCCATACATTCAAGCCTGTACATGCCGTTACTACACTGGGACTGGATCAATTAGTAACTAACAACACTAAACTCAACAACTGCCTCAACCTCATCTTCTGCAACAGCTCAAACTCAATATATGGCCTACAAATACAATAACCCTTTTCAAACAGTGACCATATTATGATTGACTTTTGTCTCAATTTACGCCTCACAAAGAGGATCATAATGATGGATTCCAAAATACAACTTCAAAAAAGCCAACAGATGCTGACCTATCATCTCTTGATTGGCACATTCTATTCTCTAGCTGTAATACTACAGAAGATCATTATAATGCATTCTTGCTTGAATTTGAAAGAGTCATTAAACTATATGTACCATTAGTAACCCCCCCAAAAAACACCCATAACAATAAGGAAATTTCAATTAAAAAAAACGCTATGACGTAAAAACAAAACTAGCTACGTAGCAAACTTTAAAAACCAATACAACACCTTATGCAGACAAAGGCAGAATGCACAAATTATCACTGCAAGCAAGAGGAAAACCTCCTATGTACAAAATCCACCCGTGCCTTCTACAATTTTGTAAACACCAAACTTAAGGACTCAAGAACCATCCACCTCTAAAAGGACCAAATGGGAAAGACTGCAGCGATGAAGCCATTAAGGCCAACCTCTTCAACACATTCTTCAGTTCAGTCTTTGTAAACAGCAATGGCTCATGCCCCACATTTCCTAGTTATACCACAACTAACTGTAATGATCTACTACATATTGACTTTACAGAAGATAAAGTAGAAAGGCATACGTAACTAAAACTATCCCTATCTATTGGCCCCGATGTATTATGTGCATACTTCTTAAAAAAGCTCTCCTATCCTTAAGTATTATATATGAGATATCATTCAGAACCAGCTCCTTACCGAACCTATGGTCCTTAGCTACGGTCATCCCTATCTTCAAAAAAGGTGACCCCAGCCTGGTTGAAAACTACAGACGAATCTCATTGTGTTGTGTCATGTGAAAATTAATGAATTCTATCATTATTTATATAGACTTCTGCAAAGCCTTTGATTCAGTGGTACATGACAAACTACTGATAAAACTAAACTCTTACGGCATTTCCAGATCCCTTCATAAGTGGATTACTGTGCTCCTGTCAAACAGGCAACAAATAGTAAAAAATAGGGAGCACTATATCACACCCTGCTCCAGTTAACAGTGGTTTCCCCCAAGGCAGCATTCTAGGACCCACACTCTTTATGTTCTATATAAATGACCTTTACAATCACCTTATAAACAACTGTGTCCTCTTCGCAGATGACATAAAACTATTCAACACCACTGATAATGCTACTGTCCTTCAAAGTGACCTTGATTATGTATCTGAATGGTCAAACAATTGGCAACTCCAAATCTCAACTAACAAATGCTCTGTCCTACACATTGCTTAAAAAAAATCAATACACCAAATACAAGCTAGGCAGATATGACGTTGTTGATGATCCTCACTCTGTCAAGGACCTTGGAGTTCTCATATCAAATGACCTAAGCGCCAGAGGTCACTGTAATAGCATTGCCAAAAAGGCATTAAGAGTTGTAAATCTAATCTTATGAAGCTTCTCCTCTGGAAATATTGAATTGCTAACTAGAGTATACAAAACTTTTGCTAGACCAATACTTGAATACAGTTTATCAGTATGGAAACTGCACTGTATATCAGACAATTGAGCAAGTCGCGAAGTATTTCACGAGAAGAGTGCTATACTCCTCTGCTCGCAACAGAATATCCTATATCACTAGGCTTGAAATTTTGGGCTTGGACAACCTTGAACTACGCCGCCTATGGTTGGACTTAAGCATAGTACACAAAATTATCTGGTACAATGTCCCACCAGTCAATGACTACTTCAGCTTCAACTGCAACAATACAAGAGCACACAACTGATACAAACTCAATGTAAACCATTCTAAACTTGATTGCAGAAAGTATGACTTCAGCAACAGATTGGTCAATGCCTGGAATGCACTACCTGACTCTGTTGTTACATTCTCTAACCCCCACTCCTTTGACCTCAGACTATCCACTATTGATCTCACCCCATTCCTAAGAGGTCTGTAAGGGCCATGCATAAGTGCACCATTGTGCCTACCATCCCCGTCCTATTGTCCCCATTTATTTGTACCTATTTCCTGTATTCTTACTCATGTTTATACTTATAGCAATAGCACTTAGACTTATATACCACTTTATAGTGCTTTACAGCCTCTCAAAGCAATTTATAGAGTCAGCATATTGCCCCCAACAATTTGGGTCCTCATTTTACCCACCTCGGAAGGATGGAAGGCTGAATCAACCTTGAACCTGGTGGGATTCAATTTGCCAAATTACAGTAGGAGTAGCTTGCAGTACTGCACTCTAACCACTGTGCCACCGAGGCTCCAATTATACCTATTATCTTGTAAGTGATTGACAAATCAAATCAAATAAAAATGTAGCTCTTCAGCTGTCACCCTCAACAGCAAGGTTTCAACCTTGCATTTGATATTGCAGTACCAACTCTGTGGAGGCATTTTTACTCATATGTTGGGGCTTTACTGGAGATGATGAAACATGTGTTCAAACATATTGAATGCTTTCCATTGTACACATTTCAAAATGTAATGCTGCAGTATCTAATCTGAAAACAGAGAGCAGGCCTTCTGCTGTCATTATTTCATTTCTAGGGAGTGGCCAGGCCAAAAAAAAAAGCTGTTTTGCTTCTCCCACCTTGGTACACAAAGAAAAGAAAAGCAAGACAAATGAGTCCACTGATGCCAGTTCTCCAAATTCCAAACTCAGTTCTGCTCAGTCTGTGGGCTCAGAAAACTGACGCCAAAGGAAGTGTTCCACATTCTGCCTCTCATTTCCCACTTCATATGCAGACAGAACCCATTATTCTGCTTGTTGAAATAGGCAGCCTACTTTTCTGCCAGCTTCTGCACTAGTAAACAATACTTCAAGAAATAGCAGTTTGAACCAAAGCTGAAAATGTTAATATATTAAATGCATACATAATAATGCCTAGACACCTAGCTTCATGTAATTTGCTGCAGATAATTGAAACAAACCAAACTTCTGGGTTTATTTCAAACATATGGAATTTGATCTTTCATATTTTATAAAACACTATATTGACATTTTGCAATTGTTTCTCCACCTTTGGATAATAGAGAAATCTCCCCTGGGGTGATAGAGCTAATAAATGATTTATCTGAGCACTCTGGAAATGTATGATCTGTTCTGCGGCTGACTTTGCATTATACTCAAGGCTATTGTTTATTCTCTTTAACAATGAGTCAGACAGTGGGGTGATAGTAGCACTTGTCCTACAGTTCGAATTCTAGCACAGTGTCAAAACAACAGTGATGTATCATTTATAGATATATGAAAGAACAACTGGATTACAAGTTGTTAAGTTTGCATGAAGAGTCAGACGTGAAGAGCTTCAGTGAAGAGTTTATTAAGTGACTACAGCTTGAATGGACCCAATTTGGCTGGGCTACGGCTGCTTCTTATAGCCAGCAGCCGTAGTTGCCAGCCAATCAGAGTGCAGGGTTTTCCCACACTTTTTAAACCAATCCTATTTGACATTTTACAAGAACAAGTCAAACTAAACCAATGACATTCAAACCTACATACATAACACCCCTCCCCACTAGGTTCAGTCCATACCAAACCCCAACCTATCTAATGTATTCTTTTAAATAGGTGGGGCTCTTGCGTGTACATTGAGACCTTCGTGGTTCAGAAGTTTTAACATTCTCACCCAGTGAGAGCGGAAATGTGTCTGCTGACATTTCCCCACTGGGACTTCCTGTGAAAGAAGACCCTGTTCGATTGTTAGAATCTGGTCTCTCCTCCCAACCCATCTCCAGCCCAATGTCAGCACCCAAGTCAGGTAGTGATGTACAATCTTCCACTTCTAAGGATGGATTTTGGCATAGTGACAGGTTTTGGAATGGTTCCTGTCGTAATGGCTCGTTACACATGGGGTGGCTTCTTGCTTGCTGATTATCCTCCTGTTCCTCCCCTTCCCCCCTAGAATTGACATCAGGTGAGGGAACTAGAGAGGAACAAGTGCGCTGTTCCTGAGAGAACCTGGATCTAAGTTGATCAATGTGCCTGCTCCAGAGGAGTCCATCCTCTGTTTGCACCCTGTAAGAATGAGGGCCTGTGATTTGAGTTATCTCAGCAGGAATCCACAAAGGTTCATGCATAAGGTTCTTAGCATACACAGAATTACCCACACTGAATGTGCGAACTTTGGAAGTGGAATCTAGTGGTGTGTTGGGTGTGTAAGTGGGATGAAGGCGGTCAAGGGAAGACCTAAGTTTCCTACCCATCAACAACTCTGCTGGGGATAAGTTAGGAGTGATGTGCTGAACACTAAGAAGTTTTTCAACTTTCTCAGTGATGTCCCCAGGACCCAGTTGCTGAAGCTTCTCCTTGGTAAAACATACCATGCGTTCAGCCCGGCCGTTAGCCGAAGGGTGCCCAGGGGCAGTAAGGGCATGTCTGATACCCTGTTGTGCTAAATAGGATTCAAAGAGGTTGGATGTAAATTGAGGGCCATTGTCAGAGGCAAGAACATCAGGTAACCTGTGGGTTACAAAAAGTTTTTTGAGCTGCTTGATGGCAGCATCAGTTGTGGTGGATGCCATGGGGATTACCTCAACCATTTGGAATATGCATCTACTATAATAAGAAAGGTGTGCCCTCTGGTAGGGCCAGCAAAATCAATGTGAATCCTGGACCATGGGCCCCTAGGACATTCCCATTCCTGTGTGGGGGCGAGAGGTGGGGCAGGCCTGACTACCTGACAGTTGGACAAGATGCAACCCAGTTTTCAACCATTTTGTCAATACCTGGCCACCATACATAACTCCTGGCCAATCCCTTCATCCTTACAATACCCGGATGACCCTCATGTAACATTTCCAAAACCTATCTTTGCAGTTTTGCAGGAATAACCACCCTGTTACCCCACAAAATACATCCTCTTAATACAGATAATTCAGTTTGCCTGGACTTAAAAGGTTGAGCCAGGTGAGGTAGATCTTGAAGAGGCCAACCTTTCTTAATCCAGCCTATAACAGGAGCCAACACAGTGTCTTTGGCAGTCTCTCTGGCAATTTCAGCAGCGTGAACTGGAAGCTTGGCAACAGTTTCTAGGAAAAAGGTGTGTGCCTCAGGTTCAAAGTCCTCCTTGTGGCAAGGAAGTGGGCAACGACTCAGTGCATCAGCATGTCCAATGTCCTTGCCAGGCTTGTGGATAAGTTTGTATGAATAAGCAGCAAGAAATTCAGTCCACCTCAGCATTCTTGGTGACAGGATAGTAGGTGTAGGTCTGTCTCCTGCCACAATGCCTAACAAAGTTTTGTGATCTGTAACAATGGTAAATGTTCTCCCATACAGATATTCATGAAATTTCTTGACAGCTGCAACAACTGCCAAGGCTTCCTTGTCCAATTGGCTGTAATTCCTCTCTGCTTTGGTCAAAGTGCGAGAGTAAAATGCAACTGTATCAATACAGCATCAGACGCAATTAGTCTTTTAATACTGTTAAATGCTGATTGTTCCTTCCTCCCCCAGACCCAAACAGACTTTTTATCAAGTAATCTGTTCAATGGTTCAGCAATGGTTGCCTTTTGAGGTAGGAACATGTGATAAAAGTTAATGAGTCCAAGGGAGGCTTGCAAATCTGTTTTGCATTTTGGTCTAGGGGCTTCTTTGATTGCTTTAACCTTGGCATCTGTAGGGTGGATGCCATGCTTGTCAATCATGTAGCCCAGGAACTCAACCTAGTCAGTTTTAAGACTGCATTTTTCTTCCTTGACCTTTAACCCCGCTTTCCTGAATCTGGTAAAGACTTCTCTGAGTCTTTCTTGTAACTGAGTGTCATTTTCAGCAGAGATTAACACATCATCAAAGTAAGGCACTACCCCTGGCAGTCCTTGGAGCATTCTTTCCATAAGGCTTTGAAAGATGCCTGGTGCCACGCTTACTCCAAATTGTAACCTTTTACATTTGAAAGCACCTCTATGAGTCACAATGGTTTGGGCCTCTGCAGTGGCATCGTCAACTGTTAGTTGTTGATATGCCTGGGCCAGATCCAATTTGGCAAAGACTGTACCCCTGCCAAGTGAATGTAACAGATGATGCACCACTGGAACTGGGTATGTGCTCTGCTGCAGCGCATGGTTCAGTGTCTCCTTATAATCTCCACAGATTCTTACTGACCCATTAGTCTTGACTGGTGTAACTATGGGTGTCTCCCAACTGGAGTGGTCAGTGGGCTCTAAAACCCCTTGAGCTATTAATTTGTCTAATTGTGCATCAATTTTTCCTTTAAAGCAAATGGGACCCTTCTGGGCTTTAAACGAATTGGGGGCACCTTGGGATCTAGGTTGAAAGTGATAGGGGTCCCCATATACTTGCCCAATCCTTCACTGAAGACCTCTGGAAACTCAGACTTCAAGGCCTCCTCCCATTCAGAGTTGCTCACATGATTGATGCCAGTCACCTCGATGCCTAGTGGATTGAACCACTCAAGTCCCAGCAAGCTTGGGCGATCCTTGTCCACGATGGTCAGGGGCAAACGTTTGGTGTGGCCTTTAAACTTCATGTTGAATTCTCTTGTTCCAACTACTGGAATCTTGTTCCCTTGGTAGTCTTTAAGAGTCAGTGCTTGCTTCTGGAAATGTTTCTTCTGAATGTTGGGAAGTAGCCTGTGAATAGTATCCCATGACACCATAGATAAATAGGAGCCTGAGTCTACTTCCATTTGGCAAGGCCTTCCTTCAATGAGTACCTTCACATGTACTTTTCTGCTTCTCAAGGGTGAAGAATGACCAATGGTGACTGTTTGATGAGTTTCATTCTTCCCATTTGCTTCTGAGTTGCACTCCATTTTCTCACTGAAATTGTTGGGCTTGAATTCTTTCTCAGGAAATTTCTTCCTACTAGGTGGAGTTCTGGATGATTTGCAGACTCTTGCTAGGTGACCTCTTTTCTCACAATGTAGGCAGATGGTGTCTAAAAACTTGCATTCAGTGGGGGTGCCCCCCACAGCCTCTGCAATAAAAGTCTTGCCTCTTTCTTCCAAGGTCTTTCCTTTTCTTCTCCATTCTGAGTCTATAAATTCCTTCCTCCACCTCACTACAGTCTGACTCAGAATCTATTTGCTCGCAATGGGTTGTTGTGAACTTTTCCACATCAGAATGGCTTGAGGCCTTGTTAATTTTCTTCATGGCTGCTGCTGAGGACTTGGTTGCTTCTGCTGAGGAGGCCTCTTCTATGGCTTCCTTCAACGTGATCTTAGGTTTTAATAACAATTTGCTCTGAAGCACCTTGTCTTTGAGGCCTAGAACAAATTGATCGCGCATGGCCTCCTCCAAGTTGTTAAACTCACAAGCACCCCTAATGTCCCTTAAACTTGCCACGAAGTCGTTAACATTTTCGCTTTCACCTTGATCTCGACTTAAAACTCGTGTCTCTTAATGAGGCACGATACTTGTGGGGCGTAATGGGCTCTTAAAAGCTTTTCTAAATCAGGCCATTCCATTACCTTCACATCTGCAGCTCCTGCCAATGCCTTCGCCATCTTGCCAGACCGCAGTGCGTGAGAAAGACTGCCCTCTTCCGCTTCTCAGAGATGTCGGTGAGGTCGTTTCCTTCCAAATACATTTGGAAGCAATCCGCATACGATTCCCAGTCTTCTGCCGCCGGATTGAATGGGGCTGGGGGGGGTGTTCAGTGCAGCCATCTTGCCCTTCTGCTTGTCTTCCACGTTGTCTTTTCTTCAGGGGAATCCCACCTTCATCGCCAGTGTTAAGTTTGCATGAAGAGTCAGACGCGAAGAGGTTCAGTGAAGAGTTTATTAAGTGACTACAGCTCGAATGGACCTGACTTGTCTGGGCTACGGCTGCTTCTTATAGCCAGCGGCCGTAGTTGCCAGCCAATCAGAGTGCAGAGTTTTCCCGCACTTTTTAAACCAATCCTATTTGACATTTTACAAGAACAATTCAAACTAAACCAATGACATTTAAATCTACATACATAACACAAGTAATATCAGTCTATAGGGAATAAAAACTGAGCAGAATGTCTTCATGAAGTATGAAAGAAGTATGGAGGTAATTTCTAGAGTGAAACACACTGTGAGTTATCATTTGACTTAGCTCAGTAATAAAGTGATGTCTCTATCAGGGTGTCTCCATTCTATCCCTATCATCTTCAGTAAAAGAGTCAATAGCAGCTAGTAGCTGATATGAAGAAATGACTGTCTAATAGATTGGCATGAACTATAATAGATTGTTCAACATTCAACAAATAAGATAGGTAAATATTGTGCTAGATAATCACACCTATGGAATTTAAAAAAAATTAAATTCAGGGAAAAATATAACTGACTCATGCTGATTTAAATACAATGGTTGATACAACTTTAATTGATGTATTCTATTATAATGACTGTTTAACATTCTGTGCAGACTGACAATCCAGTCCAGATCTCTGAAGAAATGTCATCTGTGCAATTACTATTTATATTTACTCTTCCTGGCTTCTATAGGAAGGATGGAGGGACTGGTAGAATTAGTCAGGTTAATGGAGAACATGTCTGTAACAAAGTTCTTTTCATGACTCTTACTTAAAATGCCAGCCTTAATATAAAGAGGCAAAATAAATGCATGAAGCCCTGTAGTTAAATAATCAACACTGCATTCCTGAAAGTGTTTCATACTGTGGGGATTTTAAAAAGAAAAATAGACTGGAGGAATGCACTTATTTCTAGGCCTCAGCTTGCTTCTTTTTACCTTAATGGATGAATTCTCATTTCAGAGTAAACCTAAAGCAACCCAATCACCGTGTAGTTTAACCCAATAAGTAAAACCAGACAAAGTAACATCAATGAAAGGATCTCTCTTAAAATTCTTTGGTCAAATATTCTCAGAAGATTTTCTACCTAATTTTGCTGTGGCTCTACTGTCATGTTTTACTTTTGCACTTAAAAAAGAAGTAAAGGAGGCCACATAGCCAAGCAAGGTCCATAAGCTAACTCAGGTATAACACTTAAATAACTACCATTCATTGTTCTTTGGGATCAATGAATGATACCTGAGTTCTGACACTTAAAAAGGCTTATTGGGATGGTTGAAAGTCAAGGGTAAAAGGATGGCTGAATTTCTGGGCTTCTGTGTTGCTGCTAAACTTTCTTTTAACGAAATGATATTGATGAATTATGAAAAGATTTATGAAGCTGTCATGCCAGTGTCTGTCAAATATGGCAGTTATCTACTTAGTGCATGATTGAACTAAAATATTTATGTATTGGCCAGTAGTACAGATTTAAACAGAATGAAAGACTAAAGTTTGGTTTGACTACATTTACCCAATTCATTTCAGATCTGGCATAGCAGTTCTATTAAGCTTATAATGGAATGTACAGTATAATCTAAATGTACATTAACTGAAAAATAAACTCATTTTCTCCATTTTTATCTATTTAGTGCATTAGCAAATATGTTTGTTTTCCCGTCTTTTTAATTGGATTTGGATTCCATTATTATAGAAGGGGCTGTTTCAGTGTATGTTAAAGAATATCTTGTTTATTTGCTTATTTAAGTTGAAAAATGTGGGCAAAAGATTTCACAGATTGATTAAAGAGTCTAAATCAATATAAAAGATGCTTTGAAATGACACATAATTGAAGAATTGAGAAAATGCTACATGCATGAAACTATGGCTGAATAAGCCACTTCAAGGGAATTAAGAGCATAGTAATAAGGTAAAATTTAAGAACATTGATTAATATTGCAAAAAGTGTGGTAGGGCATGCAGTTTATGCATTGATTAAATGTTTTTCATTAATCAAAAGGCATTTGAGCACAAGGTTCTGCAGCTCCTAAATAATCAACATAAGAGTGGTGAATCATTGAAATGATAGTTTATCCAATTCTGAAACTCAAGAATGGCAGCATCAACTTGGTCATGACCATAGAAATCAAATCTATCTCTTATTATACCAATTTGTACACCCTGCAATCCTAGAACTTAAGGCAATTTACAATTTAAAAAATATTTTTTAAAAATCACATTTGTACCTTGAAAGCTTCCGATTAAAAGAATCATTTTGTTCCATTTGTTAATGGATTTAATAGTAATAATATAAAATAACTTACTAAATAACAACTATCAGATCACTGAAGGCCATTAACTGAAAAAATGTTATACATATGTGTTAATTAGTATGGGGTGAATATGCACTCAGATGAGAAATTATGCAGACTGATTTAACCACATATATGTTAATGAATATTAATGCTACTAATTAGGACCAGGTGAAACCATCCAAGAAAATAAACTAGTTAAAGTGAAAGTTGATTGCTTCCATATAAGAAAATTTATATGACATTTATAACCTATTTTTATGACACTGGTTCTATGAATTTAAGGTCTTCATAATACAAGAAGAAATTTATTAAGCAAAACTTCTACTACTTTATTGCTATTTTAGAAAATGCTTTACTTGTTTTTCAGCTAGGGCCATACAACAAACTTAAATTATTAGAGGGTGGGAATAGCAGCATGAATTAGGTAAAAGAAATTTTAAAGAGTTTATTTGCTTCAGAACTGTGATTTGATACAAAACCTGAACCAATTTGATCTCCACTATATATTTGAAAGATATAATTGATTTATCCTGACATTAATAAATGTGCATGTTTACATATGGAAAAATCCATGAGAACTTCAAGTCAACTTGGATAAATCTGGTTAATTAATTTGTTCCTGAAATTTGAAAACTCTAGATTAAAGGTGTATAATTTAGGACAGTTTGACTATGTAAAACCTTCCAACCCAATTTTAAGCAGTTACCAAAGACTGCATTAAAGTTTTTAAGTTTAAGTTTTAAAGCATTCATATCATCCATTTCTTATGGCATGGTATTGTCTTTTCCAGTTGACAGTTTCACAAGAAAGAAAAGAAAATTAAATGGCTGGTAGGTGGTAGATTGTAAGGATCTATAGTGGAGATGTATTTAAATTATTTCAAAACTAATTCACTGATCAGAAATGCAGTTGGAACCTCACTGAAGAAAAAAAACACACCTCAAGTTTCAACATCAATTTAATCAGCTTGGTAAAAAGACAACATCAACAAATTCAATTTTCACTTTCTTTAGCAACATAAATTTTAGCAAAAAAAATTAAGCCCTCAATTCCTACTTTTGTCATTTGAACTGAAAAATTACAAATTATATAGAAAGCAGGCCACAAGCAAGACAAGAGAGGAAGAGAAAGAGAAAAAAATGTATAAATCTTTTATTCCTAAATCATCTATAGACCTAATTTTGCACCACTTGATAAGTTTGCTTTTACGTATTCATTCAAGTTATTAATACAATTGTTGAAAAGCATAGTACCCAAGAATAAACCAGGTAGTATCCAACATGGTTTGATTAGGTTTCCTTCTCAAGTCATATTTGTATCTATTTAATTTTGTCATCTAGCCCAGCAGTCTCCAACCTTTTGGGCCCCAAAAACCAGTTCCATGGAGAGGCTTTTCCACAGACCAGAGGAGGAGTGGTTTCAAATGCTGCATTCATCCTGTGGATGGGCCTTCACGTGTTTGCATAGCCTGGTTTCTGGCATGCCGCGGACCAGTGCTAGGCTAGCTCACATTTCACTAACATATTAATAAGAATGACTTAGATACTTCATCATATGCTTTGCTGAAATCAAATTCATCTACCTATTGCCGCAATCAATTAAGACATTTTTTATTTGAAAAACCAAGTAAAATTTATCTTACGGATCTATTTGATTTTACAGATAAGTTTACAGATATAGCTTTTTCATATCTTTGTTATCTTCTGGTAATAATAATAAATACTCACACATTGAATTCTGGGATTTCTTTTAGAAAAAATAAATAGAGATAATAGGTGAAATCCTATAGTGACTATGAGACATCAAATCACTTAGCTTATATTTCTTGGGATTCCTTTTTTCCTTCTTGAAAATATGAATATTTGCACTTTATTCATCTGCATTTTACTTATTTTTCAAGATTGTTGAAGAAAATTTTTAAAGTTCCTCCAGTTTCCAATGATGCCATCTAGCCCTGGTTATTATAAATTAATTTCTGTTAAGCACAAGCTTTAATCCTGTTCCTTCATGTAGTTCTTCACAACCAAAATAGGAGTGCTTCTATCTCCACTTGTCAGCAAGTATATTCATTCTTTTCATTTTTCACTTATCTTAAGAAGCTCTTCTCATTCTTTTTAGGAGACTTCATTGATTTCAGCACATACTGCATTCTATGTTGTTTTCCCATCACTGTTCTAGGCCATTTGTATGTACTTTTCTATGGTAGACATTAATCTGTCTTGTTCCCTTCTACTTCCTATGGCAGGGTGTCAAGCTCATGTCATCATGGTGGTGTCATGTGATGTATCGGGGCTTTTCCCACTTTGCTAAACCAGGCATGGCCAGTGTATGATGCATCTGGCCCATAGGCCAGGAGTTGACAGCCCTGTCCTATGGTAACTAATATTTTTTTCTTATTAGGTTGTTTGCAGCTTTTTCAATCAGAATAGAGCTGGAAGGGACCTTGAAGGTCTTCTAGTACAATCCCCTGCTCAATCCCCTATCATTTCAGAAAGGTGGCTGCAGGGGTGGGATTCTACCAGTAGGCCCGGTTCGGGGCCCTGAAGATCAGCTGGGAGTGAACCAGTTCACTCCAAAGATCAAGGTATTTTCTATTTTTCCCCCATGATCAGCTGTTTTTCAAAGATCAGCTATGCCACGTAATTTAGATTAGCTAGAAAGCAGGAAATTGTCAGATATCTTGCTTTCTAGTGAATCTAAATCACACAGCACAGCTGACCCTCCCATCACTGTTGTACTGCTTTACCCAGGAGGCTTCCCTGAAGCCCAGGAGGCAAAAAATGGGGTGCCGGGGTAGGGGTGTAGTGCGACCACCCTCATGCCCCATTTTTGCTTCCAGGAGGCTTCCTTGAGACCTAGTAGACAAAAATATATTTTTTTATTTTTTATTTGTTGCTTACTGGGCCTCAGGAAAGCTTCCTGGGAACAAAAATGGGGTGCAGGAGGGGCCGCACAGTACCACTCCCACCCCATTTTTGGTCCCAGGAGGCTTCCCTGAGGCCCAGTAGGCAAAAATAAACCATGTCCATGCAGTCACATAACCACCTGGTGACGCCCACCTAGCCACGCCCACAGAACCAGTAGTTTAAAAAATTGCATCCCACCCCTGCGTGGCTCTCCAGTCTTTTCTTAAATACCTTCTGTGATGAAACACCTACAAGTTCTGAAGGTAAGCTGTTCTCCTGGTTAATTGTCTTCACTGTTCGGAAGTTTCTCCTTAATTCCAGGTTGCTTGTCTCCTTGATTAGTTTCCATCCATTGTTTCTTGTCTTGCCTTATTTGCCTTCAGAAAATCAGTTGACCCCCTCTTCTTTGTGACAGCCCCTCAAATACTGGGGTATTGCTACCATGTCACTTCTTTTCTCTAGACTGCCCATGCCCAATTCCTGCAACTATTTACACTATTCTTTGCACTATTTTTATGTGTCTCTCAGTAGGTGGTCTTCTTATTCTTCAAGAAGTAACTAAATTGTTGTTGTTTTAACCATTTAGTTGTGTCTGACTCCTGGTGATTTTATAGACAAGTGTCTCCATGCTACCCTGTGAAGCACAGCTTCTGTTCTGACCCAACCTGGTTCCAAGAGAGCAAACACAAGACAAAGGCAGCATCCCCTACCTTTTAAGGTTTAATCCACGAATTCTGTTTCTTCACAGATAAAAGGCTGCTTCCAACAAGTTAGTTAACTAGATAGCAGAAATACAGATCTCTAAGTGAATCTGTGATTCTGTGAGCAACTCAATCTGCCTGCCTTCTTTGTCTGATTTGGGGTAAAAGTTGCTCTTTTTTAAATTAAAAAAATCAATATTTACATACATGGTGTGTTGTGAGTTTGCTTGCTAGCAAATTTTATGTGACAGACTCAGGTAGCTGATGGCAGAAAGATAGATCTCTGAAATCTGTGATTCTGTGAGCAACTCAATCCGCCTGCCTGCTTTGCCTGATTTGGGGTATAAGTTACTCTTTTTTAATAAAAAAAATTCAATATTTACATAAATATTTATAATATTTACGTACAAGCCATGCCCAGCTAGTCACATGACCACCAAGCCACACCCACAAATTAGGCCATGCCCAAGAACTGGTTGTTAAGAAATTTGAATCCCGCCCCTGCCTCTGTGTGTTTGTGTGTGAGTGTGTGTGTGTGTATGTGTATGAGAGAGAGTGAGTGAGAGAGAGACAGAGACAGAGACAGAGAAAGAGAAAGAGAAGGAGGTTAGATCAGATCTCTCTCTCTCTCTCTCTCTCTCCCACCAATGTCAGCAAGCCACCATCAGTCAAAATTCATATTAGTGGTCCCCGGGATTTAAAAGTATGAGTTTGGTGGTCTCTGAGGTCCAAAAGATTGGCAACCCCTGTTCTATACAGTCAAAAGCTTTTCTGTAATTGATAAAATACATATATACATCTTTTTTTAAAAAATTACATTTATATGCTGCCCTTCTCCGGAGACTCAGGGCTTACAATTTTGGGATACAACCCAGTGTGCTCAGCAATAGCCTTCATTCCATTGTATATGCCTGCTTATTACTAAGCGGCATTTTTACAAGGTCAGCTAATTGCCCCCAACAATCTTGGGTCCTCAATTTACTTACCCCGAGAGGATGGAAGGCTGAGTCAACCTTGAGCCTGGTGGGATTCGAGCCTACAGCAGTTGTAGGCAGCTGGAACTTAAGTGCAGGCAATTAACAGCCTGAGCCACCAAGGCCCCTTTTTTGATATACATGTGCCTTTTCTATAATCCATCTAATATTGGCAATGTGATCTTGAGTGCTGTGCCTCTTTTTAAAGCCAGTTTATTCATCAGGTAACTCTTGATAAATGACATTCTGTAGCTTCTGTTTGATTATCTTTAACAGAATCTTGTTTGCATTAGAAATCAATGCAATTGTGCAACAGTTGGAGACATCTCTGGCATCACCTTTCTTTGCTAATGGGATAAAAACAAATCTTTTCCAGTCTTGAGGCCATTGATATGTAACCATATCTCTTGACACAGGGCAGTAATGATGTTAACTGGCACTGGTCTTAGTAATTCTGCAGGTATTCCATCAATACCTGAGACTTTCCAGTTTGATAATTTCTCCATGACCCATTTTACTTCTTCTTTCAAGATATTTGGTTCTTTATCACTGTCATTTTGATGGTAAGTCAAACTGCTATAGAGTCCTTCCCTATATTCATTCATCTATTCTTGATCTTCTGCTGGTCACTTAGTACATTCCCATTACAATCTTAAAACAGATCCTTGCTGGGCTACAAAATTGAATTACATCATTTTCACTATGGTAAACATAACTTTAATATTTTCCTTCTTGTTAGCTTCTTCCAAATTTTGACACTCTCACTGTCTATTTTTGTGTTTCTGGGGTTCATATTGGAAAATTGCATTCGGCTTTTTAACTTTGTCCTTATTATGTTTGACTTTAGCTGATCAAATACTTTGATGGTGTCATCAGACAACAACTTGTTTCTTATCTTTGGTTTTTGGCATGACACATACTTTTCAGTAATTTCAATAATGTTAACTTGGATCTCTTGACTCCATTCATTTGGATTTTTCTGTTCTAGATTCAGTGGTTCAAACCTATTCTTAACTTCTATGGCATATGTAGATGAGATTTGTTAACATTGATTTTTGGGGCAATAGTATCTTTTTTCATTTTGCAGTTTGAGCTTCAGTTTATTTATTTATTTATTTTATTATTTATTATTTATTATTTGGACTTGTATGCCACCCCATCTCTGAAGACTCGGTGCGGCTCACAACTAAAACAAAGACAATAAATAATTAAAAAAGAATTAAACCATTCACAAGCCCAAAAAAGTTACAGATCTAAAATTTACAATAATTTAAAATAATTTAAAAAAATATTTTTTTTTTAATTACATTTATATGCCGCCCTTCTCCGAAGACTCAGGGTGGCTTACAATTTTTGGGATACAACCTAGTGTGCTCAGCAATAGCCTTCATTCCATTGTATATACCTGCTTATTACTAAGCCGCATTTTTTTTACAAAGTCAGCTTATTGCCCCCAACAATCTTGGGTCCTCATTTAAAAACCCATCCCCCCCAGGGAGGGGTCACAGCACAGATTGGTCAAACAACCAGGTCTTCAGATCATGGCAGAAGTTTAGCCCCTAATAGCTGATGGTCTGCACTATAATCAGCTCCTGGAAGTCTCTTAATAGATGCAATTGAACCTTTTCAGCATGAGTCTATTTGATTTCAGTGTTGTCAGAGTTGATGCCAGATTGTCTATGTTTGCTCTAATCACTTCTCTTTTTACAATTTCAAGTTTCCCAAGGGATATGTCTCTAACAATCAATTTTCCAATTTGATATAACTTTGTAGAGTGTAGGCAACTTCTTTCATCATGGGGCCTATCAGTTGTTGGGTTTCCTGAAGTCTTTCCTACAAAATATCATAAAATTCCTGACTACTAAAAGCTAGCTCTTGTTCTTCTCCAGTAGTATGCAGGCTACTATCCAATCTGAAGAGTCTGCTATTGGTATCCATATCTGAGTCATGTTGAGTTATTGGCTCTGGTGAGAGTTTTTACAGGGTAGTTCACATTTGCTTTCCTTAATCCGCCATTTTATCTGGGCTTGGGATGGCTGGATTAATGTGTATTAAAATGAACTTTATTTAAATGGTATCCATAGTTTTAATTCATCTTAAAGTGAAGAATTACAGATTAATTATCAATTTATTAGTATTATGTCAATGACAGCTGGTCTTTCTACTGTTGTCTGCATGAAAAAGTTGCCACAATTTCCAGGAAGCACTATGCTTAGCAATTTGTTTTTCAACAGAAGTCAGGATAATTAAAAACCCTCCATCACATTAGTTCACACTGCTTTGGACATTTTGGACATTATAATCTAGATCTGCTCCAATAACATAATTGTTTTTGTTCATTCCTTCTGTCATTTTAACCCAGATCTTTTTCTAATAAGTAAATAAGTCTTTATTGTGAGTTTTGGCCAGTTAAAATTTTAGCTGAAATAAGGAATAGTAATTAAATATAAATTAAAAATGATAGGACTGGAAAATTAGTTGAATGTTGGAACCATACATAGAATAATATAGAGTTAATTAAATTATTGATATTGTGACTGTTAGCCTTTTGGGAAATGGGGCCTTTCTGAAACCTGAGTTGAAAAGAAAGGAAGGTTTTGTTGCATAAAATTGTCAAAATGAGCCTCCCAGGGTATTACTGGAAAATGGAAAACCAGATGGAAAGACTATGCATTTATTTCTGGCACAACCAAAGACCAAAATTTGGAGGAATCTTAGTAGTTGGTTGTTTCCAGGTAAAACAATATTTTAGGGCATATTATTTATTTCTTTTTTACTTATCTCTAAACATGAGTTATAAATTGGACCTTGTCTGTGGGTCTAAAAGCCACCAATCACCTCTCTTCTAGTTCTAATGCAGTCTCTGTGAAACCATTGTTATGATCTACACAGCTTGGGTTCATAGGATTTTATATCATGTATTTAGGACACAAATACTGTATAGATTAAATTCTAATAGTGAATGAACAACTTTTTAAATAAATGACTTATTACAATTTTTGAATGAGCCTGACTTATTTGCTGATGGGAATGTAAAAGTTGTGTTCATTTTAAATGAGTTGAATATAAATATCTGAATCTGCTCAGGAGTTTTTCAGAACTCTCATTTTAGGTCTCAGGTGGCTAAAGAATCATGTTAGGTCTTAGGACATTTCATTTTTGCTTTCCAGCTGTAGCTCATGAATTTCTCCTAATTCTTAAGAGTACTTCTTAAATTCAGTTCTCTAATGTGAAAGGACCAGTCTGCAGAGGAATCCTACAAGTAATTTTTGGATGTTGAAGCCAATCATTTTGCGAGGTTATCCTTGCAAATATCAAATGAATTTTGTAAATTTGTCTTTTCATTATTCAATTAGACTTAATCAAAATATAAATTATTCCTAAGGGATCTTTAGTTTAAAAGCAGTATTAACCAGATGGAATAAGATTACATGACTAATAAGCAAAACTGTCAGTAGATCCTAGTTTTATAAACTAAACATGTAAATTATCTTTCATAGTGGTACCACATCCATTCAACTGGATTTCTGTGCAGGTGTAGATACTAACATACCAATTCATCCTGTTTTGTATTTTATCTGTTTTTTTAAATGAATTCTTCAATTGATATGTATTGGTATGAATCATTCCATTATATAATAGCTAATAAACTAGTTCTTCCTGCATTAAAAGTTCAATTTCTGTATTTGAATAATGTGCATTTGTTTCCTCATACAAATATGGTACATGCTTAGCCATAAAGCCTGAAGAGGGTTTTTTTTTAATGTCCTACATTACAATCACAGTAGCAAGGGAAGCCCTAGATTTCTCAATACAATATAACACATACCAAGAGCTTGTTAAAATGTGACATCTCTAGAACAGAGGAATAATATCCAGGAAATAGTAAGGACTCATCCTAATAAATGAGTTAGAACTTGACATTTATTGCACAAAAAGTGAACCATGACCTGAATATGGTGGTAGCGAAGTCAGTAAATTTTGGGCTCTATTTCAATTGCCTGCAGTAAGATCAAAACTAATGTTAGCTTAGAAAGCAGGCAGATAGACAAAAACAAAAATGTGATCTTTCTTTATCTTTCTAAGATTGTAATCCAAAGAGTTTCTTTTAACATGCTCATACATCATTTTTTTTCTAATAGATATTTAAATTATTATCAATTTATATAATTATCTCCTCCTTCCCTTGTTCTTTTTCATAGCACAAACATCAAAACTACAAAACAAATTGGTTTAAACATTTAAAAAAGACTATTTTGTGTAAGACTACTGTACTATTTGGAAGTAAAAAAATCAAGGCTGTATTAAGAATTTAGAACAAATTATATAGTTATTCAAGATTATATTGACTAAATATTTATTTAAAAGCTATTCTCACATATTTGTGTTAAAAATGTTTATCCTGATTCTGGGCACTATCAAAAATGTGTCACATTTAGTGTATTCTGCACTAGGCTAGGCTAGTCTCTTTTTAGTAGGAAACATAAATCCAGGCCTTAGAAACTGTATTTACTATGGATGAATATACATGTCTGTTTCATTTTCTCATGAGTGTGTCGTTTTCAGGCATATTCTAACTTCATTCTACTTTATTTGTGTTTGGCAATGCTTGTAATGATTTGATGATGCTTCTGTTTTCTTTATATTATTCATGCTGTGAGTCACCTTGAAGTTGATAAAATATAAATCATGTAATATAGCAAATTGAATTTAAGAAATATAATAAAATAATTTCAGAAGCCCTCAGTGAGATCAATTTATATCACTTCCAAACATGGCATGAATCTTTCTTGGCAGAAATTGCAAAAGAATATAGTTTTTGGGTGGGAAAGAAAAAAGTTGAAGAGGACTCCTCCCTGTCTTTTAAAGGACACATGGTGATTATGATTTTCTAGTTAGTCTTTCAAAAAAAAATCATAAAATGAATACCACAGAGCCTCCCTATGTTGGAATGAATGTGTTAATGCTCAGTGTGCATTCCTATTATCTGGATGTCTTGTGCATAAAAAGATCCACTGCTGTGATCTCAAAAATCTATGCTCTCTTCCAGCTGTTTGGCAGAAGTTCTCACATTTCTCAAGGTAGTGCTTTATTATCAAGCTGTATCATAACCTATTACTTTTACAAAATAATTGGATGAAATATTTGCCCCCAGAAGAAACCTAAGGTGAAAGTTCAGTTGTTTTTCTACAACAACAGTACATACTACATCCTAGGAAGTCTATTAATTTTGTAGACAGCTTCTCCTTTTTTCTTATACTGTACCACTGTTCAATTTGATCCTTCATACTAGCCCTTAACCTTGTTTTGCCATCTGAACTCTTATTTCTGACCTCACAAAGGATATTATGAAGGCTGAGAGCAAACCTTTCAAAACATTTGCCTCAGACACACTGCCTTTCCTTCACAGTATGGCTACACTAGAATTCAGTCTGCCAGCTTAATGCAGAAGTGTCATAACTTTACAAAGCACTTCAGGTCCCTCCAGCTGTTCCCTTTATCATGTCTAGTTGCTGGAAGAGGCTTTTGTGCATGTCTTCTGAATACTGGATATGATGGAACAGACATTGGATGCAAAG
The DNA here is from genome assembly GCA_009733165.1 of Naja naja. Taxonomy (NCBI): domain Eukaryota; kingdom Metazoa; phylum Chordata; class Lepidosauria; order Squamata; family Elapidae; genus Naja; species Naja naja. The sequence goes on from CM019151.1 coordinate 51,945,803, forward strand.
TAATGAAACTGCTGGGCCCTTCACAAGCAGGGAGATATGTTGCTTTGTGAAGCATCTTTCAAAGGTGGCTTTGCTTGAGGCATCACTAAAAAAAACCTTTGTAACCACATGAACTTCCAAAGATTATGAAAGAAGTGTATAATTATTTTTCTTTGGCTCTTCACTTTCTAGCAATGCAATCAGGAATAAATGTGTATGAAAATAATTAAGTTTAATTAGAATTTATCCTTTAGTAATGTTGCTGGATAGTTTTCACAAAACCTAAATTTAGACTGGAGCAGAAGTATACTATTAAGTGCATTGTTATCCCCCAATCTTTGCATTCATTTAGAAATCTCTTCCTACTTGTTGTTAGTAACTGTCTGGAATCATAATTATTGTACTCCTTTGTGTTATTATTTTGGTACTAAGATACTGACATTGTTCATTATGCTTGACATATTGTATCACTGAATCTTCCAACTTTTAAAGCACTTTTGAAAATGTTTCTAATTATCTCAAACTGAAAAGAAAACATGATTCATTTTAAGATCATTTCTTCACCACTATGACATAGATTGGATTTCTGGCAGATAACCAGAGGAAGTCCTTGATTTACAACCAAAATTGACCCCAAATTTCAGTTACTAAGTAAAACATTTGTTAAATAGTTTTGCCCATTTTACAACCTTTCTTGTCACACTTGTTAAGTGAATCACTGATGTTGTTAAGTTAGTAACACAGTTGTTAAGTAAACTGACTTTGCACATCAGAAGGTTGCATGACCCTGGGGCACTGCAACCATCAAAAATATGAGTCATTTGCCTAGTGTCTGAATTTTGATCATTTGACTATGGGTGTCAACTCTAAAGTGAACCTGGCTGAAGCCATCTTTTGCTACCTCATAGTTGCCATGAACACTGAGAGGGAGAAGGGAAGGGGAAGTAAATAGAACACCTAACAGTCAAAACAAAAAGTTTTCTTGTAGGAACCAAGATCATCCCAACAGGTGGCAGTTGAAGGAGGAGAGGAGTGACCAAGAAGCCTGCTAGCTACTTTCATTGGACAATGTGACCGGTGACATCTGGGGAGAGAAATATTTTTTTCTTTTAATTAGGAAAAAAACCTACAATAATTTTTAGAATTGGTTTTCACTACCTGTGACAATATGATATATCCAATAAACATGTTCTTTGAGGAATTTACTTGCCTCAGAGTTCTGATTTTGGCAGATGCATTACTCAGAATGCTGACAATGGGGATGCTGCAAAAGTTATAAGTGTAAAAAATATAAGTCACTTTTTCAGTGTCATTGTAACTTTGAATGGTCAGTAAGCAAACTGTTGTAAGTCGTGGACTACCAGTATTCTTTATCTAAATTACAGTATAATTTAAAACACTTTGATGACACTTTTCTTTGAAAATATAGCCTTTCTTACCTCTGTGGATTCTTTATAAGATGTCCAGTGAACAAAATTGCTATCCATCACCCTCATTCTGTATTGAATGTTTGACTGTGAAATGCTTCTCCATTTTCAAAGTTAAGTATTGTGATAAAATTCGATGTAAGCACAAATGTTGCCATTTTATGCTTTGAAAGTTTATTTTTTAAAGCCCTACTCTTATGTATGCACTTATAACAAAGGAAAAGTTTCATAGTCATGCTTTTCTATATGTAAATAGAACTTATTCTTGCCCATTCTCCAAACACTGAGGGAAGTGTCCTAAAGATTGAAAGGCCTGCATCAAATGCAGTGATTCTGTGATGTTGTGAGTACATTATTTATCCCATTCATGTTAGTTGTCAACTCATAAAACATTTTCTATGCCCATTTTATAGTTGCCAATAGAAAGGGGGGGGAGGAATTTGAAAAAGCAGTGCAACAGTTCCGAATCGAAAGTGCATTCCATTCATACCTTGCAAAGATTATACTAACCAACTGGAGTTTCTGCTGCACAAATCTCTAATTGGAGAACATGATTGATGACTCTTGGCTATGGATGTGCTTCGTTGGAGAATATGAACTACGATACACCCAGAAGGGTGGGGGAAAACTAGGGTCAAGAGTGACAGTGAGTTAAGTGTCTCAGAATTGGCTACATACAGGTCATGCCAATATGTCACTCCTAATTAATTCTTTGAAGTTTTTTGAAGTTTGGCTCAAGGCTCATGGTTTAATTAGGGTAATCTCTGGAATCCTGACATTAGTCTTTGGTGTTAGAAATTGATAAAGTATGATATGGGTTAATGAACCAATGCTGTAAATTCATTTATTCTATATATTTATTAATACAGTTTCTATGCCTGCCCATTTATTCAAGAAACTCTGGGCGGTCCTATATGTAATATGGATGTAGGGAGAATGAACAAAATACTATGATATCGATGCATAGGGGAAAAAAGATATTATAGATTCACTCCACACCTCATATTTTTCTCTTAACATGATCTTGGAGGAAGATGGGGGCGATGGAGAGAATAAGAAAAACAGAAAATGCAAAGTTAGTGGCTAACAGCACTGTTCATGATATGCAAAATTATCAGATCCAGGATCTTTGAACCTAAGTCAAAATTTTGGTTAAAAAAACCCTATGTTTGACCACTTTATATCTCTTCTTATTTATTCGTTCAGTCCTTAGCTTGCAACTCTGTGTTTGCTTTCAGTAATCTATATTGAATTAAGTGAGGCTTGCCTTTAACTCTGAAAGTTATAGAATTGTAATTCTGTTTTACACCTTTCTTCTCAGATTATTGATGTGCATTATTCTGATTCATCTTATAAACACAAAAAATGAGAGAAGGAAGGAAATAAAAGATATTACAGATATGGATATACTTCAGCAAGCTGCCTCCTTAAAGCTAATGTAGTCTTATTTATGCATAAACCATTTTATTCCTGTGATTTATTCATCCTTCTCACTCTCAGATGTACAACAACATTAGGGTCCAGATGCCAAGCTGCATAAATATTCTTCCAGAAGTAACATATGGCTTTTTGGCAAAGTTATCAAGCATCTGAATAAAAGACTTAGTCTCTTCTGAGTATGTAATACTCTTGGCTGGTAAAAGACTACCCACACTGCTTTTATCTTTGTGAGCTATATTTTCTCTTCTGAAATACCACACCTCTCCTTCCAGTCTTTTTAAGTATATTTTCTCCCCTTGGGAATCGGTTGTATAGATGTAGCTTTTCTCCTAATCTTGGCAGTTATCCAAGGCTTGCCATCTTTAACCATTGAGGGAAGGAACTGACAATAATACAAATTGATTGAAAGCTCTAGGACTTTATTTTGCTATCTGGCCTGAGACATTTGCAAATATTTACCTCCACAATAAAATGCAACGTTTGCCTTTGTTGTTATAAATATTAGTAATGGTACTTAGGTCAACTATTTTTATTTTCATTATTGCTGTTTCTATCTGGAACACCTTAGCCATCATGTGCCATTCCCTTTTCAACAAGAGGTTGAGTTAATGTTTTTACTCTAACTAGCAAGGCAAAATTTGGTATGGCACATGAAATATTAAAATAGGAATAACAGCATGGGTATATGTAGGGGGTATATTCTTCTTTTCCAGCAAGAATGTTACTCTACTTGACATTGATCAGGGTTCTGGGGGACAATAGTTATTATTTTCAAGGCACCTGACAAGCAAAGAGATACACTTTGTATTTATCAAAACAGTTAGACATTTATTCGCGAGGGGAAACATGAGAAGTTGACTATTTGTAAAGGACAAATTATGCATGAAAATAAGGGAGCTTGGGATGTTTATGCCTGAGGGTTGGCTGTAGGATTCATAGAAATAAGAAGTAGTTATAGTGGATAACAAAACACTGTAGGGAATGAACAAAATGCAGAGATGCAAGATAAAAGCAGAGGTGAGAACAGAGAGGGAGAAGTAAAGAAATTAAGAAGTAAGTGAATCAAATGAGGATACCTTGAATGGCTAAAAGCTAGAAATAATTCAGTGAAACGGAAATGAACATATAGAAAAGACTAGTAAACATAATTCCAGAAATTTTGAGAGAAGAAACCATTTTAGGTTCATAATAAATGCTCTTCACACAGACTTAGGTACATTAACTGTGAAATATCCATGAGTTTCAAAAGAACTGGGCCTTTTCTTGTCAAAGCATATTCCTAATTATGTATTTAACGACCCATGATCATGCTGGATTATATGGAAATATATTCACTGAAAATATTAGGTATGCATTAAACCACTTTTCATTGTATTAAAATTGTTTTGTGTGCTTTGAATTAGCCTGTTCACTTTTAGCATTACATTGGGTCAACTCAGATTTCTCTTTCACATGCCCACATTTTATTTATATATGAATTTTAAATAATTCCAGTAATGATTGTAAGTGGGATACAAAAGTACTTGGTGTACAAATGAGCAACAAATATTTTTTTCCCTCTGCACAGCTGTTTACCTTTGGCTGAAATAGTGAAAATTAGTTAAACATAAAATAACTGATTATTCAACCTGTTCCTCAGGAATAAGGCATAATTAAGGCAATCCATTTTATCCTCTGATGAAGACAGAACTACACTGCAGGGTTGAAGTAAAAAAAGACATCTATGTTGGTCAAAGGCCTCTTTAAGAGCACTAGGTGAAACTCCCTTCCCTTCCCTTCCCTTGAAAAATTGAAAGATCCATGAATTTGCCTTGACTCTATAGATAGTGCAGTAGTATGGCAACTACAGGCATGAAAATATTCAATCAGCAGAAACACATTTATAATAATAAGAGATGGTCAACAAAGATATTTCACTAGGGATAACTAATGTAAGAAGGGAGAATGATTGACTTTCTGAAGAGAAAGTGCTATACAATTAGTAGGAGATTCAGAAAAGGATTATTTATTTTGCACACAAGCTATAAACTATTTCAGTTAGAGATCTACCCAGTTAACATAATTAAAATTGGATCTCAACTTGGTGATTGGAAAACAGGTCACTTTGACTTAGAATTATTATGATCGCCACATCCTATGCATGAGTCAATTGAATCTAAATGCTATTTAGGAAAATTGAATCTCTCAGTGATTAACACTGCAAATCAACTCTTAACATTTTTAATGTTTAGCTCTGTTATTATTATTTTTCTTTACAAATAGCCTCTTTGCAAAGCTCAGAGAAATAATGCTGGAAAACCACAGATTCTTAGCCAGAGAAAAATAGACTGATTTTTGCTAACAGCATTTTTTTCAGAAGTTGTAATTCCTTATCCATCTCCATGGACAAAGTGATACATATTTCAAATAGGGACATGTTTGTGTTCTCTGATTTAATTTTATTATGATTGGGTTTTTTCTTTTATAGAGGAACTAGTTTTTTCTTCTAAAATTTCAAAACCATACAAAAATGCAGGAGGTGTTAACTGTTGTCTGTTAAAGGGAAAATTAATAGTATTAATATGTGTGTGTGTTTGTGAATGTGTTTATAAGAAAAGATGCTTCTTTTTTGCTGATTTTTTTTGATAAATCTTAAACATAATAGCATAGAAGTGTCTTTAGGTCAGAAACCTGCAAAGTAACCAGGAAAGTAACAGGACTGGTTCTTGGGTAATTATCCATTTTGAGTGCAGGGAACTAATGAATATAAAGCTTTTTCTCATTTGCTTAAATGGTATTTATAACAAGTCATCAAGAGGAAATCCTTTCCACCAAGTCCAAATGATCCTAAGACTATAGCTACATATAAATTAAATAATAAAATAAAAAGAATGTATATAAAAGTCTCATCCCTTTTAGTCAGCAAGCTATATTTTATTTACTTGTCATGGTGCTTTTTGGCATTGCATATTAGAGTCCATGGGTGAATGTTTATGACCATATATTTACCTGTAAAATTTGAATAACATTTTATAGGTTAAACATATTGAAATTATGTGATCCAAGCACATGCTTTCATCTTGCTGTCATTATTTAGCAGACATTATTGCTTGTAAATTCAGTTATAGTCATTCATTGTTTATACTGCAGTTGTTTGAACAGACTGCTCCCAATCACTCACTTCAAATTTTATTTCATCCCTTAAATAATGAATGTAAACTGACTTTCAGGTAGACTTTTCATTCTAAACAACAGAATTGCTACTTGGTTTTGTGTAGAATTTCAACATGGCCTTCCTTGATTTTAAGCAGGCCTTCGATTCAATGTCCAGGAACACCCTCTGGGAGAAATTAAAACGCAGTACCATCGATAAACACTTCCTCTTCCTCATACAAAAATTGTATGCCAATTCCACCTTGAAAGTGAGGTGTAATCCTCAAGGGACTTTAACCAGCCCGGTAAGGGTACAAAAAGGGGTACGGCAGGGTTGCATCCTATCCCCTTCCCTTTTTAACTTCTACATTAACCCTCTGATCAACCTCTTACAGAACCTTGATTTACATCTGCCTAATGTAGCACAATGTAAAATCCCTATTCTCCTATACGCCGATGCTGCTGTTCTAATTTCATAAACTCCAATAGGACTGAAGAGAGCAATTACAGCAACACTTGAATTTTGTAAACAGAATAAGCTGGTCCTTAACTTTGATAAATCAAAAGTTTTAGTTTTTGCTAAAAGACCTAGACAATACTCCTGGAAAATAGAAGGGCAGAGTTTAGAACAGGTTAGGACATTGAGATATCTTGAGGTGGTTTTCCACTCACAAGGGATATGGAAGGCACACCTGGATCACACATTGCAAGCAGCCTATAGGTCCTCAAATGCAATTAAACATTTTTTTACACGGTGGAGGGCAATTAGTACCTGTGGCCTTAAAACTTTTTGAGGCCAAAACATTGGCACAAATTCTGTTTGGGGCACAAACAGGAATCATTGCAAAAAAAAGACTTGCTAGAATCTATACAAACCAAACCAAATGCCTGCGAGCCATCTTGGCTGCACCCAAAGGAATTCTGAACTCTGTCCAGAATTGAGACAGGCATGCCTCAAATTCAGGTAAGAGCCTGGAAGATGATGATCATTCATTGGCTAAAAATGCATTTCTTCCCAGAGGGACTGACCCCTCTAGTACTGATTGATAACTACCCCTCCTCTGGAAGCAGGCAATAGACCACAAGCTGGGCTCCTATGGGCTCTCACCAGTATACTTAATACTTAGTTCTTTGACCAAGCAAAGCAAGTACTAATCAATAGAATGAAGGACATGGAGTTCCAAGAAGAACTAAATAGGTTGGCTCGCCACAGCAGGGACAGAATCAAACAGGGAGCGTGGGAATCAGCAAGATATCTAATTTTTTTAAAAATTACATTTATATGCCGGCCTTCTCCAAAGACTCAGGGCAGCTTACAATTTTTGGGATACAACCCAATGTGCTCAGCAATAGCCTTCATTCCATTGTATATGCCTGCTTATTACTAAGATCATACTATATGATCTGATCTTCCCAAAACAAAGAATAGCATTCTTCAGAGCCAGATTTAATATTCTCCCATCAGCACTCCTTCAGGGCAGGTATAAGAAAACACCAATAGCAGAATGGGTATGTATATGTGGTAAAGGAAAAGTTGAAGATATCTCACATGTTTTATTGTACTGTGAGTTATACAGAGTTTATAGTCATTGTATATTCTCCCCTTACTAGAGAGATTGCCAGGGAGGGCAGACAATTTTTATGTAGACTTTCTCCTCCAGGATTCAAACCCAGCTATTACGCGTGCAGTGGGAAAATTCTGTGTTGCTGCAATGTCTATTAGAAAAAAATTGGTTACAGAATTATAGCTGTCAATTTGTGACAATTTTTGGAGGTAGAACAAACTTTGGAAAATGATATTTACACACATACTTATTGGCTCTCCACTCATATAAACCAGGGAGTGCCTCTAACTGTTTGAGAACATGTATTCTCTTAACAGATGTTTTTATCCACTATTAATGTATTATAATGTGTCAGTATTTTTTATATATATTGTAAATAGTGATGTCTGTTGCTGGTCTAAGACCGTAATAAAGTTATATTCTATTTAACATATTGCAGTATTATTTAGAAAACCAGATGGAAGCAGAAAAACATACAGTTACAGAAGCAGAAATGGCATGAATTTCTTTCAGTCCAAACAAATGAATTCACAAACTTTATGAAGCCTTTAACATTCATAATTTTGGTTAGAAAACTAGTAAAGCTTATTGAATTCTGAACAAACCTTTGTTGCACTAGTATAATACGTTATATAATGATGCTTTACTTAAAGCAATGACTATACAGAGCCTTGCTTAAATAATGTATAAATGAGCAAACATACACTTAATTGTTTTCCTTCTTCATCTTCACCCTTATATTGTAGTTTACAAGAAAACTGTAATTGCAGCCTTATTGTGTTTCTGTGTCTTCCTCAGAGTCAGTGTGAAAACACTGACAAAGTCTTAGAAGGATATCACCTTGAATTCAGCCTGGTTTTGTAAAATTAGATATTTAATGAATTCCTTTGACCAGCCTGATTCAGCCTGATTCAATTCAGATTTCTTCCCCACTTGTAATTAAATGAATTAAAATATGATAGAATTCTTGACATTGCATTGAATCAGCATTGAATTTGGTCTTGGGAAAAATTATCTGCACTTAAGAAGTTAATGTTCTACAAGATGCTTGGGCATGGGTGCTTCACTAACAATGTATATGAGGCATCTTCAGTCTTGCAACAATTAAATAATATGTACTTATGGCTTTGATAGAAGCAATAGCAAGCAAAATTGAAGCCATTATTTTTAAAAATGCTGCAATATATAAAGGTGATACTTTAAAGTAAAAGAATATTTCATTTAACTAAAATACCTATGAATAAGTTGTGATATGGTTTATGGAAGTTTTCCCCACATCTAATACCCAAAGCTAATTCAAAGCTATGATTATAAGGGGAATCTGTGTCAGAGATATTTCTAAAGCATTTTAAAACATTATCTGCATTAACTTTCTCTAAAAATATACTTTAGTAATGAACATAGGAAAAATAATTTTGAAAGGTTTCAGCTCTGAAAGTATTTTCCCAGTGGTAAAACCAGAGGTTAAGTTATGATTTACTGATTAAATTTGTAGATTATCCCAATCATTCCTAACCAGCTATACCAAAATATCAAATACCAAAATTCCAAGAATATTAAATGAACTATTCACCTAACCCAGGGTGTCAAATTGAAGGCCTGTGGGCCAGATCCAGCCTGGGATTTGGCTCCTACCTGCATGGCAGTCCTCATCTACCCAGTGCAAAGAGGAAAGATCAGGCCAGCGTGGCTTCGGCTCGATCTAGCCAATGCGAAGAGGAAACATGTCAGCAGTTTGGGGAATGGTGTCAAGATGGTCATGCCCACCCAGTCAGCCACACCCACCCAGTTGGCCATGCTCACCTAACTCCCTGAGGTCAACCATAGCCCTGATGCAGTCCTCAATGAAATTGAGTTTGATCCCCCTGACCTAACAAAACCTAACCTAACCTGTCATTTGCCTACCTTCATTTGTGCTGCACTAGAACAGTAGCAACAGCACCATCAGCCAATCTTATTACTGAGAAAAATAGGACTTGACATCCCAGGCAGCACTTTTTGTGTTAGCATATTCTTTTGTAGGCATAAAAATGGGTGGTTACATTTAACATAGATGTTTGTCTAATCCTTAAAGTTTATAAAAAGTATTATCCCATTCTTCTCTCATTCTGTAGAAGGAAAAACACTGTGAAATAATGGAAATGCAGTCACTTATTTCAAAACAAGATGTAAGTCAATACGCTGCTGTATTATATATAACTTTTTAATGAAAATCTTAATCGTGGGCAATAGTCCATGTCATGCAAATGGAGCCCCATTGACACAAAGCTCTCATTTTTCTCCTTTCTGCATCCCCATATGCCTTTCATATTTGTTTCATGAGATATTTCCTAATATTGCATTTTCATACACCATTCTTCTTATATTTGAGGACAGAAATGGAGTGCAAATTCCTGACCCTCCAGCACAGTAATCAGCAATTTTAATGCACAACAATGTTTCCATAATTTGTGAAGTGCAAATTGGATACATTCATTTTGACTGCAAGATCAGAAGTAAGGCAGAACCTTTTATTGGAGAGAGGGGGGAGGAGGGACAGAGGGAGGGAAAGAGAGAGAGGGGAGGGGAGAGAGAAACCATCCTGAATTAAACAGAGGCAGGGTGCCATGCTCTTTGTAGAGCATCTCCTTTGTAAAGGAGTTTCATTTGAATATTCAATGAAGTGTCCCTTTAAAGTTCATACAATCTTTACCTTCTCTGCACAATAATGTAATCTGCAGCTAAATTCCTTATTCTGTGTTGTTTTGTTTTGGTATTTGGCATTTTTTTTTAACTTTGGAAATGGCAAAGAACTAAATAACCCATAAGGTGAACATGTTACCATCATTGCATGGGCAGCCACTGAGCTATGTTTGCAATAGTTAACCAATGCAACTTTCAATGATTTAAAATAATGTATGTATGTATGTATGTATGTATGTATGTATGTATGTATGTATATTTAATTGGTTGCTTGACAGAATGTTAAAGGAGACTTATTAGAAGCTCAGTTAAAACAGGAAAATAGACTGAAGATCCATTTTTGTGCACTCCTCCCACTTAACATATTGCTATCAAACTTTTTGCCCGGATGAAAACATCTGTGCTGCAAGAAACTTGCTAATGTTCTAGCTAATTTGTTAGGAGTCTGATTTATTGAAATGCCAGTGGATTTAAACTAACAAGAAGATTACAACAAAAGACTCTTGTGTTTCATTCACAGAAGAGAGGTGTGTGTGTAAGAGAGAGGGTGGGGGAGGGAGAGAAGGAGGGAGAGTGGGAGAGCACTGTAGATGCTGTCTTTGGGTTGATGAAGCTTCTGTGGACTCATAACTCTCCAAAGGGTAATGATATCAACACAATCCACAGGAGAATTCTTGTCTGTAATAAAACCATGATTCAGAAACCATTAATAACTTTTTATTGATCATAAGAAAATCCACATCTGAATTCTGTTTCAGTGAAATTCCAACAACATGGCACAGTCACATTCTCTGATGGAGATAGAATGAACAAGTTGTTGTACAACTTTCTTCGTCTTTTCTACCTGCTCATTCCTCCCTTTCTAGTCATTTTCACTAAAAAATTGAGACAAGCATTAACCCTAGATTATAAATAGTTTTCTTTCTCTAGAGGCGTATTGCACATTTGGGATTTAAGAGTCACTTAATAAACTTCAGTTTTGAAAGGGAATATAATACTTTTGATAAAGACAAGCAGTAGAAAATTTAGGGACTTTTGAATTTTAAATTAGTGGTATTCCCTTAAGAAATAACATGAATATCTTATTCAATTCCAAATAACACATGAGTCAATTTTGTTTTTAGGACACTGTACATACTATGATTCTCGAGGGATTTGTGCATAACATTCAAGAATGAATACTTTACTGATAATAGTACCAGTAGTTTCCTATATGCTACAAGGGAGGTGGCTTGTTTAGAAATATTATATTAAGCCAAAATGTAATTTGTTTGGTTCCACTTAGGGTACTAGTTGAATTCTGGGAGTATATTTTCAGGCCTAACAAACTATTGTAACTCAGTAAATAAGTCAACTGTGTTTACTTATAAACCATAGTTGAGTTACTCACAGCTTAAATTTATCACTACCTGATCATCCTTATTGAATGGAAGGAGAAATGAACTCAGTGGAACAGCATATACTTTCTGTTTACATTATCTGAGATTTAATTGTAGGGAAACTATGTAGAACAACTGGGACAAATTCTTCTTTGTGACCACACTATTTATTAGATGACTCTTTATAGCTTACTCTTTTTAAAAAAATCTTACATAATATCTATCCAGATTTACCAGGATCAGGAAGCTAGATCAGTCTGAAGGCACTTTATTTGGACTATAGGTATCAAACTCGCATGTCATATTGCTGTCACATAATGTATTACAACATTTTCCCTTTTGCGGAGCTGGGGTAGGTGTGGCTTGCATGTGACGCATCTGGCTCGTGGGCTGCCAATTTGACATCCTTGATTTAGACAAACATTTTGCCTCATTGTAAGACAACTGTATAGTTGTTTACATGAGGAAGCTGCCATATTTTCATCAAGGAAAAAACAGTTTTATGTTTAATTACTGGTAAATTTATGTATTGAATGTCTTCTTATATTAAAGAAGCCATAATGCTTTCTGAACTCATTACCTGATTTTTTTTAAATGTTCAAGAAATTTAGTCTGGCTTCCCTAAAATCAGTGTCTATGCATTATAAAATAAAAGCTATAATCTGTTCATAACAACAAAAGCTGTTGTGTTTATGAAAATGCAATTAGAAATATTATATAATTGTGTCAGCTGAAGGCAATGGGGAAGTAACATGTCATTCCAATGTGAAATGGAGGGAAAAATGAATTTGGCCATTGTGAAAATTACAGCTAAGAAGCTATGATTGTATCAAAATAAGATCTAAAGAACTCATTACGATGCATCATATGAATACATCCCAAGGGAGAATCAGAATACATTACTTTGAAAAGATTTCTGCTTATTTTGACATGAGCAAACCCAGTCTGAGTCAAGACTTGGGGCTATGTTCATTCTACAAACTACTAAAGTATCCTCTATGTTACAACAAGAGTTTTCTACACATTGAATGACAGTTTTGCACTGATATCCACTGGCAATCCTTTTTATAATTGATGCTTTCTTGTTTCTACTTTAAGCCTACTTTAAAAATGTTTTCAAATAACCTTCTTTGGGCAGGAATAAATTGGAATCCTATATAGCACATACATATATATATATTTTTCTTTACAGTATATTGTTTCCAATATACATCTGGTGCAGAATATGGTGGTATTGGCAATTTTGAGGCCCCAAGAATGACCCTTGTAACACCACTGCTCTGTGAGCTGCATTGGTTGATAGTCTGCTTTGGGTGCAATTCAAAGTGTTGGTGATTACCTTCAAAGCCCTTCATGGTTACTTGAGGGACTGTCTCATCCCATTGGGATCGGCCCATCCCACTTGTGCAGCAGAGTAGGCATGCTACAGATTCCATCAGCCTGATTATTCCGGCTGGCAGGATCTAGGAAGAGAGCCTTCTCTACTGTGGCTCCTGCCCTCTAAAACATCTTTCCCACTGACATGAGGTTGGCCCCAACACTCCTATCCTTTTGTAAGGCCCTAAAGACTTGGAACCTCTCAGTTGGTTGGGGCCCCAATAGGGGAACAGCACAGTGGAAGTGGGTGATCAAGTAACAACAGATCTGACCTCCCCCCCATTCCTCCCTGACCTCTCCATATGTCTCTGATTTTAATCTTGGTTTTAATTTAATTTAAATTGTTTTAATGTTGATTCATTTTTTATATCTTTAAGCTACCCAGATGGGTGACATACATACATACATACATACATACATACATACATACATACATACGCATACATACATACGTGTGTCTGTATGAATGTATGTATGTATGTGTGTATATATTTGGCCAAAATATTTATATATATTATATTTATTCATATTTATATATTATATATAATGTATAGTGTGTATGGGTGTGTGTGCGTGTGTGTGTGTGTGTGTGTAAGCTTCAGTTCACAATTCAGTTCAAAATAGCCCTGAATCCTGTCATTGGTTGCAAAGTCTTCCTAATTTCTCCAAGCTTTAAAGCAAACAGACCTTGAGAACAGAGAAACTGGCAGATGGAGATTTATTAGACCTCATTCCTCCATCCAAGCTTCCTCCTGAGTACCATTTATTTGTTAGATGCATAAGAACTACCATTTTCAATCCCTTCTCATTTATTGAATTGGAAGGAATTGGAAGCTATAGTTCCTATTCTTGACAGGAGTAATATTATTACCTATAAGGATGCTGAAATGTATCTGGACTTTAATATCAACAGCTAGCATCCCTACTACTGATATTATCATTGACATTGATAATTAAGTGAATAATTGGCAGGGAGGGTTGCTAATAAGCACTCTTCCTATATTTTTTGAGATTCCTGGGAAAAATTAGCAAAATTGAGCTAATTATCAGATGAGGTGGAGAGGTTCACTCATTTCTAGTGATGAATAAAAGGTTAAAGTACTTTAATTTCAAGCAAGATAAATCTTTGAGAAATAATTCGTGATAATAGACACATAGGAGTTCAGAAGCACAGCTGTAAAAAATTTAGGCAGAAAGAAAATTATCTTCCATTTTAAATGATTCTTGTTTAAACTAATCAGGAAAATTAGTGTATATGTAAATTAGGGTAACAAAAGGCAATCCATTCCAAATATTTGTTGCTATATTGCAGGGGTGTCAAACTCAAGACCCAGGGCTGGATCCAGCCTGCAGGGTGTTTAGATCTGGCTCTCGGGGCCTTCCTGGAAACAGTGAAGAACCAGTCCATGATGCCTTTGCCAGTAAAATGGAGTGAGGCTCTCCCAAGCTCCATTTTCCACTGTGACAGCCTCCTGTTGTCAGAATGGATAATCTTTGGAACGCTGACACCGGCAGCATGCTGCCAGCAAAAACAGAGCTTGTTTTTCACTGGGAGAGCACTCAGACCACCACAGGTGCCTCTGACATGAGTGACATTGAGATAGCCACACCCACCTGCCTTCCCAAGGTCCAACACACCCTGATGCAGCCCTCAATGAAATAGAATTTGACACCCTGCTATATTGGCTATATAATTGATGACAAATAAATTTAATTAAATAACATTAATAATTGTAAATTATATGCCAAAGTCATGTGATAAAATTGTTTGAAAAATAGAATGTCTTCTGCAGCTTGGGCCATATGGCATGAAAATGTTGGTTTTAAACAGTAGTAGTAGTATTGGCACTTGTCCAATAGATTGAACAAGGTTTAGGATAACTTTAGATCATAATATCTCATATATTAGTTTCACCGTTTAATTTGCATTACTGAAATAAATGAAATTTTGCACAATATTCTAATTTTTTGAGTTTCACCTGTATGTTATGATCTGGAATTTTTATTCCAAGTCTAGCAGCCCTAATAAAAGAAAACAGCTAGTTGTGAATGTTTATTCAATCTGCTGGACAAGTTTATTTGAGTAAAATAACTGAAACTAGAGTATTGTAAGTGTTTGATTCATATACTTTTCTCTGCTACTGCTAAGTTTAACTCTGTGTGTAATGTTCTATATGGATGAATTTTTATTGAACCCCAACTATAAAACATGATGGATTTCTGACATAAGGAAGAAGAGAGAATGTAATTGTAGTATCTAATTACACAAAGCTGATGATCCAAGGTGATCCAAGAGTTTGGAATGAGGAATTATGGTCTATATGGTCCTGGTAAAGATATCTTTTCTCCCACTCCAAGTCATAGATGTCCTTTTGATGTGACCACAGTGGATTTTAGCTCAATCTAAATTTTTCTAATCTGATTTGCCATGACGAAAATGCTCTGGTCCCCAAGTAGTTGGTTTGCAAGAACCAGGAGGCAGGTCTTCTGTATCATAGCATCTGCCATCTGCAGTATCCTCCCTCCTTGTTTAGAATGGTCTTGACCATGCTGGCCTTTAGAAGGCTTGAAGACTTGGCTATGTACCCAGGCATAGGGTCTCTGTTTGACACCAATGAATTATAATATCTCTTGTATTTAATTTATGTTTGGATTGTGTTTTAATTGTTAATTGTTAATTTTTTATGAGTGTTTACTGATCAGAGTTACTGGTCTGAGATGAGAGGCTATACAAATTGAATAAATAAATTATATAGTTTAAGTCTATTAACTAATTTTGTGTGAATTAGGTGTTTAAATTGTAAAATCAAACAAACATCAATTGGCCCAGCCTACCTAGCTGCCCCCCAACATCCCTGGGCTCAGCTGGCCAGCTAAGCTGCCACGCAGTGCTCTCCCAGCACTCTTTACCACGTGGCAGGTGGTGGACCAGCCACTGCCCATAAGCAGTGCCGTCAAATGGGAGGCAGCCAGGTCCGTGCCTCTGCGCCTGCGGAGGTGCTTTGGGAGGGTTGAGGCGGTGTGTGTGTGTGTTCATGGCCCTGCTTTAAGTGGTGGAAATGCTTAAAGCAGCAGGGCCATGAGCACCTGCTGCCCCAGCAGTCAAATGGGAGGCAGCCAGGTCTGCCGCCTCTGCCGCCTATGGAGGTGCTTTGGGAGGGCTGGTGTGTGTTTGTGTGTGTGTGTGTGTGTGTGTGTGTGCTTTTATATGGGGAATTCTTAGTTTTTGCCTTGATCTTCCCTGGCGACCCACTCAGAGTGATGGTTTTTGCTGATGCTAGTGATGGTCAGGAAAATGACCTGATCATCACTCCAAGTGGGTTGCGGGAAGACCAAGGCAAAGGCTAAGAATTCCTCATAGGTGGAGCATCACATCCCGGGAGCGCCAACAGAGCAGGGGAATGAGGATGTGTGCGGTTGGAGCTGGCTTGCAGGAGAAGAGTTTATTTTGGTGGGATGCTGGTGCTCGAAGTGGTCCATTGAACCCTCTCCTCCGCCGTAGTCTGGTGCTCTGGGCTGGTGTAGATAGCCATCCTTGCCCTCCCTCTTCCCAGGCTCCCTTCCCTGTTTCACCTGCCCACTCTCCTGCGTGTCCTTTCTTCCCCCACCCCTGGCGATGGCTTCTTTGGCACCTCCAGGTTCCAACTGGGGCTTGATCATGAACATTGTGAACAGCATCATTGGGGTTAGCGTGCTGATGATGCCCTTCTGTTTCCAACAGGCATTAATGGTTATTATATAAAATATATAAGTTGAATATTCACCTTAGGAGCAGTAGCATGGCTTGCTTGTTATATTGCTCAAGGTTTATGTTTCATTTTTTTATTCTTATTTCATATTCTTTTTAAATTGAGTTATATTGCCTGTTCTTAGAACATCTATCCTGCATTATTGATATAAAAGAGGATAGCATATGTGAGAGTTCTCTTGATACATGAATTCCAAGGTTCATTATTTCTTTAATGCTTTCACTCTCTCATATAGTCTGTTCATATTTATTATAACCTGGTGCTTAGACACCTGTTCATCTGTATGACTTGTCTGACAGGCACAAAAATATAGAATTTGGGATTAAACTTTGTTTTATAAATTGAAAAATTAAAAACTATTTCTGTTCATCATTAAAGTAATCTTATATCTATATGAGAGTCATATAAATCTTGTTTCTTTTTTCTATTTTTCCTTTCCCCTCACCATTGCCATGGATGTTGAGAGGCTTTCAGATTGTGGAATCCAATGTAAACTAGATTTTAGAAACATATGCCCCAGGTTGTTTCATATTAAGAAATTATCTGTGTGTTTAAGCTCCAGATACATTCCTTAGGAGCCATTTTGTGTAGTGGTTAAGGCATCAGGCTTGAAACAAAGAGGCTGAATTGTAGTCCCACCTTATTCTAGTGCCTAGTCCCACTTTAGGCCCAAAGCCAGCTTGGTGACCTTGGGCACTCACTGTTTCACTAGCCCTAGGAAGAAGACAGTGCCAAACCTTTCTGAAATCTTGCCAAGAAAACTGCATGGATGTTTCCAGGAAGATGTCAGGATTGACTTGAAGGCACACACAAAAGATAAAGTTTGCATTACATGGCTTTACAGAATAAAGAGCCCTGGAATAAGTTTTTTGCAGTAATTAAGAAAAAAGTGAAGTGAAATTGCCTGTCCAATGAATAAGTGTCATATATATTATAATAAATGAATATGCAGCTTCCTGAAATTCCCAGCCATTGCAACCATTGTTTAAAAGTTGCTCTTTTTTAATAAAAAAATCAATATTTACAAAAATATTTATAACATTTACATATGAGCCACGCCCAGCCAGTCACGTGCACACACCCAGTCAGCAAGCCACACCCATCCAGTCACATGACCACCAAGCCATACCCACAAATTAGGCCACACCCACAGAACCGGTTGTTAAGAAATTTGAATCCCACCCCTGCCTATAACTCTGTGATGACAATATGTTATATTATTGGAAAAGGTATGAATTATGATTGTTTAATTGTCACAGTATTTTAACTAGCATATTTTAATTTACCATTTCCATTCCACTCAGAGTTATGGAAATTCAGTGTCAATATAGTTAACTATAGCTAACTATAGAGGTGTTCTAGTATCTCCAGGATTTTATTTTTCAAGTGTGTGTATTAGAAAACAATATATTTTTGAGAAAGGAAAAAAAGCATGAATATAAGAATTGAAGGAGTCTCATAAAGACCACTTTGGACAATTAAAACTGCTCTGTATAGTGTTTTCTTTATCTCAGGTATACTATAATTTTTTGCTATCCATTGAACATAGTATGAATAATTTCTGAAGATCAGCATAAGCTATCCAGCACAGGTGTTCCTGTAATTATGATATATGGTAAAACTCATGGTGTTCAATGGCCCTCACAATCATACTTCCACCTCATCAGTTACATATCAGTTTAACCCTGTTGTATGTCCTAAATCTTCATTTTACAGATTTTGCAGATTTGGAGAGACACATTACAGCTGTAGTCTTTCATGCAAAACCACTATTATATGTGTAGCATGTGTGTGTGTGTGTGTGTGTGTGTGTGTACATAAATGGGAAATCATGACTTTTGTGATTACAAAATTAAAGGGTATTAAAAGGAAATTAATTTTGTAAATTTTGTCCTATAGAGCAACTGTGGTTGAACTAACCCAACTAAATCACTTCCTTTGTTAAAATAGAAATAATCTTGCAGTTAAAACTATCTTCTATTATTGAAGGAACTAATAAAACCAATTAATATAAAGATGCTTGAACAACACTGATATATTTTTCCACCCTTTGTTTCCTTTACTGTATTATTTAGGAAGTAAATTTGTTCATACCATACTTGCTCCTTTTCTCAGGGGTTTACAAATGGCAATTACAAGTAATCCTTAACTTATGAACACAATTGAGCCTAAATTTCTGTTGCTAAGTGAGGTATTTATATTGAATTTTGCCTCATTCATGACTTCTTTTGCCACAGTTATTAAGTGAATCATTTGTCTTTTAAGTTAGTAACAGTTCGCTTGTCAGAAGGTCACAGAAGATAATTACACGTCCAGTACACTGCAACCATCATAAATATGGTCAATTGCCAAGCATCTGAATTTAATCATGTGACCATAGGAATGTTGCAACTGTTGTTGTAACTTTGAACAGTTACTAAATGATCTGTTGTAAATCAAGGACTATCTGTATTTATGTGTCATCATCATAATTTTCTTGGCAATGATGGGTAGAACATTGGGTTTCATACTGGAAGTAGCTGTAATAGTTGTGTCAGGACTCCCAACTCACAGCTTCAGCTTTGCTTTCCTTGATGGCATCTTGTTTTGACCCAGGCTGAACAGAATCATGAAACAGACTCCTTGTCCCGAAAACCCCCCTTTTTATTTGGTTAACGTGAATTCTTGGCATTCACACCCAGAAGTCCGGCAATAATCCTTCCCAAGTTTAATTGCAAGAACAGAACTTATCAGTCCTTGGATAGTGCAGTGCTGAGAGCTTCCTCACAACACTGTAAAGGAAAGTACTTGGCAAGGAGTCTCTATGAGGTACAAACTCAGATAAGAAAATCTTTACAATAATATGTGAACTAATTGTCTCCTGCAAACACCTCTCCCTTTTGCTCCTATGGAAGAGCCATTCAGCATCCATTTGTGCCTTTTCTTCGGAATCAAACCCTTATTCCTTACTTGTTCTTCTCCTGACAGCTCTGCACATACACACATCTTGAATAAGCTCCAGCTGTTCTTCCTTCCCCACTTAACTCCTGACTCTGAGGCATCTGATAAATGTTGGACAGCCCTGGCCCCAACTCTGCCTCTATGCAGACCACCTGTCATGCCACTGTTGAAATCTGATTTGGAAGGGAAGGTCGAGCAGCTGACAGGGAGTGGAAGTGTGGCTCCATTGGCTGTGGAAGAAACTGGAGAAGAGCAAAGGCTGGTTGGGCAAAGCAGGGAAGAGATAAGCAAGGGAGAGGGATTCAGAGGAACCCAGACCCACCCCTTCTCCATCCTAGGGCCACAGGGAGAAACGGAGAAGGGAGCACATTGAGTTGCATGGCTTCCAGGGAGGAAAGAGCCTGATTCTTTTCATTAGCTGCAGCTGGGAACACATTGTTTAAAAAGGGAAGCTTCCACATAGCAAAGTTGTTGGGAGCAAATATGAATTATCTGGTATTGTCGAGGCTTATGTGGTTCTGGTGTCTTCCCAACTGTGTGTATTTTGCTGGGCTTTCAATCTGCAATTCCTTCTCCTGCCCGTCAATTTTACTACTGCAGCTTGGTTTGTGTGGATTTTTTTTTTTAAACAAATTTTATTCAATTTTAACAATTTTTAAAACAGCTCTTTTCAGTAGACAGCATGTTCCCGGTCGTCACTTTTACATGCAAATATGACAGTAGATCTATATTCATTTTAAACATTTGAACTTCACTTCTATTCCATTTTAGCAGACAAAGGGTCAAAGAAATTAATCCTAATCTCAAATCTTAATCTCAATCTGTATAGCCCCCAGTTCATTTCAAGTTAATTGCAAATATATATATATATTTTAAAAAACTTCATTTATAAATCTTACAAATAACAATATATTTGCCCATCATATTAAAGATAAAGTTCATCCATATCTATCCTTTAATTATCTTCACATTGTTAATACTCTTTATCATTTACAGAATTCTTTTGTCCGTCAGATTTGCCCTTTCATCACATATTCTCTCCATAATTCTAAATCCGTACAAATTTTAACACTAAAAAGAATGAGAAAAAAACCTAGACTTGCCCCCCTTTTACTACTTTGAAAGTGACACCTCAGTGGTTAATATAGTAGCATAATCATAATCATTCCCTTTAAAACAGATAGAGAAAAAAGAAAAGAAAAAGGAGAAAAGCCCTTACAATATATCTCTAATCGATCGGGTTCTGCAACACATATCCCCCTAAGATTTATTTATGGTTCCAAGATAATAATAAAAATAACTAATCTTGGTTATTGACAAATCTCATTTTTAGGCATTTTCTAAAATCATTTCAATTAATTCAATTCATCTAATCATCATTTAGCTTTCTTTTGTAAATAAGAAATAAAATGTGACCTTTTACCAGTAAAATTGTCAGTAACCCCTATTGTTTTACACTTTATAATTACAATATATTCTTATTACCATTTCTTCATGCAGAACCCCCCTTTTAAATACATTAGCCATTATCTCTATGCAAACAAGTTTCTTTCTTTATTATGTAATTCCCGTGTCTCTCTATCTTTTGTTCTTGTTTCTTGTTCCTTCTCCTCTCTTTTATCCCGCTATCCCCCTTCTCTATCCAGTTTAAATCCCTCTCTCTCTCTTTACCTTTCTGCTCTCTATCCTTCTCGACCTTTCTAACATGCCTAATTTCATAAATGTTCCCTTTTTAATTACTTCTTAAGTTTCATTTTTTGACCATCCTCCCTTTCCTTTTATTTGTATTAATCTTTGTGTTATTGTCTTCTAAATGGCTTTCGCTTGTGCTGGCTCCCTCTCCTCCCTATTATCCTGTTTCTCCCCCTCCTATCCAGTTTGAATCCCTCTCTCTCTTTATCTTTCTGTTCCCTTTCCTTCTGAACCTTTCTAACATGCTTAATTTCATAATGTTCCCCTTTTTAGATACTTCTTAGGTTCCGTTTTTTAGCCACCCTTCCTTTCCCTTTTATTTGTATTAATCTTTGTATTAATTGTCTTTTAAAGATGGCTTTCTCTTGTGCTGGCCCACCCTTTCCAAGTCCTTCTTCTTTTATTCAGCATTTGAATGCCCATATTTTCTGCAACATGCCAAGTTAGTTCAGTCACTTCCTGTAACAGTTCTTTCATACTTTTAAACTCCATTTTAATTCTTTGGATGGCCACCAAATTTTAATTTTCCTTATTTCTTCTTCTTTAAATTTTCTATGATCCTAACCGGTCCAGAGTCTATATCAATATCACCAATTAGTCCGTAGTCCGTCTTTGTGTATTCAAGCTTTCACTTTCTATGAGTCTTGCGTCTCTTTAAAATGTAACAACTCCAATCCACAAAGGAACAAGATAGTTTCTTACTTCTTTAGCTTCCAATTTTTCTCCACAAAGTGGCACTTTCTGCACAGAGTCTTAACCCTTTCTTTTATTTTGATATTCAAAGTTTTCCGAGCCCCAAACTTAAGTTCTTACGCTGGCTTCTTCCTTTCCCGGTTCGAAGCCCCTTATAGCTGTCAAAAATATTTTACTTATTTTTTCCTTCACTTGGACTGCGCCGCTTCTGTTTCTCTTTTTTTTAAAAACTCATCTTTATCTTAATCCCGGGTGCCTTGATCTTACCATCCGATACTCCCGTTCCTCTGCTGTCGACTTCTCTCTTTCCTCCTGCACCAATCTTAATCCCGTTGAGACCTTCTCTTTGAGGTGGCCATTTTTGACCACCACTTCTTGACGTCTTCGAGGGAAAAGACCAGACCCAAAGGGGGAGATGCGGCTCCCTCACTCTGGCTGGCAGATTTCTTTCTCCGCTGCCCCTACGAGGCAGCTTCAGCCCCGAACCTTGCAGGATCGGGCTCTCCGATGCAAGAGCCAGGCTGCGTCGTGGACGATCACAAACCGCCGCCCGTTCTCGAGAAGGCTCAACCGAAGTCCGTTTGTGTTG